>LPNX010269995.1:0-38219 GCA_001517045.1 Pseudotsuga menziesii
TAATTACAATATACCACAAAAATGTGTTAACCCTGGAGCATCGTGAATTGTCCATGCAAGTATTCCATGGAATTGGAATCGTCTTTGCCCTATTGGTCTAGAAATGTCGTACATAGTGACACCCGCCCAAAACTTCAACAACTCATCGATAAGAGGCTCAATATATACGTTCATAGCTTTAACCTGGTACTTACCTAATTGGTTAAACATACATATAAAATTGCTTTTAGCTATAATATGCATTATATATATAAAAAAACCATAACTATCATGCATGAAAATAAAAGGAAGCATTTTATAGTCATACTTTCAAGTAAACACATGCAAGTTAATTACATACCTGGAACAATCATTGCCAACATTGTGTGCTCTCTCTTGATAGTCATCCAAGGAGGAAGGTTATTGTTTATAACAAAAACAGGCCAGACTAAGTAGGTAGAACAAATCTCTCCAAATGGATTGATGCCATCAACTGCCAATGAAATTCTAACATTACGGGGGTCTTCTTTAAAAATTGGCCACTTTTCTTCAATGAACTTCAATGTAGAACCATCTGCAGGAATTCGAAGAACATCATCTAGACTTCTGTTCTTAACATGGAAATCCATAAACTGTGCTATACTTTGACACCTAAACAACCGCTGGAAACGTGGAATTATCGGAATGTAACGAAGAACTTTGCGAGGCACCTTTTTTGACACTTTATCGGTTCAATATCTACTTATTTGACAATGTGGGCATTCGTTTTCCAATGCATATTGTCCATAGTATATGATATGATCATTAGGACAAGCATCAATAGCTTGATACCCCATTCCAATTTCTTTCATAATCAAATATACTTCTCGATATGTGCGTGGTAAAATATTTGACGTCGGTAATAGAAATTCACTTAACAATCTACAAAATTGAAAATAATAAGTATCTTATAAATAATATTACTCATTATTAATATCGCATCCATATTTTACAAATAAAAATAACAATAGCAATATAGGACCAAAATCAACCTTAGAGGTAATTGTGAACATGCATACATAGATAATTAACAAATTACATACCTTAGCATCTGTGTGAAACTAGTGTTTGATAAACCATTCAAAACCTTGAAGTTCACCAACAACAATATAGCAGATAGAAGATTTGCTGTTGAGCCTTCATAAAGAGGTTGCTGCGACTTCTCAATTAGAGGATCAACATCAATGTCATGATCACTATCATCATGGCCGTCATCCTCATCCATTGAAGCAAATGTGTCATGGATCAACCTATGTATCTCATCTTCCTAATTTGTATCGGTAACGTTATATCCATCCATGTCAACGTCATTAAGAACTTGATCAGCTCCAATATTCTGATCACGAATTTGCTCACCCTGTAAAGGAGTATTTCTGCTAGAACCTGGAAAATTATAACTATCTGAAGGCTAACATTTTGGGGGCATTGTCTATATATGTACAAACAATGCAGTGAAATTAGTGTGTATAGAGCATATAAAATTATGATAATACATTTTACTAAAAGTCATGACATGACGACCATTAGAGAGAATACATTAAATACTAAATAACCTCTTACCAAGGGACGATATTCATTGCCCCCTTCGGCATGTCCCTTCTCCCTACAATGACTTTCAGCTGTTATTAAAAGTCTTCTTCTTTGCAAACCTCTACAATCATTGCACGGGCAATAACATTTTTCATCGCCCCTCGCCTCTAATGCCGCTTTGAACCGAGCAAGCTTCCTTGCATTTTCAGTCATGGTGACAAAACCTTGTGGTGACAAGAAATTGTCTTACCTACACCATACCAAACAGTAAGTTGTCAAATACATCACAAACCACTATTCCTTATGTGTCATCAATTTTCTTTATGTACTCACTATCATCACATAACGACTAATATATCATGTACCTCTCCAAGAATAACATCCAATGGCATGAGAATACCATGGCTAACTCAACCTCATCAATGAAGTGAATTAAAAGAACGAAATTTAAGTCCATGAAACTTGTGGGCAGTTTCCTTTTAACCACACAAAAAATATGAACTATATGTTGATTACACATTGTACTGATAGCCATGTGCACATCATTTGACGTAATCCAACATAAAAAAGTAAATAATTTTGATATGGAACATTGTAGGTTCTAATGGAAGTCATGGTTCCCACAATTGTGCATGAGAAAAGGATAATGGTACTAAAAATAAACACAAAAAAAATTAAAGTAAGCATATTAGTATGAGTGCATAACATGTAACCTACATTGTAGAAAAAAGAAGCATGTAATATGCATACATTCCTTTGGAAGGTTTAGAAAATCATGTGATTTCAACCCCAACAAATGTCCTTCTATGGTGGAGTAGCATTGTAGAGTTTATTTGTATAAGTAAGGAACCTTCACACCCAGTATAACATCCTTTTTCTAGAGAGAGATAATAAAATCTATGGACATGACCTTCTTTACAATATCAAGAGGGACTAGTCTCTCCTTTACTTTCTTGTATGTTATCCATTGTTTGAAAAATATTGAACATTAAATCAATGATATTAGCAAAACACAATGAATTTAGTATGTTCACACATCAAATAAACCATTTATTAGAAGGATGGAAAAATTCTTCCAATACACATGCAACCAACCGCTTTAGAAAAAAAGTCAAACTAAATAAGAAAGTTACAATAATAATCAATTGAAAATACAAAATTATAATTAGTCAATGAGTGGTCAATGGTCTACACAAGTTATAGTTTATTAATAACTCATCACCAAAGACATACTATGCATTTCATGCACACCAACAAATCTTAATGCATTCATTTTATTTAAGTTCTCTTTGTTATTGAAGTGTTCCTCAAATTAGAAATTTTCACTAAACAATTAGAACCTATGATTGTTTATCAACCCTACAATGTTTCCATGAGTGTGAGGATGGCCATTGGTATATAACAAGATCTTCCTATCAAAGTTTATGGAACCATAATAATTGATGCACATAATATACATGCAAATTCTAAGTATGTATTGAACAATATTCAAATAACCAAATTGACTATAAAGAGGGCCATAAAACCACTTAAGAAATACTAATTATTTGGATGGAATGAACACATGTGTATAAGTATAACCAACAAAAAATTTAAAACATTTATTTTAGATTTGGAAACCATATAATTATTGTACCACACAAGGAGAATTTGGTCCCATGCAACATCAGGCACATGTAGGGAATATGACCAAGTTTTATAAAAAACATGATTGTAATAGGTTTGGTAATAGGTTTGGGAAGAGAGAAGTCCTTGCTGCCCTAAAACTAATGTTGGAAACAATGCTTCTCAAAGGAAGAGGTAAGGGTTGCATAACATTTACTCATAAGAGACTCTACGAATGGTGTTGAACTAAAGTGTAGTTTCAAAAAGAGCAGCTGAAATATGCATATGATGAGATCAATTCCAGTTGTTAAACCATATTATACCAAGAATGCCATTATTTTTCTATATCTCCGAGGTGTTGAAACCATGGATTTTTTTCTTTTTCCAATTTAACCTTAATCCTATGGGAGTTATCTTAGAAATATCATAGGATGTTTCGCTATTTCTAAAATCCTTTCATTAAGTGAGACAATAAAAGATGCCTTAAGGTAGAAATATTATTCTTTGGGGACATAGAAAAAAAAATACACTAACTTCATCTAGGAAATAACATTAGCATGAAGTAGTAAAAGTATGCATCATTTGAAAACACAAACTAACCTTGCACATTTAAAATCCGAACTATGTAGATCTAGAAATGAATTTTTCACCAGTAGGAGACGGAAATAATAAACAGCTCCAACAATCACCCGAAAACAGTGCTGCAACAATGGCAAGTGTGAAGAAAATATCGTTAAGGTCTTCATTTTTATAGAACTCTTAGATGTCGCTATAGCGACAGAAAACATTGAATTTTTTTCCCTAGATCAACTTGACTATTGTAAAAAGGCAAACATTGAGTTTTGCGCCCTAGGTACCGTCGCTATAGCGACGTCAGACGTGGATACAGCGACATCCAAGGCTTTGGGCATGGATACAGTGACGACTAAGAGTCCCGTCATGGATACAGCGACGTCTAGGCGTGGATACAGTGACACCTTGTTCTTGTTACATCGGATTTTACACCAAAAAGTAAGAAATGTGGAAAACCTCCGTGGAAAAATCCATGCTTTTGTACTAGTGTCTCTTTGGCATTGAACTAGAGTGAACGTTTTGTAGATTCTAACATTGTCAAAAAAAAAAAAAATTTGGGGACTTGAAGAAAATTCTATTTTTCACAACCTTGAGTGCAGACTAGGGAACAAATATTTTGATCTTGACTTGCGAGATTTTGGAAAATTGAGGCCAAGCATTCATTTGGTAAACATAGAGTGAGATCATGTTCTGGATCAAAAACAAATTGTTCAACTTCAATATTCTCTAGAAAAAAACCAGTGATGGAGGAGATAAAGAAGAGTTGTACTGGTCCATCATACCTAAGAGCTCAATCAGACAACCTTGAATTAGCTTAGGAATAATTTCTGGGTAAAAAACAACAAGCAGATGAACAAACTTTCTGAAATTTGGATTAACAAGTTCTTGACAGCCCAACAAAGTAAAACTAGTTTTTTTCAGAAAAAGACTTGGGGAAAGTGTTCTTGGTGGCCCAAAAAATGAAAAGTAGGATTTGATATTCCCTGATTTTGATTCAGGGCTGAAATGTAACTCCATGCTTGAAAGGTCCTCACCAGCCAAGGAACTGGAACATGCAAAATAGTGAAGGAATTTGAGGGATGGTTTCTAGAGAAACTAGCATATTTCAGGTTCCTCAAAAGGAACTCTCCAATATCCAAGAAGAGAAATCCAGTACCTAATCTTCCAAAGCAAGTTTTTTGAACATCTCAATAACGAAACCTTGAAATGCAACCTCTTGCATAAATTTCTTAATAAGGGAAACCTTGAATTCCATCCTCTCAGATATGAATTTTCATAGAACCCACTACAAAAACGATGGATATGAAGGCTCCAACAGAGTCTTTATGAATAACCAAATGAAAAATGCCCTGGATTTCAGCTTCTTGGTAAATGTTTCTGACAACCCAACAAGGCAAACATATCATTCAATATCCCCACAACAGATTCAAAATAGCTCAAGCCACAAAACCAAGGATCTAACCATCCTTGTCAACAATTCTACACTACCCTGCAATGGATTTACGAGGGATTGAGCTTCTTAATACATCCTTTTTTTATTAAAATCTATATATTTCAATATTGAGAAGAGAATTTTTGTAACATGAATCAATAAAAAGCAAGAAAAACTCAAATCCCAATATCTTGCGTTCCTATGCATACTATGTGAGATCTATTTGGATTTGGATCGAACTCGAAAGCTGATTTAGTGGGTTAACAAGTATGTCGCCATTGAATCCCTTATCTCCATTGTCATTTAGTATTGTCGAGTTTTCATGTCTTTCTCAGCACAAAACTCCACAAACCACCATTACCCAGGCTAGAACCTCAAATATGGAATAATCAGCCAAGCTAGATCCCCAAATATTTGCTATGTATCTTGTTGGTTCCCTAGTCAAGCTTATTTTAATGGAATAAGAAATATCTTGAGGAACATTCCTGTGGTCCAAATATGGTGAGGACTGAGGGTTTTCACTGGTCACATGGGATGTCTACATTTTCCCATGAAGGGTAGCTTGAGGTTAATTGATGTGATTTCTTAGGGTAAAATTTTAGCATTGAAATGAATTGTGAGGTGCTTGGAGGGTTCAACAGTTTGGCAGGTTTTATTGGGATAGAGGATTTCACAGGCTCAACATGTTCACAGGATCCAAGGTAACTTTATTTTATGTCACATTATCTCTTCTCCACACCTATTTCAAGTCAGACAATCTTCTACCCTAAAAGGAATGTGGTTCACTTGGAATTTTGTTTCGAGGCATGTGAGTTGGCACTAGATAGGCAGTAGATGTAGATGGGGCATAGCATTACAACTAATCTAGAGTTGAAAGCATAAAGGCCAATGAATTGTATAGAATACTTGGTATGAGGTTTACAGGAGGAAGGGTAATCAGATGCCAAGTCATGGGTGGATTGAAGGGTGTCAATTCATTCAAAATCTCTCTTTACACCGGACAAGCTAACCACCCAGGAGATCCAAAACTTAATCCCTTCTGAATATTTGTTCAAGATGAACATCCAAATATGAGACCCTATTTGGAGGAATTGGCATTGGTATTTTGGTAAGACAATCCATAACTATGATATGAAGAAGCTTTACTACTTCCTTCAATCAGAAATGCCCTTCGGCCCCCATCTTCAATGCTAGATAGACATCATCAGATCCTGAGATCAGGTAGATAAATAGATTGCATAGTGTGGTATTTTCACCTATCCTACAAATTACAAGTTTTTTATTGGCTAGTCATTTACGAGGGCTGCTAACAAATACTTATCTTGTCACAGATGCCAAGTTTCCCATTTATGGTAAAAATAATATTTGAAGCACATTATGTGTGAATGTGAGATGGGAAGAAGTTGTTGGCAGCAGGTTCAGATGCAGGTTTCTTCTATTCATCAAGGGGTTGTGTTGGGCACCCAATATGCAGATAGATTATTATCAACATACAGAGTGTACAAGATTTATTGTCAACCCGAGAAAGTCTTTTATTTCAAAGCTATCGTGCAAAATATATGCAAGTACAATTTCTACCTAACATTGTTATCTATTGGTATGCAATCGTAACTATTTGTAAACTAGATCACACCTGCTTGAAAGTAAATCAATCCTCAGCCTATTCAAAAAATCACACTGTAAATCTAATCACACTTCAACAAAATAAATTATCATGAAACAAGATCTAATTACGTACATCTAAAAGAATTGTTATGTTGGCCAACGATCTACCAAAAGAATTATCAACACAACGATTATGACAGATCTAATAAATGAAATCACACAACTATGATGAAATCAATGAATGAAAGCATGAACAAAATAATAAGCAGATCTAAACAATAACACACTTACAATTAACACTACCAGCATCTGCTCAGGGAAGAGGGCCCTTCCTCCACTGAGCAGATCTGGATCTTCACAATAGAAATCTACAACTCCAGAATTAAGAAATAGCCAGCATGTATTATCATAATGGAAGAATTACAGTAGATCTGGATCAAATCCTACATCACAACATTGTGTTATCTCCTATCATCCATTTCCTATCCTGCCTAATCTATCATGCTTAATCAATCAATCAATCATCAATAATCAATAATAATCAATAATCATTAATCATTAATCATCATAATAATCCCTTCTTAATGAGATTGATTACATATTTATACATAAAATTATCTCCTGGAAATGAATAACTGAACCCCCAGCTTGTGATCTGTAACAGCTGAAACATGGCCGTAACTACTGGCAACTTTGGAACCGGCCGCAACACCAAATCTGGAAAATACCCTTTCGAAGAACCACCTGCATGTCGCAAACCGTAGCTTTGTTTGGAGATTTCCTCGCGAGTCAGGTAAATGAGGATGTTACGCACAAAACCCATGTCTCGGATTTTTGAGATTCGTTTCCATCTGCCCGCAAATCAAGACGCGAATCAAGGTCTTCTTATGTGGCATGCGTTTTTGGTTAAGGCTGTAACAGCTGGCTGTGAGCATCCTGTACGTGGCAAATCACTCCATAAACCATCATTAGTAAAATTATGCATAATAGTCTTTTAATTCATCAAAGATAAAGGAAAATAATCACTTTTAACCACTTAAAACATCAAATGGAAGTAGCAGCTGTACAATGCGCAGCTGCAACAAATGAATGAAAAATTGAATGATAAATGAGAAATAATGGTAAGAAATGGATGAAAAATGGATGAAAAGTATGTCAATAAGTGGTGGAAAAATGGACAATTCCAGGTCCTGACAGGTTGTCCATTTAAGGGAAACCATATGGGGTGACTCCAAATAGTTAGTTCTTTCAGCCTTTATCGGATTGTGTAATTGACTCAAAGTTGCTGCTTTGTTGTCTATTTGGAAACTGAGTTGTAAGTGCATTGTTGCTAATGAGACTAGCTATTTTTCTTCGCTCTAGTATTTGGTAGGAAGATATATGTAACCAACTCCATGCTAAGGGATATCTCTTAATTAGGGCTTCCAAAATTCTAGATGCTTTATCCTATTCTAATTTGAAACAACTTTAGCAGAGCTAAAGAAGAAATTTTGATAATTTTTTCTCCTCCAGACCTCTGCCCCTTGTATATACTCTTCAATGTTTCTGTTCTTTATAAATATTATATATTTAATAGAAGAAGTATTTTTTTGAAAAAAAAAGCAATAAGGATATTTAGGAAACCCCTCACTCAAGTAATCATTGATTTTGGTTAACATTGCTACTCCCAAAGCATATAGTTAAAATAGTTAAAATCTCTAAAGAAAGTTAAAACTTAGGAAAAAGAAACTCAATTAGAGTGCCCATTTGATAAAATAATCATTCTTTGTTGAAATGTTTTTCATTTGCTCTTTAACGTTTCTTATATAGACTGCACATCCACAAATGTGAGCCATAAATTCCAATGAAGTCATCTCAATAAATCTAGAAATACAAATCCATTCCATAAACTATGCAAAAGCATTGATGCAAGAAGATTGCGAGACAATACAAAAATAATACCCATGACAAGGCGTAAGAATGTAAGGGGGAGTAAGCATTTCATGTTGAAGTGAGTTAATGGAAGTGCAATGGAGCTAACAAGTACAAAGCTCCAAATGGGCATATAGTGAGTAAGAGAAGACAAAAGAAAACCCCGGAATATGACCTCTTCCCAGATAGGTGGACAGATGGATACACCGATGGCGTAAAGAATCATGGCAACTAGATCTCGAGCCATTATTGACTTCTCTACATGGGATGCTATAATGGGATATGGAAACTATAGCAAGTCTATATTAATTTGTGATAACCTATTCACCAAGGGGAACATCAAGCAACCCAAGCAAGCATCTATATGCCAACTTCCTTTCCAGCTGATACAAAACCAATAATTTGGAAGAGGGTGGAAATCAGCTAAGCATCGGTACAATATTTCCAGTCCAACAGCTCCCTCCGCAATATCTATTACAATACTTTAAATAGCTTGGCCTTTGTATGTCATATAGTCTTTGTGAAAACCAGCAATGTGAGCCACAAATGGAATTATCCAGGATCCAACAATCCAGAAAGCAAAGAACCAAATAAACATAACCTGCATGTCAAATGAATTAGGATTATTAACACATTTTACAGTAAAGTAAGCAAAACAATTATATGCTACTGTTTGCATGGAATCTTAAAATGCACAAGACAAATAAAAATTATGGGAATACCAAAAGAAAAAACAAAAGAACAATAGTTGAGACATTTAGACTTTAACCCACTGTCCTTTAATCCCTACTGAAATAATTTTTAAACAAGATATAAAACAAGAAGAGACAGCAAATCCCTTTAGCTACTCTCAAATCCTTCAACAACATTTTTATTCCCATCAATCCACCCCATGTAAATTGCAATCCTTTGCTGAACAAGACTCACACAGAAAATCTATCTCCATTTAACTATAATTGCTCTACCCTATTGTTTTTCACATGCTTCACATACATACATTGCACATATTAAAATGCCCAACAGTATAAAGGAATGAAAATCAAGCATAAATCACAAAGATGTACAATGGCTTCTCTTGTCCATGGTTCATGACTCTTTGAGAACCCAAGAATTGCATCAAATAAATATACCTGTAAAGATAAAAAACCTTTACTCAATCTACAAATAAAATAGGTTCTCAACTCCACAACTTTTCTACAATAGATGCATTTCCTTTTAGGTTTTGATCAAAATATCTATAATTCTAACAGTAGATAGTGGCAGGGAGAATCAAAGTAGGATATGCATTGGAAAAGTGTGTCTACTTATTTACTGGGTGGTCTGGATAAGAAACTAACTTTGTAGCTAAATAAATGCAACAATACATGATTTGCAATACTACATGTTGCAACATAGGTGAAAAGCAACAACAACTTCAACTCAGACACTCTCTTTGGTGTTGAACTAGAGTGAACACTTTGTAGATTCTAACATTATCAACAAAAAATTTAATTTTGGGGACTTGAAGAAAATTCTGTTTTGAACAACCTTGAGTGCAGACTAGGGAACAAATATTTGACCTCCATTTGCGAGATTCTGGAAAATTGAGGCCAAGCATTGATCTGGTAAACATAAAGTGAGATCTGTTCTGGATCAAAAACAAAGTGTCCAACCTTGCTATTATCCAGAAAAAACCTAGTGATGCAGGAGATAAGGAAGAGTTGGATTGGCCCATCATACCTAAGATCTCAATCATACAATATTCAACTAGCTTAGGAATAACTTCTGGGTAAAAAACAACAAGGAGATGAACAAACTTGATCTGAAATTTGGGTTAACAAGTTCTTGACAGCCCAACAAAGTAAAACTGGTTTTTTTAGAAAAATACTTGGGGGAAGTGTTCTTGGTGGCCTAATAAATGAAAAGTAGGATTTGATGTTCCCTGATTTTGAGCTCAAATGCAACTCAATGCTTGGAAGGTCCTCACTGGTGAAGGGACTGGAACATGCAAAATAGTGAATGAACTTGAGGGATGCTTTCTAAAGAACCAATATATTTGATGTGCCTCAAAAGGAAATATCCAACATCTGAGAAGAGAAATCTAGTACCTAAGCTTCCAAAGCAAGGTTTCTAAACATCTCAATAATGAAACCTTGAAATGCAACCTCTTGCGTAAATTTGTTAATAAGGGAAACCTTGAATTCCAGCTTCTCAGATATGAATTTTCATAGAACCCAATATAGAAACGATGGATATTAAGGCTCCAACAGAGTATTTATGAATAACCAAACGAAAAATGCCCTATATTTCAGATTCTTGGTAAAGGTTTCTGATGACTTAGCAAGGTAAACATATCATTCAATATCCCCACAATGGATTCAAAAGAGCTCAAGCCAGAAAAACCAAGGATCTAAGGATCCTTGTCAAAAAATTTACACTACCCTGTAATGGATTTGTGAGGGATTGAGCTTCTTAATACATCCTTTTGGATGAAAATCCATAGATTTCAAGCTTGAGAGGAGATTTTTTGTAACATGAATCAATAAAAAGAAAGAAAAAATCAAATCCTAATATCCTGCATACGTATGCGAACCATGTGAGATTTGTTTGGATTTGGATCAAACTCGAAAGATGACTTAGCGGGTTAACAAGTACGTCACCATTGAAGCCCTTATATCCATTGCCATTTACTATTACCTTCTTTTCATGTGTGTCTCAGCACAAAACTCCATAGACCACCATTTTAGATGTCGTTGGTAAGGGACTGGTAATGCACAATGTTAGGATTTTGTAAATTTAGGGGAAGAACCCAAAGTTTGTATGTCCCAAATGTTGGTGTCATTCGAATTTTCTACTATAACAAAAAGTATTTTCTCTTCCAAGGAAGGAGTCTTCTCCAACATGTATATAAGATCAAATTAATCACAATACCCTAAGGAACCCACTTTAAAACAATCATCTATGTACTTTACAACCCATCGATCTCACCAAAATATCACCTTCTGTTGTTGTGTTTGATGTACATAATAGAAAGGGGACACAATCAAACTCCTATAACATAAAGGGAATATCCAAACTTGGTGGTTTTGATGATGACATCATCACATCCTTACATGATTAAGGCCAAGTTATCACTAGGTACCATTTTCTCTCCATGCTACTGCTATTGATTATCAAAGATGGGATGTTGATTCTTTTCATGTGCTTGGTAACTCCAAAATCAACAATCCATTGTTATGAAGAAGAGGATCAGGACCATTATGGAGACTACATAACAAAGTGTGCACAATGAGAAGATCTAATAGTATCATGTCCAAGGAACTCTTATCGCAATATATTTGTTTCGTAAACTCTTCAATTTTTTTGAAGGTGAGAGATGCAAGATTTTAAGGCATATCCTTCCTTATGACAACTATTGAAAATAAGTTTATTCTTAGAGGAGGAATTTGGGTTTTCCTATGGATGTATGGTGGCTAAATATTGCTTTTTCTCCACTCAGACACTCTTTTGAAGCTCATTTCAACAATAACCATGGTGTCATCAAAGGTTCCAAGAAGTCCATCTCAAAGATATTACAAAATATAGTAAAATCATTGTTGGTGATATTGTGTTGATAGGGGTAAACTCCTTGTTCATTGTCAAATTTGTAATTTTTTTCATTGCCGGAGTGACAACTAAAAAAGACCAAATAAATGACCAATTGTTATGTGGTCATTTTTAGTCTAGATATCCTGTCACCAAATTTGGTCATTTTTAGTTGGTTTTTATCCAGTGACCAAAAGTGGTCATTTTTCTTGGTCTTCTTTAGTTATCTCACTTAAATTTATCAATTTTGATCATTTATCCCTTGAATAAAACTATGGTGACTAAAATGTTTGGTCTCTTCGTCAGTAATCTCTCATTTTCCACTAGTGCTTGAATCT
The DNA here is from genome assembly GCA_001517045.1 of Pseudotsuga menziesii. NCBI lineage: Eukaryota > Viridiplantae > Streptophyta > Pinopsida > Pinales > Pinaceae > Pseudotsuga > Pseudotsuga menziesii. Next base: position 12,577 of record LPNX010269995.1, read on the forward strand.
TTACCTGATTCCCTTGGTTGTCTATATATAAGATTGACTTGTGTACATAATCGAGCATGACATGGTGTTATTCCAACCAGTCCATGTCGATAAGTATATCATACGATCCTAAGGGTAGGATGTTTAAGTTTATTGCAGCAGGAAAACCATTTAGGTTTACCTCACAATATCTAACTATTTCATAATCCTTTCATTTCGTACCCGTGTCTAATTGCACCAGCTAGGCTTTCTCATGTTTAACTTTGTCTAGTTTAGATACATCAACAATTCTAGGTGATACATAGCTTTGAAAAGCACTTGGGTCAATCAATATTGAAATAGAAGTGTTGGAAACCTTACCTTCTATCTCAACCATGGTAGCTTGATGGTCTGCCTGTCAGCCATCCAAGGCTGCATATATCCTCGGTGTTCTAGCTATGCCCTATACCATTGGTTCTTCTTGTAAGTTGTGCAAGACTCCATTGGTCTTTTTTTTATAGTCTTTGGCATAATGGGGTCCTTGGAATTTCCAGCATTTGATTTTGCAATGCGGCAACATTGGCTTCCCCAATTGCTGCTGAATTGTTAGCATTTGGAGTTGTTACATATGGCTCCGTACCTATCTTGTTGAAGTTCTTATTGGATGGAAAACTGTTGTTCTGTTTTCTGTAAGGCAGTGGGTTGAAACCTAGTTTGTAGATGTCAAAAGAAGGTCCTCGACCTGTCTCTACTTATGTTGATGTTTTCTTGCCTCATCTGTCCATGCTCATAGCATAGCCTAGATTTGTGTAGTGTGGTGTCCAATGTTTTAGGCATGTCAAATTCAATCCTCTACCAAAAGTTGGGAGGAAGACATTCTAAAAGTTACTGTATTTTTACTTTCTCATCCTTTATGTATGGCACATAATGCAACAGATTCATGGCTAATATTTGTTTCTTCTTCGTATTCATGCCTTCTGGTGCTTGTCCATCTTATAAAAACTGATTTATTTCCTCTAACTCTACCGGGACTGCTTCTATTCAAAATAAATGTGCATTCAGTAAGTCGTCTTCGACTCCTGTCGGTTCCTCTCCTCTATCGATTTGGGATAAGTGGTCAGGACCGACATTTAATTTTCCTGCTCTGATAATGACTTCGAATTCAAATTCTTGGAATAGAAGTATCCATCGACAAATTCTCCCATGGTGTAAAGGCTTATTTATGAGATAATTTATTGCTTGGTGGTCGGTATAAAAGATAAATGGATTATCTAGTAGATAGTGTCGATATTTTTGTAGTGCAAAGACCATTCCTAATGCTTCTCTTTCTATTGTCGAATAGTTTCTTTCTGCTTTATTTAATTTTCTATTGCTATAAACTATAGGGTAGTCCATTCCATCGTCTCTTGGTTGAGTTAGGATTGCTCCTATTGCCAGGCCTGATGCGTCAATGTGTACATGGAATTTAGTCGACCAGTTTTGAAACCTTAGGATGGGTGCTTCAACTAGCTTTCTTTTTAGTTTTCCAAATGATATGTTGCATTCCTCTGTCCAGTCAAACTCCTTATCTTCTCTTAATAGTTCTTCTAGTGGGTAAGTCATGTTTGAATAGTATCTTATGAATTTTCTATAATATCATGTATGACCAAGTAATACCCTAACTTGTTTCGGGTTCACTGGTGGTTTTAAGTCGAGGATAATTTTTATTTTTGTGAAGTCGACCTTAATGTCTTTTTTACAGACAATGTGTCCTAATAGTATCCCTATAGGGTTAGAAATATGCACTTCTTGATGTTCAGAGATAGTTGGATTTGTCTACATTGTTCCAACATAATCTTTAGCCATTTGCAGTGGTCTTTCATCGTAGAGTATATTGTCCAATCGTCAAAATATACTTCCATTGTTTTGTAATTGTACTCCTCAAATTTTTTAACCTCAATCCTTGAAAATACTGCAGGTGCATTTTTTATTCCAAAAGTCATAACCCTGTAAGCAAATGAGCCAAATTTACATACGAATGTTTTCTTTTTCAATTCTTCTTTGGCTATTGGTACTTGATTATAACCTGAGAATCCATCTGTAAACGAGTAGCATTCATGTCCTGCGAAATCATTTAAGAATTCATCTACATAAGGTGTCAGGAATGGGTGTATTAGTGTGACTTTATTGAGTTCCCTGAAGTCAACATAGATCCTTAGCTTGGTTGGATCATGTTTCTTTGGCTTAACAACCATTGTACTTTCCCATTCTGATTGGTTAATAGGGTAGATAATACTTGCTGCAAGCATGTTATCAATCTCTTTCTTGACTATCTCTTTGTATTGATGAGTTAGTTTATATGGTATTTTCTTTATAGGTCAAACATCAGGTTTAATGTCGATCTTCATTTCACCCATTTCATGTACTAGATCTTTGAGATCTTTGTAATCTCTGGAAAATACATCTTGAAACTCTTTCAATAGGTTCACTATTTCTGATGTTTGTTCTTCATTCCAGTAGTCTCCAATTTTTTCCATTCTTTAGTTTTGACTTTAGCATCTAGCCATTCTAGTGCTTTGGATTCAATGATTTATCAGCTCCCTTCATTAAATTGTGAAAATGTGGTAGGAAAATCTGTTGTAGTCGTCCGGTCCATATCTTCTTTGTCAATTGTCTTGACTTTGAGCACTGTGTGAATTGGTTTTGTTATTTTGACATGGTTTGACTTCAATCTAAAGCTTTTCCCTTCCGGATTTTCATTTTCCATCTATGGTCTTCTTGACTGTGGTATTGTCCCGATTTGTATATTATTGTAGTTTATTATCGAACGACTGTATTTTAGGGTTTTGTTTTCTATCGGTTGCATAAATTCTTTGATCTGTTTTGTTGTTTCAACCAAATTCTAATCTTGTGGTATAAATTTGAAATCTTTAATAAAATTCTCTTTGAGTTCATGCCATAGGAATGTTTCACCTCGATCTTCTTCCATTTTGTACCATTTGTTTGGTAAGTCAGATAACGTTGATGGAAATAGGTGTGGCCATGTATGTTCATCTTTATATCCAAGTCTTCTCCATTTTTGTTCACATGTTCTTATGTGGTCTTCTAGATCTTGTCCTTAGATAAACATAGGTATTTGGACCTGGTTGGTTAACTTCTTTCCTCCAAATATTTCTATAAAATAAGGCGAAGCTATTGTCCATGTCTGTAGTCTTGCTTGATGGGTATCCCACCATTTAGCAGCTTGTCCTGTGAAAGTTTCCACTAGGCTTTGGAGTCAGCCATGTTCACCAATGTTGCTAGATACTTGCTCTATGTGCATAGCCAGTGATTCTCTTTCTTTATATCTTGGTATTTGTGTGGTATATATATTTGTTTGTTTCAGGGTAGGATATTCCCTAGTTTTCTTTTCAAATTTTTTGGGTATGATAGACACCATGAAGCACTCTTGGACTGGTTTATTTTGTACTTTTTTAATTGTCCAACAGCCTCTTGCCTATGTTTCGTAGTTCTCGATTTCCTAATCATATAATTATGCATCTGAGTTGTACCCTACTGAATCTTGATTCCCTAAGTGTAGTTCACCATAGATATTAGGTTATGTGTAGTCCTTGTTGTTTTGGAACTGATATAGTTGTCGGATGTCGACTTCTTCATCAATAGGTTCTATCCAAGGTTCTCCTTGGGATGGATGAATAGGTACAATGACCTTTTGTCTATTTCCTTTTATTTTTATTCTTTCTTTGTCTATTTCCTCTGATGATCCAAATCCAGTGATGATGTCCCATTATGATCCAGATCAAGATATGATCCAAATCCAAAGATGAAGATGACTTGAATATGAAGATGACTTGAAGAATCAGAATACTTGAGATGTAGATGATGAGATGATCCAGCTGATACAGAGAAGAAGACTAGTGCTGAAAATTGTGTCGAAAGAATACCTTCCTAGTTAAGAGGGAGTGTTGATGTATTTGTAACTTCAAAATGTATTCATCTATGTATCTCATGTAGTGTAACCTGATGTTTATTTTGGGATGTATCTATAATGTAATTGATTCATATTGACATGCCTCGATGTTCTGATCAAGAGGATCAATGATGTAAACAAGTCATGTCAATTCATAGTGAGTAACCCTCTAATTGTCTAAGGGTTAAAGTCCCCGCAGTTTCGGGGCACTAGTGTTATTAGACTCTCTTAGTAGAGGTTGGAACTAGTAGGGTTTTAGTCATGTCGGGATTAGTATAAATAGAGAACTGGAGTCTCTATTTATCACACAACTCATACACACTCAAGTGTAGCACATAGTCGAGGAAGGAGAAGACACTGGGGCTAGATAAGAAGAAGGTTACTACTATCGAGAGATCACTTACTGTTTTGGGGATTTTACTATTTTGGTGCTGATTCTATCTCTGAGGAAGTTGCAGGGTTTTCTCCTTTATGGTTTCCCCAAGGATAAACACTGTGTTCTTTGTCTCTTGTGTTTGATTGCTGTACTTGTTATTCTCTCAGTTAAAGATCCTAATAATGCTAGCTTAATGTTGACAAACTAATAGAGACTATGTTTAGTCCCTAGATCACTATGCAAGTTTAACATGGTATCAGAGTTCAGAGGGGGACGAAGCTCTATTTCTCAAAAGCAAACTTTTTGACAGATTTCTGCATGAAAATTGAGCAATAGCTCAAAAATCTAGCACTGCACCAGAAGCCACGGCTTACCACTTAATACCCCAAGTAAAGAACTTGTTGATCAATCTTGCTTGATTGACTATGCTGGGTGTGATGAAAGCCTAAAATGTGCAGGCTGTCTGAACTTACATTTATTTTTTTGTTCTGATTTTCAGGTTTTCTACAAGTGAAGCATTCGCTCCAGCAGATCCACATGGCCTCCTTAGCAGATCTTTTGACTCCATACAATTTCCACTCATGGAAAGGTGACATGGAGATTCAGCTGCGCTCTAGAGGACTCTATAGAGTCACCATGGACACTAAATATGAGCATGGTTATGCCATAGAAAAATCAAGATTCTTGAACAAGAAGGATGAAGCATTCGGATTCTTGTGCCTCTCAATTTCTTGGGATCTTCTTTTCCATCTTGCGGGATTGAAGACTCCAAAAGAAATTTGGGACAAATTGGAAACCCTATATGGAGCTAAAGATGAGTTGAGAGTTTACCAGCTTGAAAATGAATTGATGCCTCTCCAACCCTCCAATTTTGAAACAATGAATGAATTTTTCACAAAGTTCAAGCACACTATTTTACTCTTGAAGCACTGCAAAGTGGAGAAGGTGGATGATCAACTCATCCTCACCATACTCTCCAAACTTGGGGCTGATTATTTAGTTTTTGTTTCTACATTTCATGTGGGGAAGCTCACAACCCTTCGATGGAATATGCCTACACTCAATGCCTTCATTGAGTCCCTAACAAGTGAACATGACAAGCTTGTCCAGATGGGGATCATCAGATCTTCTCATGATCAAGCCCTCCATGTCTCTCGGCCTGAAGATCTAAAGGGTAAAGGAAAGCAGTAGAAGAACCTAAAAACTAAATTTGATGCTCCTAATCCTAGAGTTGAAAACCAGTAGCATGATGAGTCTTCCGGATCAAGGAAGAACAAAGAAAAAGGGCACCATGGAAAGGAAAAAGTCAAGTGTTCATACTGCAGGAACGGATTCCACCCTGAACATGCCTGCATGAAGAAGAATCTTGATGAAGCATCCTATTTCCTTGAGAGAAATCACATCAATCTTCTGGAAATATTTCGAAGGAGAAATCAACAAGATCGGGAACCACAGCATGAAAAAGGTCATTCCCTCATGGAAAGCACTTCAAAGTCCAAAGCAATCTTGATTGATTTTGGAGCTTTGAACCACATGATGGATGAAATAGACTCATTTTCATCCTTGGATACCAGCAAATCCATCCCCATCCACATGGGAGATGACTCTGCCATCATTTCAGAAGAACATGGTATGGTTGATCTTGAGAATGGCTATTTTTCAAATGTTTTGTATGTACCATATCTGGCATCAAATATCCTTAGTGTCTATCAGATGACACATTCTGGAGTGCCTAAGAGAGTTTCTTTCATCCGAAATGATGTTGAGATAATGGATATTGCATCCAAGAAACTCATTGCTAAAGGTCTTGCAAACCATCATGCAAGAGCCTATGAGTTCTCTCACTTTGTTGCAAATGCAAAGCCCACCGCTCTGCTAACTTATGGAAATGAGGTTAGTAGGCCGTGGCATGAAAGTTTTGGCCATATAAATTTCAAATATTTTCAGCAATTGCAGGAAAAATTCATGGTTGAAGGCCTCTAGGACATCAAGGAAACAACCTAAAATTGCAAGGGCTGTGTGATTGGAAAACACCCTGAGCAAAAGTTCAATCGGGGGAAGGAAAACCGAGCTACATGCATATTGGGTCTGATACATTCTGATATTAGTGGTCTGATTCCTGTCACATCCATGAATGGATCAATGTATATTCTTACTTTTATTGATGATTTTTCAAGGTACACATGGGTCTTCTTTCTCAAAAAGAAGTCTGAAGTATGTGAAAAATTTTCTGAATTGAAGGCCTTATTCGAAAATGCCTCTAGGCTTAAGATTAAGATCTTGAGATCTGATAATGGAGGGGATTATGTCAGTAATGAGTTTCTGCACATATTTCCCCAAAGTGATATTCAGGTCCAACATTCAATTCCCTACACTCCCCAGCAGAACGGAGTAGCGAAAAGGAAGAATCCGTCTCTCAAGGACATGACCACCTGTATGTTGGAATCAAAGAAGCTTTCTGCAAATTTGTGGGCTGAAGCCATGCATGCTGCAGAATACATTAAAAACAAGGTGCCACACTCATCCATGAAATGGAATACCCATTTTGAAGCATACTTCGTACACAAGCCGGATGTGTTGAACCTATGGGTGTTTGGGTCCACTGAATAGGCTAATATTCCACTTTATAGAAGAAGGGCTTTGTAATCGCAAAGCATAGAATGTATTTTTATTGGGTATCCTGATGAATCAAAAGGTTTCAATCTGTTGGATATCAAAACAAAACAAATCATCATCAAGAGAAGTGTCAATTTTGATGAGCCTCTTCAGGAGGTGGAACTAGTGAAGGAGAAAACTGCTGAATTTCCTTCCTATTCTACTAAATATGTGGATGATGAAATTGTGTGTGATAACCCTGATTTGGATCCTATGATTTATGATATTAGTGTGCAAAAATAATCAGATGCTGAATCATAACCTGAAGTGCAAAATCATCTTCCCACATGGGCCCGACAGACACTCTCCTCCGTAGGACATAACATTGGAAATCTGGATGATCCAAGGAGAACCCGGTCTGATTTCCAAAGAGTAGGTATTGTGCTCTCTTGTCCTGATAATTTGCTGTCCAAAAATTGCTATTTTATGATTATTTTAAATCCAAAATCCTACTACCATTCTCGGAAGGATCCGATATGGCAAGTTGCCATGGATAAAGAGGTGAATTCTCTTCAGAAAAACACTGCTTGGGAGCTAGTTTCTCTTCCTCCGAGAAGGAAATTGGTTCAATGCAAGTGGATGTTTCAAACCAAGGTTTCTGATGATAGAAGAACCTACAAATATAAGGCAAGGCTGGTGGAAAAAAATTTCTCTCAGGTCCAAGGTGTGTACTACCATGAGACCTTTGCACCGGTTGCAAAAATGGACTCCATCCGCCTAGTTTTGGCAATTTCAACATCTAAGCACTGGGAAGTGCATCATATGGATTTTAAGTCAGAATTTATACATGGATATATTCATGAGGAGATATACATGAATCAGCCTAAGGGATCATCACTAATACATCTTTGGTTTGCAAGCTAAATAAGTCACTATATGGGTTCAAAGAGGCCCCAAGAGAGTGGTATTCCAGGATAGATGCCTTCCTTCTCTCGCAAAAATTCCAAAGGTGTAGATCAGATCCAAATGTGTATTTACAGCAGTATGATGGTCATATTATTTTTTATTTTTTATATTTCTATGAATTACTGATCACATGTAACACAATTGCCTCCATTTCAGCCATCAAAACCGTCTCCACAATGCCTTTGAAATGAGTGATTTGGGGCTCCTAAAACAAATTTTTGGGCTCGAAATTGAGAACAATTATGATGGGATTATGGTAACTCAGTAAAAATACATTTAATACTTGTTAGTAAATTTTAACATGGCTTATTGTAGGCCTGAACCATTCCCTTTCTTTTCAGGGATCAACCTTGAAGAAGGAAAAATCACTCCTCCCATGGACTGCACTATCTATCGACAACTAATTGGTAGCTTCTTGTACTTGACACATTCTTGGCCTGATATATGTTATGCCATGAATTATGTATGAAGATACATTCATCAGCCTCATTATCTTCATTGGAAGGCAGTCAAGAGGATCCTCCAGTATATTTAGGGAACCAAGACCTACGGCATTCACTATGTTGCAAACTCCGAGCTAGAGCTGGTTGGATACATAGATTATGATTAGGAAGGTGATTATATTGATCCAAATTCTACTTATGGATATGTATTCATGTTTGGTGGTGGCCCCATTTGCTGGTCTAGCAAAAAGTAGGCTTCTATATCACTATCTTCAGCAGAGGCCGAGTATCGAGGAGCGGTGAGTGCTTGCATCCAAGAAGTTTGGTTGCAAGGCATTCTTTCAGAGCTTGATCTTGGTAGTACTTTGTCCACTGTCCTCTTTTGTTACAATGAAAGTGATTTTAATATTTCCTTAGATCTAGTTACCAGGAAAAGGACCAAGCATGTAAATATCCACATGCACTATATCAGAGAGCTAGTGCATGACAGGACCATCATTCTACAATACTTCCCGATTGATGGGCATATTGCAAACATTTTCACCAAGAGATTTTCAAAAAATAAGTTCACTTACCTCTGTTCACTGTTGGGGGTGAGTTCATCAGGGTGATTCAGACTACTTTCAGTGTTCAACTTGAGGGGGGATTTTTCCCACTGGGTTTTCCCTCTTTTCCTCACTTAGTTTGTTTTTGAGCATTGTTTCAGTTTCATCATTGTACAGGGTGACCTATGGCCTTAGTTGCTGGGGCCATTGCATTTTTATGCATTTCATGTTTTTTAACTCCTCCTGAGTATAGCTTAAGGGCGGGTGTTGGAGACATTTACCACCTTACACACTCATTTTGGTCAATTTGGCCTACTTAAACCATTATCCTAAGTATTATTGACTTAATTAACATCAAAGGAGCACTATATGACATCATCTAGATCACATCCACGCCTACCTTCAGGAAAGGAGGCTAACTTATCCTTCTCCTACATTCAGGGAGGCTAACTAGAGCACTCTGGGGGTGATCAGAGTGTCATTAATGCACCATATTGCTAACTGATGGTTACAATTAGTTAAACAAGGTAGTAAAGGTGATTTCTTTCATTAAATTTATTATTTAATGATTATTTAATGAACTGGAGTCAACAGGGGCGCCTCCAACCACTTTTGATGTTCAGTTACACTTTAGTTAACGTCATCAGGGTTCATTGGAGTCATTGAAGCACTACCACTTGATGGTTTGCTTGCTGTGACATGTGTCTAATCTCTTTTAGTTAAGACTCAGTCATTTATTGCACTTTGACTTCTATTAGGGCTTAGTTAAATCAATTAGGGTTTTGATCACTGGTTAACTTGAGTGTTGACTGTGGCTTACATTCAGTTAAGCTAGAGTCACTCATTCAATTTGAATGACCTCCTTGGGAATTTTAATTGCTTTGTTATTCATGCTTGCAGCATGATGTTGTATTGTATTGCTCATTCTTTGTGTGAATATACAGTGCGGCTACTGATTCTGTAGCCCTTTTTCACCATTTTCATGAATTATTGTCAGTATTCTATTGATGAGACTGTGTTTTTTCCCTAGATTACTGTGCAAGTTTAATATTTTTAATGTACATTCGTTGAGCATTTCATGCACCAGATGTCCTGACTCTTAAGGTTTAGCTCTTTTAAATATTTCTGCACGATCTCAAGCTATTATTCTAGTCAATTATCTGTCAAAAATGCTGGAAAGACTTCATCCATCTCTACTTGTAGGGATTTAGTAAGCGCATATTAATATGTCTTGAATGTTTCCAAGCTTATATGCCACCGAATATTTTGTGAAAGACCTACAAGGAACCATTGAATTAGCAATTGTTCATCAATTACGTAGTCAATTTGGCTGAGAAGATCCTTCTAGTGTTTGTCGTACTCTTGGATGGATTCTGCTGGATTTTGTGAATTTCTTTTTAACTTTTTATCTGCTAGATGTTTAGCATTTGGAGTTTTAAAGAATGACAGAAATTGCACTTTAATTTCTTCCTTGGATGCATTGGGGGTTCTCTCAGAAAAGGTCATATACCAAGTTAGAGCTCTTTTCCTCAATGCACCAGTGAACTGCACCATCTGTTTGTCTTCTGCTGTAACCTGGTTGGCCTCCCATGTCGAATTTCAGATGAACCAATGTCATCTGGGTTCTTCTTTTCCCTCATATAGAGGGATATACGCTGATTCATGACCCATTTCAGATTCCCTATTGCTGTCTTCTTCAGGAGGTGGCGGTGGTGGGGGTAGTGGGATTTTTTGTATATCTTTTTGTGTATAGCTGTTGTCGACGAAACTCTTGTTTATGTCAGTTGTTTTGTTTTTCATTTCTTCTCCGACAAGTGGTCGGTCGGGGTCGACTTCTCCTGTCGACGTCCAACTGCAATCATTTTTCTGTAGGTCTAATTTTTCTGTATTCTCCAAAGTTGTATTTTCCAGGGGGGTGCTCCTTCATGTGTCAGGTAAAGTAAGTGGATACTTCGGTTGGAGGGGTATGCTTGAAGCATGGCCCAATTTCCTTGTTTTGGTCGATGGATAAGTAGATGACTATCATTGTTTATGTCGTCGTCTATTCAGCTCCATTTACCAAACTCAATAGCTCTTAGCCTGAGGTCCTCTTCGAAAATGGATTGCATTCTAGTACTCGGATTCATCGAAGATAGAGGTCTTATCTCTTGAGGGAATTCTATTTGGAGAGTTTCTAGCTACTCTATCCATAGATCTTCTTCCATAGGTGACACTTCTTCATCGACACCTTCTTCCTGTTGGTCATGACCCGACTCTGGTGGATTTCTCTCTTAGTCTACCACCCTAGTACTCATTCCTCTTTGTAGTGCTATAGCTCTTTCTCTTCTTTCTTCCCTCCATTTCATCCTCTTCTCCCTCTCTATCTTCTGTAAGTCCGTCGTACCTTTATGTATCGTTGTCCGTTCGATTTCCTTTTTAGGTTGACTTTTCATCGCTGGTGATGGTATCTCTTTTTAGTCAACTAGAATCCTCTCCACTTTACCTCGAAATATGACCAGATACCCCCCCATTTCCTACCCAATTCTTTAGAAAGCTCGGATAGTTTTGTTTACTTGCTTAGGAAATATTCCCACTCCCTTTCGGCAATGAATTTTTCCCACGTCTTTTGTTTCTCTACCCAGTTAGTATTTTGTGGTGGTTCGCGTAATAATGGACGAGGTTCAACAATATGAGCCACTCCTTTTTCTATCAGGATCCAAGTATGGAAAAAAGTGTGAGAACTCATATGCCTTGGAGGCATGGTTTGAAACACGTTTAGCTATAAGCTTCCCATTAGAGATATCTGAGATCTCAATTATGACAGGTCCAAAAATAACTCTCTTTGGTGAACCTGTATGTGTCATCTCGTAAACATATAAACAATTTGTTACTAAAGAAGGTACATGCATAACATTTTTGAACATTTTGTGTTCTAATTGTATTGTACCCTTCCCTTCAGCTTAGATCTAAGTATCATCTCCAATGTGAATAACTAGGCCATCAATGATATTTAATGAAAAAAAATTATTTTTTGGAGGCAACCATGTGGTTGGAGGCTCCATAATTAATGACGAAGGATTGAGATTTTGAAAATCCAACCTTTAGTGCATGACATCTCTCATGATCATTGGCCTGGATTTCAAGATCAATCTTCATTATTCCTTATAGGAGGGAAATATGGTGTTGTTCAATAAGTCTAGCCATTTGATATATATCTTTCTTCATACAGTCTTTCTCTGAATGGTTTCCTTTCTTACAATAGGAACACTTGGTCTATTCAAACCCCTTGTCCTTGTCCTTCTTGCAACCCAAGGCTCCATATGATGGATCTAACTTCTCCTTTGGTTTGAATTCAGATATATGTTGTCCTTCTCCTTCTGTTTCCCTTCATATTGTGCATTTTTGGTCTCCCTAGAGAAAAGAGCTATATCCTTGGAGGCTTTGAGGGCTTCCATCTAAATCAACTTGTCTTGTTCTTGAGTGAGCGATTCCAGTGAATGAATCAAGTGAGGGAAACCACTAGTTTGGGGTAGTCAGTCTCCTACAGTGGAAGGTGGACAAAAATATTTAAAATTTGTGGCCAATCTTGATTCGAATGGAGAGCACCAAATTCTCATCCTTGTTTTCAAATCCACACTTCTTGCACTACATGACCAAAGACTTGAAATCGGAGAACAATTGTTGGATTGTTTCGAAATTGTTGGTTTAAAGAGAAATCAATTCATTCTCCAAAATGTAGTCTTTTGGCTCGTCTTGCTTTACAAATAGTGATTCGATCTTCTACCATACTTCCCTTGGTGTTTTTAATCCATTAAGGTGGAAGAGTAACTCCCTGGAGATATGAATTCACACGAAACCAAAGTCTTCATCCAATTCCTTCACATAACTCTATTTCTCTAAATTCTATTAGGGATCGACCTCTTTTCCCATTGTGACCCTATATAGACATTTGTTGCACAACACAAGATACATATCTTCCCTCTTATCCAAATAATTGAAGGGTGTGAAGATCCTCAGTGTTAAGGTTGTTGGATTTTCCATTTTGCAGCTTCAGGAGCAGCACAAATCTTCTGAATTCTTCAATTTGAAGGAAAACCAGTTCAATCACACTCTACTTCTACATGTGCACATTATTAGGGTGCTTTACAACTGGATAAACTTGTCTGGAAAAATCCATAGGGAGCAAGGCAATGACGCCATGAATTACGTGGAATCTAGTTGCTTATGGTGCATCAATGGAAGTTTTTGAGGATTGAAAATGGCATGAGAATCTACTATGATACCATCTAAAATTAGCAAATCTACAAGATCATCAAGATGGATTAAACCTCGCTGTGAAAGAATAATGAATGAAGAAGAAGAATTTCATTGCTTGAATGTCAAACAATCAAGGTGAAATTACTGAGACACGAAGAATTTTTTTAATAGCGTGACATTAATATGATCATCATTAACCTATATGTAATACATCCATGATACAATAAAGAGAACTTGAATATTCTAGGAGTGATTCTAATTCCATGACTTGGACTGACTCCAGAGATCAATAACTATGGGAAAATCACCACTGAGGACTCCCTAGTGTAACTATGAACAACTAAACCAATTCATAATCAGTTAACTAACCAAGGTAGGTGAGAAAAGGCACCTAACCTCCTTAAATCATGAAAATGTGGCACTCAGATAATTGAAGATGAACTAAATAATTCCCATCAGAGCATAACTCAACACAAACTAGGGTGAACTAATATTGGGACTCCCATGACTCAGCATGGGTTCCTAAAATATAGGGATTGGCCTCTAGAGCTCCTAAACACATGCATACTAGCGCATCAAGTGGTAGGCGGTCCCTAGATAAATTCCCCATGGCACTAATGAAGTGAAAACATGCTCCTAAGCTAGGAAACTCACATTTCGACTATGGTGGAGAAGGGGAGATTATAAATAATTCTAACAATGATTTATATAAATTATGTGCTGAATTGAATCATCTCACAAGGAAAAAGGATGAATCATTGGAAAATTTTGTTGTTATATTTATTAATCACTATTGTAGCTTTACTTTAAAATATTGTCCTCTTTTACGTGTCATTTCAACACATTATTTCTCTTTCACATGAAAATGGTCAATTAGTGGATGGAAAATCTGAATCATGTATTGATATTTATTCACCACTTGGCTTAAATTTGCATGAAGAATCTAAAGATTTTAAATTGTAGAAATGACTTCTTCACTTTGTTAGGTGTGGACCATAATCAACTTGATTTAAATTCTGATGTGTCCATATCTGTTTCACATCAAAATCAAACTTCAAATTATTATGAAATAAGTTATTATATTGTTTATTTTGCTAACCCTTCATTAGATATTTAATCATCCAATTGTTGTGATACCCGTTGCTTGATTTCTCAATTATATTTGTGTAACAAAAGTGACTCTTTAGGGAAACGTAGTTCACAAATTGATCATCCTACTCTAGACAAAGAAATCAATCATGATTCAAAACCTTTCATGTGTTTTTGTTTTGAAGAAAAAATACCCTTTAGAGAATCACATGTATCGTGATCTATTTGATAAAAATTCTATTGAATCACATGTTTAGATTCTTTTAATTGTAATTATGCATTGTTAATTGTTAACAAGGTACAAGCTAATCATGATTTATGCCAAGAAGATCAAGATGATTCTTTTTTCTTCTCACAAATATATGTCTCCTTTTCATTCTTCTTCGCAAGAAATGGGTGCTATTTCTAAAGGTAATTTTAAGAATTTTCCCTCTTTTGATTCATCATACAATAAAGCAGTCTTTTCTACATATGATAAATTACTTGATGTGGAAAATTCCCACCAAATTAATGATGTTAGTGATACTTGTCCCACACTTGCATCATCTCATATTTTTATCTCCTTTAAAGTAAATACTCAATGACATTTTGATCTCTATGAGAATTATGAACAAAATCACCCAATTTATGATGGTATTCATGATCTAGAAGTAAAACAAGTTGAGTCTAATTTTGATGACTTTTTACAAGGTAATATTCATAGGGAGAAAATTGTTACCAAAGAATTTATGGATTCTTATCATAATGATATTGAGTTTTCTTCTAAAGAGTCATTTCGTTGTATAAATTTTTCAATTTGTTTTTCTCATCCTTTTGATTTCCTTATACATATTACAATAGAATTTCATAGTGGGTAGATGATGATTATCTTGCAAAAGGTAGCAAGGCTCTAATTTCTTTATTTGTACATAAATTACAAGATGGCAGGATTGCATTTCCTTCATGTGTACATAAATTGCATCTTAGTAGGTACGGTCGATTTAATTTCTAGTTTAGACTAACATCTTCATTATGTTTGTTATATTAGTTTGTCTCGATTTTGTAGGGTTGAAGACGCTTCTATGACTACACTAGAAATTTCATTTTACTTAGTCCTTTCAAATTTGAAATAGTATAGGTTAGGTGTAGGTCTTTAGATTAGATGTTTCTTTCCTTGATTCATTCATTCTTTTTTCTTTTGAATGCTGCAGTTTTGCAGTGGTACATCTTTTCCAGGTAGAAAGTGGTTATCATCATTACCCATTCAAGGAAGTTTACTTATACTTCTTCTTCCTTGGATTATTTATTTTCTTCATTTTATTCAAAAATTTCAAGTCATACTATTTAACTTTCGATTACTAGGACTTGACCATGTGAAATTATTAATATTAAGAATTTTTTTAAAGAAAGTAAATAAAACTTATAGAACTTTAAAGAACTTTCTCGACATAATGAGAATTTAACATTTCATGGAATTGATGTTACAATCTTATGCATTTATATTAGAATTCATTTTTAGAATTACCTTGTTATTTTTTCAATAAAATGCATAATTTATTATCCATATCATATATTGCATTAAATGATCATGATTTGAAGGAAATCTAATCTTATGAAAATTTAAATTTTTAATTAGAGTTTTTCCTTTTCAAATTACTCATTATTTTTAAAAAATGAGATGTTAATCTAAGTTATGGTTCAATTTTCTTTTGATTTATCTTATTTATGATTTCATTTCAGCTCTTTCTTTTTTCAATAAGATGGCTTATCTTGTTAGCAAAACTCTCATGTAATTTAATTCTTTAATTTTCTATCACAATTATAAGATATATATATGTTAAAGAAATCATAAGCGATTAAAATTTAACATTATTCAATCCCATTTTGTCTTTCTAGTTTAAAATTGTGATATGATTGATTAAGTTTTATGAGATGTTAATTCCTAAAAGACCTTATTTTATTTTATTTTCACATGTGTCTTTTCTTTTGGTTTTTTTTTCAAGGCTTGATTTCCATTTGTTTTGTATACACATTATGTTTATTTTCATTTGATTAGTTTTGGCTTTATCTCTAGTTAGACCTTTTTACCGTCTAAAAACTTTGCTTGTCTTAGATTTTCAAACTTAGGCGTGACTTATATCTAAAAACAAAAGAATGCCTTCAATATTTAAGAGTTAAATAAAGGATACTTGTTTTCAATGTGTGTAAATAAAAATAAAATCGGCTTGTTGGTGGATACACTCTTCCAATATCTTGAAAATTCGTTGATCACCTTGTTAGCATCATCTTTACCCTTTAGAATCATTAGATGAGAATACACATCTTTAACTCATGGATTTGTTTAATTATATGTTTTCATCAGCCCCATTCTTTCATTAGCATGACATATTAAGTCAAAATACTTAACCTCTTTACACCATCCCACACTCTTAAGGAGTGGTTTGGTCACCTCCCCATTCACTAAGTGATTCCAATGTGGATAAACATTCATAAATCAAAATCTGAAACAAAAGAGAGTTGATCAAGGGCACGAGGTATTATCACAAGTTGACATGTTCATGATCATGCACATACTTTGGAATGAGTTTATCAATATCTGGTTACCTAGCGAGAATACTGGCTTGTGGTCCCAAAGGCTGCAAGACAGGTGGTATCATCATGAGTTGGCCCACTCAGTTTCTGAAATGGTATGTGAATGACGCTATCCTAGTTGATTCCCAATTCAAGATAGTGCTCTTAATCTCCCCTCTCACAATTTATATGATTTTATTTAGCTAGTGTATGGGACAAAGGTAACTAACCTTAAACAAAGAAAACCTTATCGTGGCTATGGACACGCACTCGAAGTAGTGTCAATGTCAATGGCATTGGAGGAAAAAATTATGACCTACATGGGTGATTACACACTATATTTTATATGATAAGTTGATAGGATATATATTCATTTAATTGTTTGCTAATTGATTAAGTATGTATTCTAAGAAGTTGGTTGCACGAAAAGATTTTTGTGGCAATAGTGGTTGACAATATTTTAAGGATTTTTTATGTGACGCCCATGAGACATAGCTCGTATGAAATTTAGTTCATAGTTCCTTTTTTTAATGTACCTTTATCTCACTCTTGTTGATATTGAATGAGAAATAACTAGTTCATTGAGTTGGTTGCCATTTGTTGGCACCACGACATCCTTTTAATTTTTTCATAAATTTTATAGGGTACCCAATTTCAATTTGGTAAATATATTGCTTTAGATTGCTTGATTGTTTCTGGAGTACGTCTTAATTTCTTTTTTAAGGATTGATTCTGTAGCTGCATTTTTATGACATGATTTGGTGGTTTTGACGATCTATTTAGAGTGGATTTTATGGCTTCGTGATGGTTTTTGAATGCTTACATGTTGGTATTTTACCATGATATGATATTTTCCTCAGTGCCATCAATCATTTGAAATACTCCAAGTTGAAGGAAATGGTCAAAATTTCCTTTAATATAAACACACGTTAATTATGTACTCAAAGAATGAATAACTTACATTCTTAACATATCACGTCAATAATTTTTTTTATTATCTCATTTATGATTTGTGTGACGCATTTATTTTTAGGGTTTGCAATTTATTGTAACATGTCATGATCTTAATGCTTAAGTCTTTTGTTTTGGAATGAGTACCATGTTACGAAAAAAGTAAAACAGTTCACTTTGTCAAACCATTAGCAAGAATTTAAAGGATTGTGATGAAATGTAATAAATTTTATGGTATTCAATTTAAACAAAATCAACATTTACAAAACAAATGGGTCTCCAAATTTGTATTAGAATGAGTTAAAGACTTATTTGACTAGATTGTACAAAATCGATGATAGTTTCACTAAAACCACTTTTCCCACATCCTCTAAAGTCAAATCCACAATATTTATGTACCTTGGTCTTGCAAAGACTCCATCCCTTATTGTTGTACTAGGTAAAAGGGGGCCATCCATGAAGATTCCATCCCTTATTGTTGCACTAGGTAAAAGGGGGTCATCCATGAAGATTCCATCCTCCCCTAGAGTGACCTTCAAGTAATTGAAGAATTCTTCATCCATGACTATGTAGTCTATGAAAACCCTAGTTGCAAAAAATCTTTTCAATCTATATTTTTTTTAAGAAACTAATAAACTATTGTATGGATGGTTGGGATATTTTGATCACTCATAATATTCCAATTTATATTTTGGTTGTTGGGTTGTGTATTTGATAAGGTATCATCTCCTTAAAGTGGCAAGCACACTTTTTTAATCAAAGAAAACATTTTTTAATAAAAGAAAACCTTTTTAATCAAGCACACTTTTGATTCGAATATAGAATGACTCAACCATTAGATATAATAATAATTAGCAACGTAACAGAATTTAAAATTCAACAAAACTACTATAACATTCAATTTCAACAAAACTACTATAACATTCGAAAAATACTATTAATTTAACAATATATAAGAACATAGAAAAAACTTGATTAAATAATTAAATAATAAATAAAATATTTAATTAGATTAAATTTTATATCAAAGGAACATTTTTTACAATCAATAATAGAAGAAATATGAGTAATAATATTAAAATAACTAAATAAAAACAAATTTGTTAAATAAAATTAATAAAATATTTCCAAATTGCTCTTGGTGGATTAAAGGGAATTACATGTACGAATCTTCTTTCTTAGTTCGTTCAATTACATTATATTTTGTGTTAGATTTATTTTAGTTATGGAAATGAATTTCATTAAATTGTATTTATAATCAAGTTTGTTGTAAGACCATTTTGGATTTGGTTTTAACACCATTTTGGATCTTATATTTGGCCTTTTAATGAAGGTTTACTAACTCTAGGATCTATGGGCCATTCTCAAATAAAAATCTAGTAGTTCTAGTAGATTTATGGTATATCTCATAAATTTATATTTAGGTTTAGATCTCATTATTCATCAAATAGATCTATATTTATGGCACATCTCATAAATTTCTATTTAGGTTTAGATCTCATTATTCATCTAATAGATCTATATTTATGTTACATGTGATAAATTTATATTTATGTTTATAGATCTTGTTATTCATCTAATAGATCTATATTTATGTTTTTTGATCTAGTTATTTAGGTTTATAGATCTATATTGAGTGGGCCTAATGGTTAAGAGCATGTGTATACTCTTAGGAGGTCACACGGGGGTAGTGTATGTACACCTCTACCACAAACAAGGGGGTCTCATACACCAATTTGGTGTGTAGCTTGGGGGTGACCTTAAAAATAGATTATTACTACTATTATTAAGTTTATAAAACTACTATAATTCTTAGACTTATATTAAATTAATATTAGTTAAATAAAATTAATAAAATATTAGACTAAATAAAATAAATTTATTTAATAAAATTAATAAAATATACTTGGTTCAAATACCAAGTAAAACAAAAAATAAAACTATAAAAATGTATAAAGCCATGTTTTCCTTTCATTTTTGAAGTGATCTAAATATACACATCTCCAAATAGCTTTTCATGATTAAAGCGAATTACACTTACACTTCTTCATTCTTAGTTCCCACAATTACATTATATTTTATGTGTTAGATTTATTTTAATTATGGAAATGAATTTGACTAAATTGTATTCAGAATTAATCTAGTTTTAAGACTATTTTGAATTTGGTTTTAACACTATTTTGGATCTTACATTTTGCATCAGAGTGAAAATTTACTAACTCTAAGATCTATGGGCTATTCTCAAATAAAAATCTAGTAGTTCTAGTAGATTTTGGGTATATCTCATAAATTTAAATTTAGGTTTGGATCTGGTTATTTATCTAATAGATCTATATTTATGGTACATCTCATAAATTTATATTTAGGGTTTAGATCTGGTTATTTATCTAATAGATCTATATTTATGGTTTTAACACCATTTTGGATCTTACATTTGGCATCAGAGTGAAGGTTTACTAACTCTAGGATCTATGAGCCATTCTCAAATAAAAATCTAGTAGTTCTAGTAGATTTATGGTACATCTGATAAATTTACATTTAGGTTTAGATCTGGTTATTCATTTAATAGATCTATATTTTATGGTACATGTGATAAATGAATATTTAGGTTTATAGATCTGGTTATTCATCTCATAAATCTATATCAAGTTTATACATCTGGCTATTCATGTAATACATCTATATTAATTTTATAAAACTGGTTCCATTTGTCGTAATATTTCCAAGGGTAAAAGCTGTAGTATTTACACATGACCTATACTGGGTGACATTAATGGAAATAGGCTAGGCAGGCCATTTAATGCTGCTACAATAAGCTTGATGCCCTTTAGATCTCAAGCAACTTCAGATCTAACGCTCATCAATCCTGCTGCTGCATTAAATGGCCAAGCTGAATATTCCTCCCTTTAACCTCAGTTGTCCCAGCAGGCTGAATATTGCTCCCCTTAACCTCAGTTGTCCCAGGCCTCTGTACCAACAAGCCCATGCTCCCATGCTCCTGCTAGCTTCCTGTAGAAAAGCCCTGCTGCAGCATTAAATAGCCTCCAGCAGGCTGATTATTGCTCCCCTTAACCTCAGTTGTCCGTGGCCTCTGTACCAGGAAGCCCATGCTCCCCCAGCTTCCTGCTCTGGCTAGCTTACTGTAGAAAAGCCAGTTTTATTATATTTTCTTGCTTTCCATCCAAGCAAAAAAAGTCATCCCTGAACATCTCCGAACATCTCCAACGGAGAAAGAGCGGCTATCGTACGCCCTAAGTTAATTGTCTTAGTGAAATGATTTTTACATTTTTTTTTAACCACTAAAGATTTCTCTTTTTGATCGATTAATCAGTTTTCCTAAATCTCTAGGTCATCTTCTTTGGATAGCAGGAACTCGTGGAAATAATACATCTCGGTTGTCAACCAAGAGCAATTTAAGATGCTCAGAAATTCTGGTGAGGCTGATCGCGCCCACGGTAATGCTGCGGGTAATAAGAGCATTTTGGGAAAACGCAGAATTAAAAACGCAGAATTAAAGAAGACTCAACAAAGACGACCACATGAAAGATGGTCATGTACCTAAGCTCAAAAAGTTAAAGAAATCTCCATCTCACATATACAAGAAGTCTGGTGAGATTATCAACCCTCACATATACAAGAAGTCTGCAGTACCTGATTTTCCGCATGATTATGGCCGTTATGCATCTCCTGTTGCACCTGAAAGTTTTATATCTCTACCCCAGAGATGTCTCCTACCCGCTATTTCAACTTATGGAGATTATTCCTCTGAAGCTTCATATAAGGTTGTGGCAAGCACTAACCAGTTACGTTTTAAGATTGTCAGAATCACTGATAAAGTCTGTCTGCCTAAGTTAGCATCATCTAAAGCTCTGACAAATGCAGTGCCTATGGTTGGAAAACCCGCTACCCGGTCAGAAGTTAGAGAAGAATTGCGATCATTTCACGTATTTTGCCGGAAAATTTTGCAGAATGAAGAAGCACGTGCTAAAGGGCTTGCACGCGGTGGTAAATGTTCGCGTGTCGATTTGAGTGCCTCCCAACTTCTGAAAGAAAAGAACATGTATGTGAATACACGTAAACAAATTGTGGGAGCTGTTCCTGGAGTTGAAGTTGGAGACCAATTCCATTATAGGATTGAACTTTGCATTGTGGGTCTTCATCGGCAGGGACAGGCTGGGATTGATTTCTTGAAAGAAGAAAAAGTGATAGTGGCTACCAGCGTCGTGGCATCAGGTGGTTATGAAGATGATCTGGATAGTGGGGATGTGTTGATATACACTGGCCAGGGTGGAAATAACTACAGTGGGAACAAAAAGCAGATCGAAGATCAGAAACTTGAAGGTGGGAACTTGGCTCTTAAGAACAGCATAGACTGGAAGATACCTGTGAGAGTTATCCGTGGATTCAGGCAAAATAATACTGGAAATCATGGAAAGAAAAAAAGCACAGTCAATGTACTATATAGATATGATGGGCTTTACTATGTGGAGAAATATTGGCTTGTTAATGGAGCATCTGGATTCTCAGTATTCAAGTTCCAGTTAAGAAGACAACATGGCCAACCAGAGCTGGGCTTGAAGACAGTTCATTTTTTAGGGAAGACAAAGAAATATTCAATTCGTGTTAAGGACATCTCTGGAGGCAAAGAGAATAAAAGCATTTGTGCTGTGAATACTATTGATGAAGAAAATGGTCCGCCACAGTTTGTTTACACAACCAAGGTTATTTTTCCATCTTTGTGTCAGCCTATGCCTCATAAGGGTTGTGATTGTACTGATGGATGTTTGGATCCCTCAAAATGCTTTTGTGCTTCGAAAAATGGAGGAGAATTTCCATATTATGATGGTTCTAAGCCAATTGTATATGAATGCGGTCCTTCTTGTAGTTGTCCTAATAGAGTGAGTCAACGTGGTATGAAATATAGGCTTCAGGTTTTCAAGACAGACAAAAGAGGTTGGGGTGTCAGATCATTAGATTACATACGTTCTGGCAGCTTTATCTGTGAATACACAGGTAAACTTCTTTCTGATACAGAAGCTGAAAAATGTGTTCAGAATGATGAATACCTCTTTGACATTAGCCGCCATGCAAACGACAAAGATCAATCTCTTGGGAGTGATCTTTCTAGTTTAATGCCTGGAACTAAGGCTGATGCAGCCTGTGACACAATGGATGATGTGGGATACACCATTGATGCAGCTAAGTATGGAAATGTGGCCAGATTTGTCAATCATAGTTGTTCTCCTAATCTCTATGCACAGGATGTTCTTTATGACCATGATGACAAAAGGTTCCCTCATATCATGCTCTTTGCGGGTACGAACATTGGTCGTGAGCAGGAGCTTTCTTTTGACTACAATTACAATGTGGATCAGGTTCGTGATCCTGATGGTAACATAAAGAAGAAACCTTGCTACTGTGGCTCTTCAGAATGCAACGGGTGGATGTATTAAGTACCTATGAAGTTCTGGGTGCAAGATTTGATATATAATCAGGGAATTTTGTCAAGGTATTGAACTAAACTCTCTCCATTCATACTTGTTTGATTTGATAACCCTACTTCAGGCAGATATTTTCTTTAACTTCTGTTATTATAAATCCTCATACTCATTTTCTATTTAAACAGTTCATTTTGGACCCTTCTCACTTTATTTATTTCATTATTTTGTTTTCGGTTAGGTGGATATTTCAGCGTCAGTCTCGTTCTGATGTTTTAATAATTTCAATATTTTTTTCTGAATTTTTAATAATTTAATAATTGTTTGTTGCAGTAATCTGGGTATGCACCTAATGATAGTTATGCAACTTTTTAACGGTGCTATGTTTAGATGAACTTTTTAACGGTGCTATGTTTAGATGAACCTGTGTTGTCATCTTATTTTTCTTGATGAGTGAAATCTTATGTTATAATCTTGATTTGATGAGTGAAATCTTATGTTGTAATCTTCATTTTCTCTGAGATTCTTAGGGTAACTGCAGTGTTGGAAGATGTGCATGCTCTTATCTGCAGAGTGTGTTGTTTGGGTGAATGATTTTGCAGCTGGGACCTGGTGATATGCATATAAAGGATCAATACAATGATTTCTTATATGGAAAAAGATTAGCATTATATGGAAAAAGATTAGCATATAAAAGATCAATACAACTATTTCATATATGGAAAAAGATTACTCTCTTTTTAGTATAGTTATGCCCAATATCATATTGGGACATGATTAAAGTAGTGTTGATTACGTCTTGGGATATGATGAAAGTAGTGGTTATTAGGTATGTGGAGTACTTGTAAATATACATTGGGTGATGTTATTATTCATTACTATTATAAATTTTCATAATTATATGCTTGTTTTATTCAATATGTTTATGTTTTTAATTTTTAATGCTCTTGTGTATGAAAATTTAGAAGTAATGAATAGTGATAAATCTAAGGAGAGTTTGGCATATGGGATTTCATTAGAGAATTTGATGTGGATTATTAGTACCCTTGCTAGAGGTGTATGTGTTGGCCACATAAATACAACTCTATTTTAAAAATAGGTCAACTTGGAGTTGGCATGTATGATGTATGATCATTTTGATGTATTTTAAATCATTTTGTAGAATGACATGTATGATGTATGATCATTGATGTATTTGTATGATATCTGCATCATAGCATGTTTTTTGGGGGACTCTACAACCTATTTAGGCCTCATCAATTATTTATTTTGTTCTAGATATATATTGCATTGTTGGACAATAGAGTTTGTGTTATCTTGATATATTCATAGTGTAAGATATATACATGACTAGACTTTCGTTATTTTGTCTCTAATGTTTTGGAATCATGATTATAACCTTTAAAATATTGTTTTTTTTTAATTTATTTTTTTAAAGTATTTTTTATTATACACAGTCATTAAATTCAAATGAGTTGAGTCATTATTGATTCAAAGTCTTAGTCAAAGTTCCTAGTAAAAGTTGACCCTCAACTCATTTGGACTCTTAGAGTTCCACTTTTAAAACATTGATAAGCATTGTGAGAGTACATTAGTATCTTTGCTTGATACATTAAATATTAATAATTATGCTCATACTTAAATATATTATTTTTTGTGTATATTATAAATGATATAATTTCATGAGGATTGTGTACATTCAAGCCTCATTTGAATTAAATAATTTGTTGAATTGTTTCATATGCATAAATGTATAGTTGGTAATTGATGAGTAAAATCTACTCTGTAATCTTGATCTTCTTTTTTATTTTTGGCTTACATGCACTCCTGGAACTACTACCTACCCAATGTGAGTTGTTTGGGTACATAATCTATTTGCAACTTGGACATTGTGATATGCATTTGATGGATTAGTACAATCTTTTCATGGTTGCATTAGCTGTTTTCTCATGTTTAAAATAAATATCACACTTTTGGGTAAAAGGTTGCTTTAAAGTACTAAAGGAAAAACATTGTATTGGTATTGTATATTTGTTGGAAAAGCTAAATTGCAAATTCTTTTAAAAAGATAAATTATAAACAGCAGGAAATAAACTTTTATAGCAATAAGATGTTGGAAGAAGCAATGGAAGATTACTCTAATAGGCATAATTCTTAAAGGTAACTCAAGAGTTTTCTAGTTTCCTCCACAAATTGGGAATGAGAGAGTTGCTCAAAAAATCTGGTTTGCTTCCAAAAATTGGGGAATGGGTGGGTTGTTTAAAAAGGATGCTTAAGTAGATATGTAAATTTTGCATGTGCTCTTTATCATGGGAGAAAGAGATGACAAAACGGGTGGACCAATATAGGAATTTTCACATAGGAGGAAGTGGACCATAGTATGAATAAAGTGGAGGAAGTTTTTTACATATTTAGATGGACTTCAAGAGGATAGTTCTAAATGGTTATAAAGACATTGTAAACATAAATATAATATTTTATGCTATAATGGTTTTTAGTTTGATATTTGGTCAATTTTATTAGACACCTTCATTAGATTTAAAAATA
>LPNX010269995.1:38544-136683 GCA_001517045.1 Pseudotsuga menziesii
TGCATTTTCAAAAATATTTATTAACATTATTTTCTAGTTAGTTCCCATTTTCCTCTTAAGAATATTTATTAGCATTATTTCTTAGTTAACTACCCATTTTCATGTATATATATAGTTCTTAGTAGTCTAGGTTTAATAAAAATTTATTTAAAAATTTTGTAGTTTTTATGAGTGTTTTTTATTTTTTATTTTAATTTGTAATAATGTGGAGATTTAGGTTTAAAAAATTATTTTGTAGGTTAATTTATTCACAAGATTTATATGTTTATTTACTAGTTTGGTATACATTATTAGTTAGGTGGAATTTCATTGAATTCTAATTGTTTTTTTTTAAATTTTATTCGTATGAGGCTAATTTGCTATAACCCAATTTCTATATGGTATCATAGCTAGAGTTTCCTACCTTATGTTTTTTATTTTCTGCAAGCAATCGTTTTTCTTAGACGATCTTGAGTATGAAGTTCAATTTTGAAGTTGTTGTAGTAGTTTAGTTTTCCTTATCTACATAGCTACTCTTATCTAATGTTGGGACGCATGGAAAACAAGATAAATTGTCTTGTATAAATAAGTATAGTTATAAATATAAAAATTTATTATAAAAAAAAAAATTCATATATTCTAATGCTTAAACATTAAGTGTAATGACCCAACTAGTCTTGACTCTAGAAGTTTCAAATGGCACGAAAGGGTCCCAAATTTGAAATGGACTATTATGATGAGTCTTAATACCTCTCAAGAGACTCTATGATCATTTTAGGAATGAATTTATATCTCTGCAACTTCATTTGGTGTTAATAACAAAAAGGGAAAAATTACTAGGAAATTATGATGAAATCCCCCCTAGGGTGTAGAACAAAAGGGCTTCCCAACTCATGTACAACCCTCCCAAATTTATAAGGAGAGTGTTAGGACTGATATAAAACCTCATGGAATATCATTACACATGGTTATTAGTTCTGCAAATTGGTTGTAGAGTTCAACATCCATTTGATAACTTTCAGTGATATTGCTTAAGGGGAAATGCCATAGATAGATCGATTTTAACTCATAAAAAGAAAATGAAATAGTTCAGAATAGAGAATGATGAATGGAGACCATATAAAAAATAAAAATAACTTCCTAAAACACATTTAACATCATATAAATTCCTTAATATAGACGAGATACATATCTCCTTTGAAATGGAAGCCAAGACATGAAAAATAGTCAAACAATAGCTTGGAATGTGGGGATTTGTGCACATGTATTTTTGATAATTTGACTTACAGAGAGTAGGGACACCATATTACAGAGCCAAACATAATGTACCCAATATTTGGCATTAACTAATCTCAACCAAGCGTAGAGACCATTCTCACTTGTGTGCCATCATATGAAAACATGGGGAATAGTGATATGGGATAAAAGAAAGGGGAAATATATGAGGCACACATGTATCAACATTCAAAATGCAACTAGAACACTTCATTAAGCTCCAAATGAGAGGTTTGTGTGGCCTCTCCAACAACCAATTTGGATAAGAATCCAACTCCCTCAAAATTGATTCACTAACACTGAGAGTGAACACTCACTGTGCAATATACAAGCAAGAGATTTCCAAAAGGACAAAATCCAAATTATAAAAATGATAAAAATCCATTATCCTTCGTCATGACATATTTTTATAATCCTCATTGGGTCCCCTAAGGTCGAATTCTCCTCCATAGGATTCCTCCAACTCATCCCAGTAGTTTAGTAACTCCTATGACACTTGTCCTCTTCCTCGTGCTTCAATTATTTCCCCAATTCAAATGGATGAATCTAACCCCCAAATGAACCCTATTGGTGGCTATTTTTACCCATGTAATTTCATATTTTTATAGGTTTGCAATCAGGTCTGCAATCAAGATTGAATTTGTCATAGAATCTTCCATCATAGTTTTCATAGAGTGCATGGAATCTCTCTTCAAGTGGCACATGTTGTCTTCCTAGCTTCTTCCTCTTCCATGGGAGTTACCTCCCTTCACCAATTCAAATTACTTGGCTCATGATATGTTACTTGAAACCTATTTACCTCCCAACAACATTCCATTCCGCATGATTAGGAAATTTGGAGGTAGGTTATGGCAAGTGTAGGGAGGAATCTAGCCACCCAGGGACTCTATCAACATCCACGGGGACTTCACTTAGTGAACCTCTTACATAGCACGTGCGATCATGGGATATTAAAGAATACCCTTAATTTTGAGAGATATTGACCCAAATTATTTTTGTTGAAACCCCCTCCGAGTACTTAAAACCTCCTCCCTAGTCCTTTTTATACCTCAATCCTTATAAACCACCCTAGCCACCCCCACCTTAAATCCCTCATCCCCCCAATACCTACAATATATTGGTTCTATTTTTTATAATTTTAAAACCCACAATATGAACTAACGTGATAGGATATTGGTCAACAAGTGAAGCCCCCATGTGAACATCCAAATGTATCCATGAAGCAATGCTACTTCATTTTTTCAACATTTATTATTTATATTTTCATATTTAATTTGTATTTGGTAAAATAAGGTCATCGTGGTTCTCATACCTCCCCTATTACAAAATTTTACGCCTCCACCTCAACCTAGGGAACTAGTAGGTTAGTTAAACATTGTTTGCTAGCAGTCTTATTTGGACAGGGATATGAAATTCCTCTGCACTCAATATTTCTTGTCATCCTACAATGCCAAGTTTGGATGCTGCAAAAAAAATTCATCTTCCCCATGTGGCTTCCTCACTATGAAAATCCTTCCATTGTACCAAGTATTCCCTTATAGTTTCACTTCTTAACTTCCTTTCCCTTGTCTTCAATATTCTTTCTAGAATGAGAATAAGTTGTCCTTCATCATCCAAGGGAGGTAATGTTTCTGAAACTGAAAGATGCTACAACGTCACATTCTTTAGACATGAAACATTAAACACATTATGGATTTTACTTCCTGTTGGAAGTTCCAATTCATATGCCACTTCTCCAACTTTTCAAACTACCTTTTAGGGACCATAAAACAATGGTTTGAGATTTTTTGAACCTTTACCTTTTATGGTGGTTTGTTTGTAGGAATGCAACCTAAAATAAACCAAGTCATTCAATTGGAAGTGTCTCTCCACTCTATGTTGATTTGCATTTTTTTTTTGTTGATTTTGGGCAACCTAGAAGTTATATCTCAGATCCTTCAAAATATATTAACTTTCTTCAATCCAATCCTTATCTTTTGATGCTCTAATATCACCAAATTGTGGTCAATAAAAGTGTATGAATCATAACCATAAAGTGCTTCTAAATGGCACATGATAATGGACATGTGAAAAGTAGTTTTATAGAAAAACTCACACAAATGGAACCATTTGATCCATGCCATTTGTTTCCCACTAACATAGTACCTCAAGTATCCCTCCAACCATTGATTCACCGTCTTTGTTTTGCCATTAGTTTGTGGATTATATCTTGTGCTAGGAGTCAAATTGTTCCCCACCATTTTGAAGAGTTCTTGCCAAAATGCACTAAAAAATTGGTTATCTCTATCACTAACAATGCTCTTGGGAATCCCATGCAATCTGAAAAATTATCTAAAGAATAGCTCAACCACTTGTGCAACACTGAAAGTTGTAGTAATATAAAATAAATGATAAAATTTACTAAATCTATCCACCACTACAAATATGCAATCCTTTCCAAGTACTTTTGGTAAAACAGTGAAGAAATCCATGGAAATGCTCTCCTATTTTTGTCCTGGTATAGGAAAAGGGTGTAAGAGAGTAGTTTAATGATTGTGCTCCACTTTGTTCTACTGACATGTTGGAAATTTATTAACATATTTTATAACATCATTCTTCAACCCTTTCCAAGAGAATATTTCTCTCAACACTCCATATGTTTTGAAGAAACCACAACAGTCTCCTAGAGAAGAATAATGAGCTCTCTTCAAGACTTTCTCCTTCAAACTCAAACTAGGGACCAAATATATTATATATTTGTAGTATTTCATTCCTTCTAACACCTTATACCTATCATCATGGTTATTCCCATAAAAAAATTCACAAGAAAACATCTCCTTGGCATATTCTACTTCTAATATAGCTTTCCAATCTTTTGCAACATCCATTAGATAAATAGAAGGTATTCTAGATAAGGAATCTACTATCACATTATTCTTTCCCTTCACATATTCAATATAAAAATAAGATGCTTGAATCTTACTCACCCACATTTTTTTCCTTTCATTTAGATCCTTTTGAGTGAGGAAGTACCTTAAGTTGTTATGGTGAGTCTTGACCACAAACTTGTTTCCCACCAAGTATTGCCTAAACTTGATCAAAGCATGCATGATAGATAACATTTCTTTGTCATAAATAGAGTAAATCTTTTCATGTGGTTTTATGTTCCTACTTTCGAAAGATATTTGGTGTTTTCCTTGCTTTAGGATTGCTCCAATACCCTCCATTGATGCATCACACTCCAAGATAAGTGGTTTAGAAAAATCACGCAATGCAAGAATAAGACACTTGCTCATTACCTCTTTTATTCTTCGGAAATACTTTTCATCCTCTTCATGTCATTTGAAAGCATCCTTAGTTTTCAAATTAGTGAGAGATGAAGTGAGTGGGGAGAAAATCCTCATAAATTTTCTATAGTAGGTACAAATCCCAAAGAATTCTCTCAATTCAGTAAGATTTTGGGACGAGGCCATTTTAGAATGGCATTTATTTTTTCCAAGTCCACCTTGACACCATCTTGACCAATGATGTGTACAAGATACAAAATTTATGTCAAATCTAACTCATATTTTGACAACTTAAGAAACAAAGATTGATCATGCTAAATTTTTAATAGCACTTCTAGATGATGCAACTGTTCCTTCCTTGTATTATTGTAAATAAGAGTGTCATCAAAGAAAACTACCAACTTATGAAGTTTCTTGTGGAATATATTATTAACGCATGATTTAAATGTAGGAGGATCATTTTTCAATCCAAAAATCATGGAAAAAAACTCAAAGTGACCATAGTGACATGTCTTCCTCCCTCATTTGAATTTGATGATAACCAAATCTAAGTTCAATATCTAAGAATAACTTTGATCCATGGAGCTCATCCATGAGCTCATCAATCCTTGGGATGGGAAAATTATTCTTCATTGTTTTTTTTCTTTCAATTATCTAAAATCATTGCACATCCTCAAGGTTCTATCCTTTTCCTTTACCATAACATTTGAAGAAGCATAAGCGCTTGAACTAGGCCTTATAAGACCCAATTCCAAAAGTTTTTTAATGGATTCCTAAATATCATATCGAATAATTTTGGGGTTCCTATAGGGATGTATTTTGATAGGTTAGGTTCCTATCTCTAATTGAATGGCATGCTCCACCCTTTTTCTAGTGGCCTCCCTAGGGGAAGGTCTCCAAAAAGTCTCTCATACTTATCCAAAAACTACTCTATCTATGTAGGATGCTTGGAAACCTTCAAGTGAGGGTTAGAAAATATAATCAAACATTCAAAAACCCATTCAATGTCTCCATACCTCAATATATACCTCATTCTATGAGAGGACACTACTTTATTTGGGTAAATTTGCATCCCTCTCAACAACATGGGTTTCCCATCAAAAAAATTGAACCTGCTTTCAGGGACTTGATAGTTCACTATATGTTCTCCTAAAGAATATGACCATTGGATTCTCAAAACCACATTTGTATTAGACACATTCACTACATAGAAGTTGTTAGTAATAGTATGATTTCCTATAGTAACTTGGAGCCTTACAATCCATTTGGTGGAGTCCACAGAATTCTTACCTAGAATGATGATAGTGAAACAATAAAAAGTTTCAGTTTGTTTCTTTCTCCTCTCCACCAAAGATGCATCTATGAAGTTATGAGTGGATTCTCCATCCACTAGGACCATTACCGTTTTCACTTGTATGTTACCCTTGAGTCTACTTCAATGTAGTGTGCATTCCCTTTAGCACACTTATGTCTCGAAACCCAAGGTTGCTGACATGTAAAGCACAATTCATTTCTTTTGCGTTCTTATTTGCTTGGACCTTTCTTATTATCCTTGACAAAAGATTCATTTTCCCATGGTTTCCTCCCTTATTTGAATTTGGGAGGAAAATTGGGATTATAGGGATATTTGTTTTTTGGCAACACATTCTACAAGTCTCTTGTCAAATTCATGGCATCCTTCAATGCAGCTGGCTTATGGGATTTCATGAGCCCTTTCAAAGGTTCTATTAATCCTTTAGTAAATAGAAAAACCAACCTAACCATATACACATTAGAAACCATTAATGAGACCTTTAAAATTCTAACATATATGGCTCAAGGGTCCAAACTTGCTTTAATTGTGGTAATTATCTCAAAGGAAGTTCAACGTATTTCCTTTCAAATCTCTCTATGAAGGCATTGGAGAAAACCTCATAAGTTGAATCTGATAATGTCTGAAAGATCTAAGAGCATGGAACCACCAATGATTGGCTTCTGCTTCAATATGTAGAATGGATATTTTCAGTGCATCTTCTTCAACCATAAGATTCAATTGGAAATACACACTTAGTTGTATCCAAGGATTAGTAGACATTTGGGAAGAATGATCAAAGGGAGGAATAATTAATTTTCCAATGGTATACTTAAATTCTTGATTTAGAGAAGGTTTCATATTTCCACTTCCTCCTTGCTTAATCTGATGACAGGACCTATGGAATTGGATTGAAAGGAAGAAATTTCCTAAATTTTCCACTGAGTTGATGCCTATTATTTTTTGCTTCCTTTAGCCATAAGTGGGGTCAAGGCTATCTTTAGGCACGAAAAAATTAGGAGTTGCAGGTTCGGTGTAATTCTTCAATTCATGGGGTTGGTTTTGAGGTCCAGTATTTGAGAAAATAACTTCCCCATATGTATTATTCTCATCGTGAGGTGTACTATTACTACTCCCTTGTGTTGACTTGCTCCCAAGTTGGCTAGCCAACAATTCAAATACTGCGTAAAATGTCTGGTCATATGTTCAATATATGACTTCATAAATGTTTTAATATCTTCCTTATCATTGTAACACCTCGATTTTGACCCCATTTGCATTAAATGTATATGATGTATATATTGTAATTAATCATGGTGTGGAGCTAAAGGAAAAATCCTCACCATCGATTTAGCATTTTATGTTTCAACGATAAAAAATCATTGCCGATGGTATTTTGTGCTAGCCGACAAATTATAATTTTGGACATCATGTAAATATGCACTTTAATTAAAAACCCACAATGAGCTATGTCAATGCAACAATAATTAGATGAAGGCATGATTTCCTAAGGATAAGGGAGGGGGGGATATTCAAACCTTTAGGACCAATGGGGAAAAGCCAAATGTCAAAGGAAAAATGCATCAAAATTGTCAATTTCCCTTTTCTTGTGTTTTTCCCCAATCATTTATTTCTGCCAGAAGAGGTTGAGGTAGTTATTACATGGGAATGTGAAGAGTATGGGAAAAATTTGAATTGGGAAGAGCACCCATTTTTGTGACTCCTTGGGCAAGTAAAAACTCAAAAACGTATCCCCATTCAACCATGCATTCACATTTTTTTCATTTTTCCACCACAATTCTCTCATTCAGGTGACCTCTCTCAGGCATCCAGAGTTTCCTATGTGTATCCATTCACTTTTTTGTAGTCAACTCCAATGTTTCCAAAGCTGTGAAATCATTTTTGGTAATGCCCAATGGATTGGGAAAGGGACCACGATTTCTAGGTATCTGATGAGGTATTTTTGCCTACGTGAAGTGATACAATGATTCTGGGAATAAAATTTCTATCAGGGGGGTTATTTTACCAATTTCCATTTACGTTTTTGGTTGAAAATGTTTTTCCTCAAACCTAGATTTTGCATTTTGTTGTGTGTGCACCCTTGGTTTTGTTCTAAACCGGTTTGGAGTGGAATTGGGGAGAAATTAGCTTGATAAAGCTAGTGGGGAAAGGAACCTCACAACCAGATCAAGAGGAGATGGATTTTCTCCTTCACACACCCTGAACAACACTGGAAGGGAAGGCATAGTCTGAGGTGTTGTGTATCAGAGAAGGGGATGCTCCCTTGTGTTGGGTGTGTAGGTGTTGGGAAATACGAGCTAGATCATGTGTAGGTGTCCATAGCTCTATGGTTGAGCTCACTAGCTTAGCAATTCAACCATTCCACCTCCTTGGCTGAATTTTGATAAATCCTTGGCTATGTGTGAGTCTGCTAGTGTAAATGCTTCCCTTGTTCGATAGTAATTTATCCATCTATGTATGTTTATTTCCAATGCATTTTATTTTACGTTCATGGGGCTTAGTTTCCTGTATTGTCAGCATTATAGTCACGTCCTCTCACCAATAGAAGGGTGGGGACATGACATGATGGATGCTAACTCAAGATCATGGTTCGGGTAGATCTGTTCATGTTCTTTTAACTTTCATGATTCATAAAAGATCGCGTAATCATTCTACAAGAGGATTCCTCCGAGCCCTTCCTTGCTTGAATCTGTACAAACAACAAAATCTCCATCGAGATCCACAATTTGTAGTATTGGTGTAGTTGTCAAAATCTATTTCATCTTCTGAAATATTTCCTCGCAGTTGGTCGTCCACAAGAACTTGTTTGCCTTATTTTGAAAAGCAGTCACGGGACAAGCTATCCTTGAAAAATTCTCAACGAAATTTCGGTAGTAATCGGATAATCCATAGAAGGACTTAATGTCGATGAAAATATTTGGGGTATGCCAATCCTCTATGGATTTAATCTTTTTCGGGTCCACAACTATCCCCCTCTCGAAGATGATGTGACCCAGGTATTGTTTCTATGGTTTGTAAAAATCACATTTACTAAACTTGGTGTAGATTTGGTGTTCCTGTAACACCTGTAGCACTATGCAGAGATGCTCAATGTGTTCCTCTTTACTCTTAGAGTAAACTAGGATGTGGTCTATAAAGACCAAAACAAATTTATCTGGGTATTTATTGAAGATATTGTTCATCATACACATAAATTTCTTGGGTGCATTGGTTAACCCGAAAGGCATCACTACAAAATCATAGTGGTCATACCTCATATAAAAGGCGGTTTTATAAACATCCTCGTCGTGAATCCATACTTGATGGTACCCATATCGCAAGTCAATATTCAAAAATTTATTGGATCCTCATACTTGATCGAACAAGTCATCGATCCTAG
The DNA here is from genome assembly GCA_001517045.1 of Pseudotsuga menziesii. Classification (NCBI taxonomy): domain Eukaryota; kingdom Viridiplantae; phylum Streptophyta; class Pinopsida; order Pinales; family Pinaceae; genus Pseudotsuga; species Pseudotsuga menziesii. The sequence continues at coordinate 47,756 of LPNX010269995.1, forward strand.
GGAGTGGGTATCGGTTCTTGATGGTCATCTTGCTAAGTTGGTGTTAATTGATGCAAATCCACTCATACTATCCTTCTTATTTATGAAAAGGATCGGTTCTCCCCAAGGGGACATACTCAGTCGGATATATCCCTTATCAATCAACTCCTACAACTGCATTTTGGACTCCACCAAATATGATCCGCTCATGCGGTAAGGGGATTTTGAATCCGGAACTGACCCTCGTGTTAGTTCTATGGAAAAATCTAGGTCTTGTTTTGGTGGTAATCTGGGTATCTCCTTTGGAAATACATCCATGAATTCTACGAGAACTAGGAATTCCTCTATGTGTTGTTCTCTTTCGACTTCTATGTCCTAGATGTTCACTGCAAAAAGTTTACAGCCTTTCCTAATGCAATTCTTTGCTTCTAAAGTGGATATCTGCCTTATAGAAACTTTCTAAGGTGTTCCTTCACTAGTGGAAAATGAGAGATTAGTGACCAAAAAAATGACCAAAATCCGCATATCAATGACCACTTTTGGTTTGGCGATTGTTGGTGGCTAATTTAAGGTCTTTTATTATGTGACCAAAATTGGTCATTTTTATTTTGGTCGTTTATAGCTTGTGAGTTGGTCATTAATTTGGTCATTAATTTAGTCATATATCTTAATCAATGACCAAATATAAGACCACATTTATGGCCAAATTAATGACCTCATGACAAACTAGAATACGACGAAATTTGGTCGCGTAATAAAAGACCGTAAATTAGCCACCAAAACTGTTTTTTAATCATTGATATGCAAATTTTGGTCGTTTTTTTGGTCACTTATATCTCGTTGTTTGGTCATGTATCTCTCAATTTTTGGTCATTTTATATGCGAATTTTGTTCATTAATCTCATTTATTGGTCACTCATTTAGTCATGTTTGGTCATTTTATGTGTGGTTATTATATTTTAGTAGTTTTAATGGTATGCATTATTAATCAATATAAAATTTTAATATGATATTATGTTTAAATTAAAAAAAAATCATACATTATTTATCATCATCTCATACACATGTGAAATATGCAATGTCACATTAATTAGTTAATTACAAGACTTATAAGTAATATAAAGTACAACCATATAATTTTTAAACCGCAAAAATTATGTTACATGAGATGTCAAGTATTATAATAAATATGATTTTTCTCAAAAACTATATCCATGTAATTTTACATGAAAATTATCTAGTAAATCGATGAATTTTGAAAATATTACAATGGCTAAACCATCCCACTTGTACTTGGCTGCTAAGCCATACTTAGATCCCCTAGCAGCTTCAATTAACGCATACTTAGAATCTTGAAAGCCTCAGCAGCAAGCTCTTCATACTCAATGGAAAATCCTCAGCAACAGGCTCTTCATACTCAATGACCCACTTAGTTAAGTCCACTCCTGCAAAATCCAAGAAAAAAATCTCACTTGTAAAGTAGAAAAACAATGAACTAGATCAGATAGTGACGCCTTTTGATGTATATCTAGGGATGAGTGAAATACCTGAGGTACTGAGTCGCTTTATTGTGCTTTCCCCTCAGCATGGTAGTGGTAAAATGCACCTGAAATACACACAGGTAATTAGTACCATGCAAACTTGTTTACTGAGAAGTTTGATATTCTATTATGGAAACAATTTGTGGAATTTTGTAAAATATTTTTAATAAAGATGAGGGTCAATATGTTATGCAATTCTCATGTGAAGTACCCTTTAAACTAAAAGTACCCTTTACATATACTTAGAAATATACTGTCCAAAAGTGAAACAATTATAATATAAACTAGCCATTAAAGCCAATAAGATGATGAAATAACAAAGAGAGTGTTTGAAACATGTTTAGTTGCTAAAATGTTTTATTTTTGTTTTCTTTTTAAAGTTTTCCCTTCTATGTATTTATAAGTTTGCTTGTATCTTTATGCAATTCCCTAGATTTCCATACTGCATCTTTCAGCTTTATGGAAGACTAAAATATGTAACCATAGATGTTAGCAGTCACATCCATTCAACTCAACCAGTATTCAATTCATGATGAAAAAATATGATATTCCTAATAATTCCATTTCTAAAGTTTCTCAAACTCTCAATTCTTCTTAGAGTGCAAATTTTAACTTGATCTATTGCCAAATAGGAATGTCTGATTTTTTTCACAAAAATAGGATAATGTAGGGAAGAAGTTAAAGATCAAAAACCTGGTAATTGTATATTTTCACATAAATGAGTGGCATTATTTGGTTCATTCTATTGTAGTGCCTCACAATACAATTTATAGTATCGAGAAAATACTCTAATACAAGATTAAGGTAAAGTTCTTCTTTGTCCGTTGTTGAGAAAAAAAGTGTTTAAGAGAAACAATATTTGGATGGTCTAACATATGCATTATCTGCAGCTCTCGGTTCTTGTACCGTTTGTCTTGGAGAACCTTCTTGATTGCAACAATTTATCCAGTTTCTCTGCATTTAGGATGCACAATCTATTCCTAATAATTCCATTTCTAAAGTTTCTCAAACTCTCAATTCTTCTTAGAGTGCATATTTTAACTTGATCTATTGCCAAATAGGAATGTCTAATTTTTTTCACAAAAATAGGATAATGTAGGGAAGAAGTTAAAGATCAAAAACCTGGTAATTGTATATTTTCACATAAATGAGTGGAATTATTTGGTTCATTCTATTGTAGTTCCTCACAATACAATTTATAGTATCGAGAAAATACTCTAATACAAGATTAAGGTAAATTTCTTCTTTGTCCGTTGTTGAGAAAAAAGTGTTCAAGAGAAACAATATTTGGATGGTCTAACATATGCATTATCTGCAGCTCTCGGTTCTTGTATCGTTTGTCTTGGAGAACCTTCTTGATTGCAACAATTTATCCAGTTTCTCTGCATTTAGGATTCACAATCTAATCATCATATCATTCCAAACACAAAAGAAACATTATATAAATCCCCATTTTGGAATTAAGAAGTCAATTATGACCTGAAAGACAACACCAAAAGACCCTGTTCCAAACACATGTTTTGCAATGTAACTGATGGTCTGTCAAGTCAATCAAATAATAGATAAAAAATTGGAAAAAATATCCGTAAAGAAACTATTCACTTAGGTTCTTGGTTGTGACCTAATGAATTCTCATTGTGAACACAATTATTAGGTAAACCTATTTCAGATGGCCATTTATGCCACCTATGGTTGTAGCTATGATGTGGCCTCACTCTGTACCCATACCATCAACAATAGTTGGCTCAATATCCTGCAATTGTTTTACATTGACATGTCAAGGAAGAACCATGTATAAAAAGTCCTTCCATGAAAACAAGAAACAAGCATACAATAAATGCCTCCTTTCATTTCTTGATTCAAATGCAAATATTTTTCTTAAAACAAAAAAAAATATTAGCTTACTTTCTCATCATCAACATCCAATTTGTTGTCTCTTAGCCTCATCTCAAGAATCTCTCTACCAAGCCAACCAACACTGTTAATTGGCCTTTTCAACCTGTTGATTGTCCTTGAGCATCCCACACGTCCACTGTGCCCTAAGCTTGCTGAGGCCATAAATGGCTTGAGTTTCGACAATCTATAAATGAGTGGATTTATAGTCTCAGGCACATTCTCTAATACAAGATTAAGGTAAAGTTCTTCTTTGTCCATTGTTGAGAAAAAATAGCGTTTAAGAGCAACAATATTTGGATGGTCTAACATATGCATTATCTGCAGCTCTCAGTTCTTGTACTGCTTGTCTTGGAGAACCTTCTTGATTGCAACAATTTATCTAGTTTCTCTACATTTGGCATGCGCAATCTAATCATCAGAAAATTTCATTCCAAACACAAAAGAAACATTATATAAAATCCCCATTTTGGAATAAATAAGTTAATTATGACATGATAGATAAAGCCAAAAGACCATGTTCCAACCACATGTTCCACAATGTAAATGATGGTCTGTCAAGTCAATAAAAAAATAAATAAACAATTGGAAAAAATATCCATAAAGAAACTATTCACTTAGATTCTTGGTTGTGACCTAATGAATTCTCATAGAGAACACAATTATTAGGTAAACTTGTTTATGATGGCCATTTCTACCACCTATGGTTGTAGCTATGATGTGGCCTCACTCTGCACCCATACCATCTCCAATAGTTGGCTCAATATCCTACAATTGTTTTACATTGACATGTCAGGGAAGAACCATGTATAAAAATTCCTTCCATGAAAACAAGAAACAAGCATACAATAAATGCATCCTTTTATTTCTTTCTTGAAATGCAAATATTTCTCTTAAAACAAAAATATATTAGCTTACTTTCTCATCATCAACATCCAATTTGTTGTCTCTTATGCTCACCTCAACCATATTTCTACCAAGCCAATCAACACTATTCACTAGCCTTTTCAACCTGTTGATTTTCCTCGAGCTTCCCACACCTCCACTGTGTCCTAAGATCATTGATGCCATAAATGGCCTAAGTTTTGACAATATGGAAATTAGTGTATTATTTCCCTTGGGATTCTATTCCACACTCTCATCTCATTTGAATTTGATCAACTTGTAGATGCTTCCAATATGTGAAAAATAGGTTATGAACTATATGTCACAGCGCTAATCAAAATGACAGCACTTCAAAAATGTAGATGAGCTAAAGACATATTTTGAAGACATCATGTTTGTCAATAGGAATTTTACTGGGCACTAAGAATGTTGCCCCTCGACAAAAACACAAGATGTGAAGAGCTCAACTCCTTTCGAAGGGCCTTAAGCCCTTAAAATTATAAATAGAACAAGAGTTCTCATGCTTCAATAAAAGCCTCTTCGTTGGCTAGGATTTAAGCCTAGTTCTAACAGTACTCAAAGGAAAACAGAGATCATGGTTTCTCAAAAAATACTTTTGCGTTGGGAAAGCTTCTTACATAAACTATTTTAGTTTTTAAAGGTTAGAAAAACTGTGAACATGAGTATCAGTATCATGGTATCACCACAATAGAACCAACACATGAACTTAAAATAGACACACCAACAACAATAGCTTTTACAAAATATTAGTTAATGATAAGACACCAAAATCCGAGGAGCTAATTTTATCATGCTTCTCTAGATAAACAATTTCAAAACATAACATTTTAGAAAAATGACTCAAAGTTCAAGCAAAGCGGTCCATTTCTAATTTGAAAGATAAGCAACCAGAAACAGAAACACACAAATATTAATCATGCAAAAGAATTAAAGCATCTATCAAGCTACCATAGTTACTGTAATTAATCAGAAAAAAATCATTAAAGTTGCAAAAAGGATTGTATAAAGTAAGTGAAACTTTGAAGGTATTTCTCTTTGAGTAAGCATCGGTTATGATCATAGAATCATCAAAGGTAAACCATATCCATAGGAACCATGTAAATGATATAAATGAGCACACTATTAATAGCTCGATGTATTTTATGTGATCTAAATCCAATTGCAACCCCCTAACTTCCATGTACTATAACTACAATTGGATCTCCCCTGCACACATGCTACTAAAAATGAGAAATGGAGAAATTATAATGAAACAAGAAATAGGGAAAACGGGTTTTGGGGTGAGACCATATAATAATGTTTCTGACACTGTGACTCTATGATACAAGATTTGTGTTGTTAGAAGGGCTGCTACAAAAATTTCAAATGTGGATTTATGGGAGTGCTAAGGCTCTCTTCTGAGCTTTGGCTTCCTCCAATTTGTTATACAGTCCTACAAGCTCACCAATTTGTCACAAAAATATGCCCATATAAGTTCCAAGTTCCAAGTTCTAAGTTCCAAAAATATTGCAATCCATTCCAAGTTCCAATGACCACAAGTCCTTTATGTTATGAAAATATGTTCCAAGTATGATATGCCTGAGTGTGATGTCTCATGCCCCAACGCATGCTATATGACTGTTATGAGTTTCTAAAATTGGCTAGTTGAGTACAGATTTTATCTAGGGCTGAGTTTACTGCTGAAATTGACTTTAAATAAGACTCCAAAACTGTCTCAACAAGTTTCCAAATGACTATGTGGGAGAAGTCCTGGATTGTTAAACCTCTTTGAAATTCAAACCATATGTTAGCTGAAAATTTGTAGGGGTTTTATAGCTGCAAGGCAGAGACAGCCCTACAACAAACTCAGTAACTCAGGGAAGTGGCCATTGTCACCTCACCATTCTCCCTTGGGCTTCAGGATGGTTCATGCCAACTCCAGGGGTGTTTATTTAAAGTAATACTGCAGGGGTTTTGACGAGAAAACACCAGGTGATTATGTAATAAAACCCTCACAGAATCACTGTAAATGAGAAAAGAAATAAGGAGTAGATGGGCATATTAGTGCCTTATCCATTGGGCCTAGGAAACAATTTACTACAATGAGTCTAAGAATGCAAGACACAACACTCCTACGGGCATGAGCTTCAATTTATTAGCATCTCCAATCCGAGACAACTACTTATCCTACACTTCCAAACAGGGGTTTTTTGTGATAACAATCATTTTTATGCAGGAGGTTCAAATGCGGGCTTCTTCTATTCTTCAAGGGGTTGTCCATTGAAGGGAAACCTTGTGGGTGACTCCAAATAGTTAGTTCTTTCAGCCTTTATTGGATTGTGGAATTGCCTCAAAGTTGCTGCTTTGTTCTCTATCTGGAAACTAAGGTGTAAGTGCATTGTTGCCAATGAGACTAGCTTTTTTTTTCACTCTAGTATTTGGGAGCAAGATATATGTAACCAAATCCATGCTAAGAGCTATATTCTAATTAAGGATACCAAGTTTCTAGATGCTTTATCCTATTCTGATTTGACAAAGCTTTAGCAGAGCTAAAGAAGAAATTTTAAAAATTTTTTCTCCTCCAGACCTCTTCCCCTTGTATATACTCTTCAATGTTTCTGTTCTTTGTAAATATTATCTATTTAATAAAATAAGTATTTTTCAAGAAAAAAGCAATAAGGATATTTAGGAAACCCCTCACTCAAGTAATCACTGATTTTGGTCAACATTGCTACTCCCAAAGCATATAGTAAAAATAGTTAAAATCCCTAAAGAAAGTTAAAACTTAGGAAACATAAACTCAATTAGAGTGCCCATATGATAAAGCAAAGAACCAAAGAAAGATAACCTGCATGTCAAATGAATTAGGATTATTAACACATTTTACAGTAAAGTAAGAAAAACCATTATGTGCTACTCCTTGCATGGAATCCTAAAATGCATAAGACAAATAAAAATTATGTGAATACAAAAAGAAAATATAAAAGAACAACACTTGAGACATTTAGAATTTAACACGCTGTCCTTTAATCCCCACTGAAATAACTTTTAAACAGGATATAAAACAAGAAGAGATAGAAAATCCCTTAAGCTACTCTCAAATCCTTCAACAACTTCTTTATTTCCATCAATCCACCCCTTGTAAATTGTAATCCTCTGTTGAACACAAGACTCAGATAGAAAATATATCTCCATTTAACTATAATTACTCTACCCTATTTTTTTCATATGCTTCACATACATGCATTTCACATATTAAAATGCCCAACTGTACAAAGCAATGAAAATCAAGCATAAATCACAAACCTGTACAATGGTTTCTCCTGTCCATGGTTTATGACTCTTTGAGAACCCAATAATTGCATCCAATAAATTTACCTGTAAGGATAAAGCACCTTTACTCAATCTACAAATAAAACAGGTTCTCAACTCCACAACTTTTCTACAATAGATGCATTTCCTTGTAGGTTTTGCTCAAAATATCTATAATTCTAATAGTAGATAGTGACAAGGAGAATCAAAGTAGGATATGCATTGAAAAAGTGTGTCTACTTATTTACTGGGTGGTCTGAAGAAGAAACTAACTTTGTAGCTAAATAAATGCAACAATACATGATTTTAAATACTTCATGTTGCAACATAGGTGATTAGCAACAACAACTTCAACTCAAACACTCTCTTTGGCATCGAGCCAGAGTGAACACTTTGTAGATTCTAAAATTTTCAACAAAAAATTTAATTTTGGGGACTTGAATAAAATTATATTTTTAACAACCTTCATTGTAGACTAGGGAACAAATATTTTGATCTTCGTTTGCGAGATTCTGGAAAGTTGAGGCCAAGCATTCCTCTGGTAAACATAGAGTGAGATCTTGTTCTGGATCAAAAAAATATTTTTCAACCTCGCTATTCTCCAGAAAAAACCCGGTGATGGAGGAGATAAAGAAGAGTTGGACTGGCCCATCATACCTAAGAGCTCAATCAGACAATCTTCAATTATCTTAGGAATAACTTCTGGGTAAAAAACAACAAGCACATGAACACACTTTCTGAAATTTGGGTTAACAAGTTCTTGACAGCCCAAGAAAGTAAAACTATTTTTTTTCCAAAAAAATACTTGAGGGAAGTGTTATTAGTGGCCCAACAAATGAAAAGTAGGATTTGATGTCCCCTAATTTTGATTTGGGGATCAAATGCAACTCCATGCTTGAAAGGTCCTCACTGGCCAAGGGACTGGAACATGCAAAATAGCGAATGAATTTGAGGGATGGTTTCTAAAGAAACCAACATATTTGATGTGCCTCAAAAGGAACTCTCCAACATCCAAGAAGAGAAATCCAGTACCTAATCTTCTAAAGCAAGGTTTTTGAACATATCAAAAATGAAACCTTGAAATGCAACCTCTTGCGTAAAGTTCTTAATAAGGGAAACCTTGAATTCCAGCGTCTCATATATGAATTTTCATAGAACCCACTACAAAAATGATGGATATGAAGGCTCCAATAGAGTGTTTATGAATCACCAAATGAAAAATTCCCTGTATTTCAGCTTCTTGGTAAATGTTTCTTACAACCCAACATGGCAAACATATCATTCAATATCCCCACAATGGATTCAAAATAGATCAAGCCAGAAAACCAAGGACCTAAGGATCCTTGTCAACAATTCTACACTAACTTGCAATGGATTTCTGAGGGATTGAGCTTCTTAATACATCCGTTTGAATTAAAATCCATAGATTTCAAGCATGAGAAGAGAATTTTAGTAACATGAATCAATAAAAAGCAAGAAAAACTCAAATCCCAATATCCTGTGTTTGTATGCATACTGTGTGAGATCTGTTTGGATTTGGATTGAACTCGTAAGCTAACTTAGTGGGTTAACAAGTACGTTTCCATTGAAGCCCTTAAGTCCATTGTCATTTACTATTGTCTTTTTTTCATGTGTTTCTTAGCAAAAAACTCCACAGACCACCATTACCCAGGTCAGAGCCTCAAATATGGAATAGTTAGCCAAGCCAGATCCCCAAATATTTGGTAATTATCTTCTTGGTTTCCTAGTCAGGCTTATTTAATGGAATAAGAAATATCTTGAGGATATTCTTGTACTCCAAATATGGTGAGGACTGAGGTTTGTAACTGGTCACATGGGATGTAAGAATTTTCCCATGAAGGGTAGCTTCAGGTTAATCGATGTGACTTTTTAGGGTAAAATTTTAGTAGTGAAATGAATTGTGAGGTGCTTGGAGGGTTCAACAGTTTGGCAGGTTTTATTGAGATACAGGATTTCACAGGCTCAACATGTTCACAGGATCCAAGGTAACTTTATTTTATGTGACATTATCTCTTCTCCACACCTATGTCAAGTCAGACAATCTTCTACCCTAAAAGGAATTTGGTTCACTTGGAATTTTGTTGACAGGTATGTGAGTTGGCACTGAATAGGTAGTAGAAGTAGATGGGGCATAACATTACAACTAATCTAGTGCTGAAATCATAGAGGCCAATGAATTGCAGATAATACTTGGTATCAAGTTTGCAGGAGGGAGAGCAATCGGATGCGAAATCATGGGTGGATTGAAGGGTGTTAATTCATTGAAAATCTCTCTTTACACTAGACAAGCTGACCACCAAGGAGATCCAAAATTTGATCCCTTCTGAACATTTGTTCAAGATGAACATCCAAATATGAGACCCTATTTGGAGGAATTGGCATTGGTCTATTGGTAATACAATCCATAACTATGATATGAAAAGGCTTTACTACTTGTTTCATTAGAAATACCCTTTGTCCCCCATATTCAATGCTAGATAGACCTCTTCAGATCCTAAATCAGGTGGATACATAGATTGCGTAGTGTGGTATTTTCACCTATCCTACAAATTACAAGTTTCTGCTTGGCTAGTCATTTACCAGGGTTGCCAACAAACACTTATCTTGCCATAGATGCCAAGTGTCCCATTTATGGTAAACAAAATATTTGAAGCACATTATGTGTGAATGTGACATGGCCAGAAGTTGTTGGTAGCAGGTTCAGATGCAGGCTTCTTCTATTCATCAAGGGGTTGCCCATTGAAGGGAAACCCTGTGGGGTTACTCCAAACAGTTATTTCTTTCAGCCTTTATGGGATTGTGGAATTGCCTCAAAGTTGTTGCTTTGTTCTCTATCTGGAAATTAAGGTGTAAGTGCATTGTTGCTAATTATACTAGCTCTATTTTTTTTCTCTAGTATTTGGCAGGAAGATATATGTAACCAACTCCATGCTAAGGGCTATCTCCTAATTAAGGATGCCAAATTTCTAGATGCTTTAGCCTATTCTAATTTGAAACAGCTTTAGCAGAGATAAAGAAGAAATTTTGATCATTTTTTCTCCTCAAGACCTCTGCCCCTTGTCGATACTCTTCAATGTTTCTATTCTTTATAATTATCTATTTAATAAAAGAAGCATTTTTTCCAAAAAAAAAAACAATAAGGATATTTAGGAAACCCTTCACTCAAGTAATTTCTGATTTTTGTTAACATTGCTACTCCCAAAGAATATAGTAAAAATAGTTAAAATCTCTAAAGAAAGTTAAAACTTAGGAAAAAGAAACTCAATTAGAGTGCCCATCTGATAAAATAATCATTCTTTGTCGAAATGTTTTGCATTGGCTCTTTAATGTTTCTTATATAGACTGCACATCCACGAATGTGAGCCATAAATTGTAAGGAAGTCATCTCAATAAATCCAAAAATACAAATCCATTCCACAAACTATGCAAAAGCATTGATGCAAGAAGATTGCAAGATCGTATAAAAACAATACCCATGACAAGGCATAAGAATGTAAAGGGGAGTAAGCATTGCATGTTGAAGTGAGCTAATTCAAATGTAATGGCACTAATAAGTATAGATCTCCAAATGGTCATATATAAAGTAAGAGAAGGAAAAAGAAAACCCCAGAATATGACCTCTTCCTAGATAGGTGTACAGATGGATACAACGATGGCATAACGAAGCATGGGAACTAGATCTCGAGCCATTATTGACTTCTCTACATGGGATGCTATAATGGGAGATGGAAACGGCATTAAGTCTAGATTAATTTGTGATAACGTGTTCACCAAGGGGAACATCAAGCAACCCAAGAAAGCATATATATGCCAACTTCCTCTCTAGCTGATACGAAACCAATTATTTGAAAGAGGGTGGAAACAAGCTAAGCATTGGTACAATATTGCTAGTCCAATAGCTCCCTTCGTAATATCTATTACAAGACTGTACATAGCTTGGATTCTATATGTCATATAGTCTTTGTGAAAACCAGTAGTGTGAGCCATAATTTGAATTATCCAAGATCTGACAATCCAGAAAGCAAAGAACCAAAGAAACATAACCTACATGTCAAATGAATTACGATTATTTACACATTTTACAATAAATTAAGCAAAACCATTATATGCTACTCCTTGCATGGAACCTTAAAATGCACAAGACAAATAAAAATTATGGGAATAAAAAAAGAAAACACAAAAGAACAACAGTTGAGACATTTAGACTTTAACCCACTATCCTTTAATCCCTGGTGAAATAATTTTTAAATAGGATATAAAACAAGAAGAGACAGCAAATCCCTTAAGCTACTCTCAAATCCGTCAATAAATTTTTTATTTCCATTAATCCACCCCATCTAAATTGTAATCCTCTGTTGAACACAAGACTCACATAGAAACTCTATCTCCATTTAACTATAATTACTCTACCCTATTTTTTTTCACATGCTTCACATACATGCATTACACATATTGAAATGCCCAACAGTACAAAGAAATGAAAATCAAGCATAAATCACGAACCTGTACAATGGCTACTCCTATCCATGGTTCATGACGCTTTGAGATTAACCCAAGAATTGTGTCCAATAAATTTACCTGTAAAGATAAAGCACCTTTACTCAATTTACAAATAAAATAGGTTCTCAACTCCACAACTTTTCTACAATAGATGCATTTCCTTGTAGGTTTTGATCAAAATATCTATAATTCTAACAGTAGATAGTGATAGGGAGAATCAAAGTAGGATATGCATTGGAAAAGCGTGTCTACTTATTTACTAGGTGGTTTGAAGAAGAAGCTAACTTTGTATCTAAATAAATGCAACAATACATGATTTGCAATACTCCATGTTGGAACATAAGTGAAAAGCAACAACAAATTCAACTTAGACACTCTCTTTGGCATTGAACGAGAGTGAACTTTTTGTAGACTCTAACATTGTCAACAAAAAAATTAATTTTGGGGACTTGAAGAAAATTCTATTTTTAACAGCCTTGAGTGCAGACTAGGGAACAAACATTTTGATCTTCGCTTGCGAGATTCTGGAAAATTGAGGCCAAGGATTCATTTGGTAAACATAGAGTGAGATCATGTTCTGGATCAAAAACAAACTGTTCAACTTCACTATTCTCTAGAACAAAACCAGTGATGGAGGAGACAAAGAAGAGTTGGACTGGCCCATCATACCTAAGAGCTCAATCAGACAACCTTCAATTAGCTTAGGAATAACTTCTGGGTAAAAAACAACAAGCAGACGAACAAACTTTCTGAAATTTGGGTTAACAAGTTCTTGACAGCCCAACAAAGTAAAACTGGTTCTTTTCAGAAAAAGATTTGGGGAAAGTGTTCTTGGTGGCCCAAAAAATGAAAAGTAGGATTTGATATTCCCTGATTTTGATTCAGGGATGAAATGCAACTCCATGCTTGAAAGGTCCTCACCGGCCAAGGAACTGGAACATGCAAAATAGTGAAGGAATTTGAGGGATGGTTTCTAAAGAAACTAGCATATTTCATGTTCCTCAAAAGTAACTATCCAACATCCAAGAAGAGAAATATAGTACCTAAGCTTCCAAAGCAAGGTTACCGAACATCTCAATAACAAAACCTTGAAATGCAACCTCTTGCGTAAAGTTCTTAGTAAGGGAAACCTTGAATTCCATCCTATTAGATATGAATTTTCATAGAACCCACTACAAAAATGATGGATATGAAGGCTCCAACAGAGTCTTTATGAATAACCAAACAAAAAATGCCCTAGATTTCAGCTTCTTGGTAAATGTTTCTGACAACCCAACAAGGCAAACATATCATTCAATATCCCCACAATGGATTCAAAATAGCTCAAGCCAGAAAACCAAGGATCTAAGCATCCTTGTCAACAATTATACACTACCCTGCATTGGATTTACAAGGGATTGAGCTTCTTAATACATCCTTTTGGATAAAAATCTATATATTTCAATCTCAAGAAGATAATTTTGTAACATGAATCAATAAAAATCAAGAAAAACTCAAATCCCAATATCTTGCGTTCGTATGCATACTATGTGAGATCTGTTTGGATTTAATCCAACTCAAAAGGTGATTTAGTTGGTTAACAAGTGCGTCACCATTGAAGCCCTTATCTCCATTGTCATTTAGTATTGTCTAGTTTTCATGTGTTTCTCAGCACAAAACTCCACAAACCACCATTGCCCAGGCTAGAACCTCAAATATGGAATAATCAACCAAGCCAGATCCCCAAATATTTGCTATGTATCTTGTTGGATTCCTAGTCAAGCTTATTTTAATGGAATAACAAATATCTTAAGGACATTCTTGTGGTCCAAATATGGTGAGGACTGAGGTTTGTCACTAGTCACATGGGATGTCTGCATTTTCCCATGAACGGTAGCTTGAGGTTAATTGATGTGATTTCTTAGGGTAAAATTTTAGCATTGAAATGAATTGTGAGGTGCTTGGAGGGTTCAACAGTTTGGCAGGTTTTATTGAGATACAGGATTTTACAGGCTCAACATGTTCACAGGATCCAAGGTAACTTTATTTTATGTCGCATTATCTCTTCTCCACACCTATTTCAAGTCAGACAATCTTCTACCCTAAAAGGAATGTGGTCCACTTGGAAGTTTGTTTCCAGGCATGTGAGTTAGCACTGGATAGGTAGTAGATGTAGTTGGGGCATAGCATTACAACTAATCTAGAGCTGAAAGCATAAAGGCCAATGAATTGCAGAGAATACTTGGTATGATGTTTGCAGGAGGAGGGGTAATCAGATGCCAATTCATGGGCGGATTGAAGGATGTCAATTCATTCAAAATCTCTCTTTACACCAGACAAGCTGACCACTGAGGAGATCCAAAACTTAATCCCTTCCGAATATTTGTTCAAGATGAACATCCAAATATGAGACCCTATTTGGAGGAATTGGCATTGGTCTTTTCATAAGACAATCCATAACTATCATATGAAGAAGCTTTACTACTTGTTTCATCAGAAATGCCCTTTGGCCCCCATATTCAATGCTAGATAGACCTCATCAGATCCTGAGATCGGGTGGATACATAGATTGCATAGTGTGGTATTTTCACCTATCCTACAAATTACAAGTTTTTTCTTGGCTAGTCATTTACCAGCGTTGCCAATAAATACTTATCTTGTCACAGATGCCAAGTTTCCCATTTATGGTAAACATAATATTTGAAGCACATTATCTGTGAATGTGAGATGGGAAGAAGTTGTTGGCAGCAGGTTCAGATGCAGTTTTCTTCTATTCATCAAGGGGTTGTCCATTGAAGGGAAACCATGTGGGGTGATTCCAAATAGTTAGTTCTTTCATCCTTTATCGGATTGTGTAATTGCCTCAAAGTTGTTGTTTTGTTCTCTATCTCGAAACTAAGGTGTAAGTGCATTGTTAACATTGCACTTAAACCCCTCACTAGGAAACCCCTCACTCAAGTAATCACTGATTTTGGTTAACATTGCTACTCCCAAATAATATAGTAAAAATAGTTGAAATATCTAAAGAAAGTTAAAACTTAGGAAAAAGAAACTCATTTAGAGTGCCCATTTGATAAAATAATCATTCTTTGCTTAAATGTTTTGCATTTTCTCTTTAATGTTTCTTATAAAGACTACACATCCACAAATGTGAGCCATAAATTCCAAGGAAGTCATCTCAATAAATCCAGAAATACAAATCCATTCCACAAACTATGCAAAAGAATTGATGCAAGAAGATTGCAAGATAGTACAAAAATAATACCCATGACAAGGTGTAAGAATGTAAGGGGGAGTAAGCGTTTCATGTTGAAGTGAGTTAATGGAAGTGCAATGGAACTAACAAGTAAAGAGCTCCAAATGGGCATATAGTGAGTAAGAGAAGACAAAAGAAAACCCCAGAATATGACCTCTTCCTAGATAGGTGCACAGATGGATACATCGATGGCATAAAGAATCATGGCAACTGGATCTCGAGCCATTATTGAATTCTCTACATGGGATGCTATAATGGAAGATGGAAACGGTAGCAAGTCTAGATTAATTTGTGATAACCTGTTCACCAAGGGGAACATCAAGCAACCTAAGCAAGCATCTATATGCCAACTTCCTTTCCAGCTGATACAAAACCAAATATTTGGAAGAGGGTGGAAACAAGCTAAGCATCGGTACAATATTTCCAGTCCAACAGCTCCCTGCGCAATATCTATTACAATAGTGTAAATAGCTTGGCCCCAGTATGTCATATAGTCTTTGTGAAAACCAGCAGTGTGAGCCACAAATGGAATTATCTGGGATCCAACAATCCAGAAAGTAAAGAACCAAATAAACATAACCTGCATGTCAAATGAATTAGGATTATTAACACATTTTACAGTAAAGTAAGCAAAACAATTATATGCTACTCCTTGCATGGAATCTTAAAATGCACAAGAAAAATAAAAATTATGGGAATACAAAAAGAAAATACAAAAGAACAACAGTTGAGACATTTAGACTTTAACCCACTGTCCTTTAATCCCTGCTGAAATAATTTTTAAACAAGATATCAAACAAGAAGAGACAGCAAATGCCTTAAGCTACTCTCAATTCCTTCAAAAACTTTTTTATTTCCATCAATCCACCCCATATAAATTGCAATCCTTTGTTGAACACAAGACTCACATAGAAAATCTATCTCCATTTAACTATAATTACTCTACCCTATTGTTTTTCACATGCTTCAGATACATACATTGCACATATTAAAATGCCCAACAGTATAAAGCAATGAAAATCAAGCATAAATCATGAACCTGTACAATGGCTTCTCTCGTCCATGGTTCATGACTCTTTGAGAACCCAAGAATTGCATCAAATAAATATACCTATAAAGATAAAGCACCTTTACTCAATCTACAAATAAAACAGGTTCTCAACTCCACAACTTTTCTACAATAGATGCATTTCCTTGTAGGTTTTGATCAAAATATCTATAATTCTAACAGTAGATAGTGGCAGGGAGAGTCAAAGTAGGATATGCATTGGAAAAGCGTGTCTACTTACTTAGTGGCTGGTCTGAAGAAGAAACTAACTTTGTAGCTAACTAAATGCAACAATACATGATTTGCAATACTGCATATTGCAACATAGGTGAAAAGCAACAACTTCAACTCAGACACTCTCTTTGGTGTTGAACCAGAGTGAACACTTTGTAGATTCTAACATTGTCAACAAAAAATTTAATTTTGGGGACTTGAAGAAAATTTTGTTTTTAACAACCATGAGTGTATACTAGGGAACAAATATTTTGACCTTCATTTGCGAGATTCTGGAAAATTGAGGCCAAGCATTCATCTGGTAAACATAAAGTGAGATCTTGTTATGGATCAAAAACAAAGTGTTCAACCTCACTATTCTCTAGAAAAAACCTAGTGATGGAGGAGATAAAGAAGAGTTGGATTGGCCCGTCATACCTAAGTTCTCAATCAGACAATATTCAACTAGCTTAGGAATAACTTTCGCGTAGAAAACAACAAGTAGACAAAAAAACTTGATCTGAAATTTGGGTTAACAAGTTCTTGACAGCCCAACAAAGTAAAACTAGTTTTTTTTAGAAAAAGACTTGGGGGAAGTGTTCTTGGTGGCCTAATAAATGAAAAGTAGGATTGGATGTTCCCTGATTTTGATTCAAAGCTCAAATGCAACTCCATGCTTGAAAGGTCCTCACCGGCGAAGGGACTGGAACATGCAAAATAATGAATGAATTTGAGGGATGGTTTCTAAAGAAACCAATATATGGGATGTGCCTCAAAAGGAAATCTCCAACATGCAAGAAGAGAAATCTAGTACCTAAGCTTCCAAAGCAAGGTTTCTGAACATCTCAATAATGAAACCTTGAAATGCAACCTCTTGCGTAAAGTTGTTAATAAGGGAAACCTTGAATTCCGGCTTCTCAGATATGAATTTTCATAGAACCTAATATAGAAACGATGGATATGAAGGCTCCAACACAGTCTTTATGAATCACCAAACAAAAAATGCCCTATATTTGAGATTATTGTTAAATGTTTCTAACGACCTATGAAGGTAAACATATCATTCAATATCCCCACAACGGATTCAAAAGAGGTCAAGCCAAAAAAACCAAGGATCTAAGGATCCTTGTCAAAAATTCTACACTACCGTGCAATGGATTTCCGAGGGATTGAGATTCTTAATACATCCTTTTGGATGAAAATCCATATATTTCAAGCTTGAGAAGATATGTTTTGTAACATGAATCAATAAAAAATAAAGAAAAACTCAAATCCTAATATCTTGCATTCGTATGCATACCGTGTGAGATCTGTTTGCATTTGGATCAAACTCGAAAGATGACTTAGCGGGTTAACAAGTTCATCACCATTGAAGCCCTTATCTCCATTTCCATTTACTACTACCTTCTTTTCATGTGTGTCTCAGGACAAAAATCCACAAACCACCATTTTAGATGTCACTGGTCGAGGACTGGTAATGCACAATGTTAGGATTTTGTAAATTCAGGGCAAGAACCCAAAGTTTGTATGTCCCAAATGTTGGTGTCATTGGCATTTGCTACTATAACAAAAAGTATTTTCTCTTCCAAGGAAGGAGTCTTCTCCAACATGTATATATGATCAAATTAATCACAATACCCTAAGGAACCCACTTTAAAACCATAATCTATGTACTTTACAACCCATCGATCTCACCAAAATATCACCTTTTCTTCGTGTGTTTGATGTACATAATAGAAAGGGGATACAATAAAACTCCTATAACATAAAGGGCATATCCAAACTTGGTGGTGTTGATGATGACATCATCACATCCTTACATGATTAAGACCAAGTTATCACTAGGTACCATTTTCTCTCCATGATACTGCTATTGATTATCAGATATGGGATGTTGATTCTTTTCATGTGCTTGGTAACTCCAAAATCAACAATCCATTCTTATGAAGAAGAGGATCAGGACCAATATGGATACTACATAACAAAGTGCACACAATGAGAAGATCCAATAGTATCATGTCCAAGGAACTCTTATCGCAATATATTTGTTTCGTAAACTCTTCAATTTTTTTGAAGGTGAGAGATGCAAGATTTTAAGGAATATCCCTCCTTATGACAACTATTGAAAATAACTTTCTTCTTAGAGGAGGAATTTGGGTTTTCCTATTGATGTATGCTGGCTAAATATTGCTTTTTCTCCACTTAGACACTCTTTTGAAGCTCATTTCAACAACAACCATGGTGTCATCAAAGGTTCAAAGAAGTCCATCTCGAAGATATTACACAATATAGTAAAATCATTGTTGGTGATATTGTGTTGATAGGGGTAAACTCCTTGTTCATTGTCAAATTTGTAATTTTTTTCATTGCCGGAGTGACAACTAAAAAAGACCAAATAAATGACCAATTGTTATGTGGACATTTTTAGTCTAGATATCCTGTGACCAAATTTGGTCATTTTTAGTTGGTTTTTATCCAGTGACCAAAAGTGGTCATTTTTCTTGGTCTTCTTTAGTCATCTCACTTAAATTTATCAATTTTGATCATTTATCCCTTGAAGAAAAATATGGTGAAGAAAATTTTTGGTCTCTTGGTCACTAACCTCTCATTTTCCACAAGTGCTTGAATCTTTACCTGATTCCCTTGGCTGTCTGTACACAAGATTGACTTGTGTAAACAATCAAGCATGACATGGTGTTATTCCAACTTGTCTGTGCCGATAAGTATATCATGCAATCCTAAGGGTAGAATGTTTAAGTTTATTCTAGTAAGAAAACCATTTAGGTTTACCTCACAATATCTAACTATTTCATAAACCTTTCATTTCGTACCCGTGGCTAATTGCACCAGATAGGGTTTCTGATGTTTAACTTTGTCTAGTTTAGATACATCAACAATTTTAGGCGATACATAGCTTCGACAAGCACATGGGTCAATCAATATTGAAATAGAAGTGTTGGAAACCTCACCTTCTATATCAACCATGGTCGCCTGATGGTCTGCCTGTCGGCCATCCAAGGCTGCATATATCATCGGTGTTCTAGCTATGCCCGCTACCATTGGTTCTTCTTGTAAGTTGTGCAAGACTCCATTGGTCTTTTTTTTATAGTCTTCGACATAATGGGGTCCTTGGCATTTCCAGCATTTGGTTTGCAGTGGGGAAACATTGGCTTCCCCATTTGTTGCTGAATTGTTAGAATTTGGAGCTGGTACATATGGCTCCGTACCTATCTTGTTGAAGTTCTTATTGGATGGAAAATTGTTGTTCTATTTTCTGTAAGGCGGTGTGTTGAAACCTGGTTTGCAGATGTCAAAAGAAGGTCCTAGACCTGTCTCTACTTATGTTGATGTTTTCATGCCTTATCTGTCCATGCTCATAGCATAGCCTAGATTTGCGTAGTGTGGTGTCCAATGTTTTAGGCATGTCAAATTCAATCCTCTACCGAAGGTTGGGAGAAAGACATTCTAAAAACTATTGTATTTTTACTTTCTCATCCTTTATGTATGGCACATAATGCAACAGATCCAAAAATACGTTAATGAAAGCATCCATGGTCATGGAACCCATCCTTAACTCATCAAATTCTTTCACCTTTCTGTCAAAGAAATTTTCCGACCTGTATTTCTCCTGAAATTTATTGCAAAAATTACTCCATTGTATTTATCTTACCTCACCTTTCTTCGTATTCTTTAGGTCTCTCCACCATCTAGCTGCCTTTCCATTTACATTATAGATGGCTAGACGGGATTTTATCTCTCTAGAGTAGTTATGTACTCGAAAATATTTTCTCATACCTAGAAGCCATTCTTCAGATTTCTCCCCACGTCTTCATCTCTCCTTCATAAGTTGGGGCTTTTGTCTTTATGAACTCTCTGTGGAGATTGTAATCATTTCTCTATTTCTTTTTGCATGGAGAAAGAGAATTATCACTAGAAATACTATGATAATCTATTTTTGGAGGTTCAGGGGTGTGTTCTTCTTTCCCTTCTTCCTTTGGGTTGCTGGCTCATTTATGGAAGAACTCTTTCTTGAACTTGTTGGTTGAATGAGTGGGTTTTCCTTGTGGTATTCCTCCCTTCATGTTTCGCAGTAAAGATTCATTAATTTCTTGTTGTTCTTTTCTTTCATTCATGTTATCATCCTTGAAAATATGTAAGTCTACTTGAAGACTTTGTATGGTTTTTAGTATATCAAAATTCAATTCAACCAGTAGTTCTTCTTCCCGTGTGGGGGTATTCAATTTTCCTTTCCACCTATTGTCTTATTCAATGTTCATGATTTGAATTGTTCTTTGAGTCCTACAAAGTTAAAATTTTATTAACAGGAGAAATTTATGTTAGTTAACAAAATTTAAAAAACATACTTTATTTTCTGCAATGAATGTTTGGCACGCCCATTACGTCTCTTAGTGTTGAAACTGGGCTATGATATCACTTGTAATGTCCCCAAATTTTGAATTTTGTTTTGTAGGCTAGTTAATTACTACCTAATTTGGACATTAATTCATCTTATGCGGAATATGTCGATCATTGTTTTCTAATTCGAAGTGTCATAAGTTGTCCTTAACATTTCTATGTGTTTTCCTTACGTAGTTATAGATGTAATTATGTACTATGTTTATTTTACTTGAGTTTGTTTAAATGATTACTCTTCTATTTGATTTCTATTTATCATGCATGTGCATATAACTGTTCAGTTATATCTTACTTCCTCATTATAACTTTTTTCATTGTTTATGAACAGTACTAACTTATCTTTAACTATCAAGGGTTGGAGTGGCGTGATTTGTATCCCTTATGGGACCACTTGGAGAGGTAACTGGTCACTACCTGCTGCTATGGGGTTTAATTAGTTCATGTTGAACTAATGCAAACTTATCCTTTCTTTGTGCACGCTTATTTAAATAGAGAAATATGGTTACGACAACTAAACTCAACACCTTACGGCATTATATCCCTACCACGTTATCCTATTCTTATCAAAGACAAAAAGGAATAAAGTCTCATCCTAACTTATTCCTTCTGCTATTGATTACGTTTATTGTTTACATATAGTTGGGGTTTCTAAGGCCCGAACCTTTTATGGTTTCCATGGTTATTATGGATTGGGACTGTGATAAATTTTATCCCTTGCTATGTATTTATAACATATAATTCAATTGTATTAATTCCTAAGGTTATAGGCTTAAGCCCTAGAACTTAACAAACTTTATATTAAAGGTTGTATAAATATATGGTTTATGTGGTAAGCCATTCATGGCATATTCCATATAGGATGAAGCCTTGGATTATCTATGCCAACGAGGGTTTTGGTAGGGGTTTTAACACCAAGTCATGTTGTTGTGTTTGGAACTATATGTATGAGGGTAAATATTTCGACGACGGTGGTGGATAGGGTGGCGGAGTTAATGCTCCATGGAATGGGGGCCCGAGGGAAAATGAACCTCAAGATTGGGTCCTTCGTTGTTTGGGTTTCATTTGGTCTGATACTGTGGGTGTTCTGTGTTGTTCAACTCTTTGGGTTCATCACGGCATGGAGGAACATGCTTACCCTATGTTTGGAAGGTATGCACTCCATTTACTTTTGCAGTGTTTGTATTATTATTGCTTCGGGTAGAGGTTTTTCATAATCCCGATAGTTCTCTATTTTGATATTCCACATGATAGGGGCTTCCAATCATAGGTTGTGGGTGCTTACCAAACCATTATCGTTACCCTTCATGGGTAAGCCCTACAACAACCTAGCCCTATTACCTCTGTGTAAATACTTAGCTGAGCTTTGAGCTCTGTGTCGTAAAGTTTAAGGTGGTGAACATTGGTTATGGAAATTCTTGCATTAATGGGCATCCAAGGATGTGTATGTAAATATTATATTGATGCTTAGTTTAAATGTGGATCTTTCGTCCAAGTCTATCGAAACTCATCTTTGTAATTCGTTTTTTTGGTTGGTAGCTTAAACGTATGGTTTGATAAGTTTAATGGAAGCTCTGCATTTTGGTTTGACATGATGGGTTTGGACTATGGTAGTACCATTGCTTGCAAAAGCACCTTTGTTGAATCATGATTGTGTATAGTTTTTATAATAAAATAGTTATTCACTGTGCAATATATGTTTTAATTTACATGTGTGTGTTTATTGTTCTAATGGCCGCAATCTTAGCTTGCTGTTGCGTATTGTTGATTGGAATTCGCGACTGTAATAGCGTTGACAAAGGGTTAAAGTAAATCTTCCTTATATGTATTTGAATTAGTCTATGTTTTTATTTTAATGGTATTTATGTTGAGGGTATACCTCTCGGCCAAGAGCCGTAATAAGGAAATGCAACCTGTACACTTTGTTTGTTTGATTTAAATGTATATGGTGATAGTGTAGCGATTACGATTTTTAAGTTGGGGTTTACAGTCGAGCTTTGATAGCTATGGCTCAACCTTTATGTGAATTCACATCCTTTGTAATGTTAGTTTTGTACCTACGGAGACATAAATTGACCCTGGCAGTAAATGACTTAAGTAAAAGCATTTAATTTGACTTTAGAGCATTAAAGTCACTTTTTGATAAATTTAAGTGGGTGAGTGAAATTAATATTTTAGAAATAAAATATGAGCATTTAATTTCATCCCTTGATCTAATCTAATCTCCACTGTTAGATTAGACTCACCCTAGGGTTTTCTCAAAAAGGCTTGGGAAAGGCATTTTGCCTCACTTTTGTAGATTGAAGTGAGAAGAGAGAGCTGATAGAGAGAAGAGAGAAAGTTTCCATTTTTCCTGACCAAGAGGAAAAATTTGCAGCACACAAATTGAAGGAAAGGATAGCAAAAAAAAGGCCACACAAATTGAGGAGAAGTTAGTAGCATTTATTGCTGGTCTGTACAGTCCGTACGGTATGATTTTCGAGATAGCATGCACGATTTTCAAGGAAGATTTTTAGGCATAGTTTTTGAGAAAAAAAATTGGGCACGGATTTCAAGGTCCATATAGTCAATATCATCCATATAGTTCATCTGAACAGTCCATACAGTAGCATGTAAATCGAGGTAGAAAACAGAAAAAATTCAAAACTTGATTTTTGTTGTTTGGCATGCAAATCGAGACAAAAATTTATCTTTCGAGTTGAGATAAGTTGGTTTGATATTTTCTGTGTATTTTTAAAAAATAAAAATACTCCCTCTCTTACTGTTTTTTCCCTTGTGGGTTTTTCCACGGCCATTGGCCAAAAAGCCTAGTGTTCTATGTGATTAATTGGTGGCTGATTTTTATTTCCAGTCACTGATAAGATTGTTTACAGCAGTGTTTTAAGTCTGATTTTTTTTGTTTATTTCCAACAATTTATTTTTCTGAGAATGTCATAAATAGTGATATAAATTTTACTAGAAACCGATGGCTGAAAACTAGTGAAAAATCTACATGGTATTAGAGCGGGTTGTGGCAAAAAATTAAAATTTAGCAGTGAAATAGTCATTTCCAGAATTCAGAAAACCTTTGTGACACTAGTACATTTTGCTGAAACTTGTTCGTTGAGAAAATGACTTCCATGGGGTTGAGAACTGAGGATAGGTTGGATTAGGCAACAAACTTTGTCTCATGGAAATCCTGAATTTTACTTGTGTTGAAGGAGAATGAGTTGTGGGAAGAAGTAGTTAGAAACACTACAACAAATCCCATTACTAGTCCCCTTCTACTAATGCAGTGTTACTTGCATCCTTTAATAAGAAAGATATTAAATACATGAGGATAATATTAGATGCTATTAAATATCATGTTATTCCTCACATTTCAGCGAAGGATCATGCACATGAGATGTGGTCTGCTTTTATTGGGACGTTTGAGAGTACTAATGAAAACAGGAAGATGGTCAAAGGAGAGGTGTGTATGGCCTATCTTACTAGGATCTCTAAGGGGAGAGATGAGCTTGTGGATATGGGGGTGGTGGTTACTAGTCCTGAGTTACTAGGGATGACCCTGAATGGGGTAACTGCACCTTAGACTGTGCTTGTTAAGGGGTTGGTAATCAGAGAGAACTTACCATCTTGGGACAAGGTCTATGATGACTTTTCTCAAGAGGAGAGTCACAAGGGTTTCTTACAGTGCAGTGGTTCTATTAGTAGGGGAGATGAGGAGGATGTGGCGTTGACAACAAAAGGGAAGAAGAAGAGCAAAAAGGGTCCCAAGAAGGGTGGGTCCAAGCAACACCAGGACGAGAAGAACAAGGATATGAGCAATGTGAAGTGCTTTGCATGTCACAATATGGGACACTATGCTGCTACATGTCTGAACAACAAGAAGAAGAAGCAACATACAATCGCTTCAGCTGAGATCGATGATTTTGTAGCTACATTTCAGAGTAAGTTTTCACTATGCACTCAGCATATTGAGAGAGAGAGAGAATCCATTCTCACCAGTGTGGATGTTGACAGATAGAGGGATTTTTCTTGTGTGACATACCATTCTTACAGTGCATCTACGTCCAACATTTGGTACATAGATAGTAGAGCCTTGAGCCACATGACAGGTGCTGATGAGATGTTCTCCAATCTTTCATAGGAAGAGATAGACGTGGAGGTTGTGTTGGGATATGACTCAGTAGTCAGTGTAGTTGGACATGGGACCATTACATTTCAGAGGGAGTCCATGAGTCACATGGTATTGTAGGATGTATTGTATGTTCCTGGGTTGAATAAAAACCTAGTGTCAGTTTCCATGATTGAGGATCAGTGTCTTGGGGTGTCTTTCATTGATGGACACATGCATTTGTTTCCCAAGGCTGCAGGACCATCTGCTTCAGTTGCCATTGGAGTGAGATGTGGGAAACTGTATAGGCTCTTGTTTTAGCCGCAACTTGCTTTATCACATACCAACATCAGTGAGTTGTGTGAGCTTTGGCATAGGAAGATGGCTCACTTGCATCATCCAGCCTTGGGGTTGTTGAGGCACATGGTGACAGGTTTACCGGATTTCAGCACAGGGCAGAGTGATGTGTGCAGGGGGTGTGGTTTGGGAAAGTACACCAAGATTTATTTCCTGAGCAGTGATAGCAAGTCAGTTGGTACTATTGACTTGATACATTCATACTTATGGTGACCTATTTCTTCTATGTCCTTGAGAGGATACGAGTATTATGTGACATTCATTGATGACCATTCTAGGAAGACTCATATCTACTTTCTAAAGAGAAAAAAGTCTGAGGAAGTCTTGCAGAGGTTCCAAGAGTTCAAAGCTCTTATGGAGAACCAAACAAGGAGGAAGATCCGAGTCTTGAGATGGGATAATGGGGGTGAGTATACCTCCAAATATTTTGATGGATTTTGCATACAAGAGGGGATAAGGAGATAGTTGATAGTTCTGTATACTCTAGTGCAGAATGGAGTAGCAGAGAGGAAGAACAGGTCCATTGTTGGACCACCCCAAGCTATGTTACATGACCAGTCACTTCCTTTCTTTCTCTAGGATGAGGCTTGCAACACTATTGTATATCTTCAGAACATGAGTCCCCATCAAGCAGTGGGGAATACGACACATGAGGAGTGATTTTCAGGAAAGAATCCTGAAGTTGGCCATTTTCGCATATTTGGTAGTTTGACTTACTCTCATGTCCCTTCAGAGAAGAGGACAAAGTTGGAGCCCACTACAGAGAAGGGAATCTTTGTGGGTTGTGATGAGACTACAAAGGCTTTCTATATTTATCTTCCCTCTCAGAGGAAAGTGGTGATGAGAAGGGATGTGAATTTTGAGAAGGAACGAGCCTTTAGGAGGTCGACAGAGTCAGAGCGGGGAGAGAAGCAGGTCCTTGCTCCTCAGGTTGTGGTATAGGTTCCATCTATGAAGTAGTTAGGATCATAGGTTTTCGGTGTTAC
Source organism: Pseudotsuga menziesii (assembly GCA_001517045.1). Classification (NCBI taxonomy): domain Eukaryota; kingdom Viridiplantae; phylum Streptophyta; class Pinopsida; order Pinales; family Pinaceae; genus Pseudotsuga; species Pseudotsuga menziesii. The sequence goes on from LPNX010269995.1 coordinate 74,235, forward strand.
AGGACCAAAGAGTGTTGGAATAGGTTCACCAGGTTCAGTGGTTAGGCCAGCAGGGTCTTTGGGGACAGGTAATGGGTCTACTATTATAACTACACCTTATAGGTGATTAGAATCATGATCGAGATTAGGATTATAGGGTACACCTGGCATTGGCACACTGGCTTCAGGTTCATAGTTGACTAAGGCTTCTAGCTCTAGTAGCTCTTCAGATGAGGACATGCCATGGTGGGAAGAACGTTCAGGGAAGAAGAATCCTAAGTGGGTTAGAGAGACCTTGAAGTATTCCTTAAAGGCTGGGACACCGAGTGACATGGTGAGAGCCATTAAGATTCCTGAAAGATTGGGCATGTTGCTGGTGGCTTGTAAATGAGATTCTGAGCCTTCTACTTTTGAGGAGTCCTCCCATCATTTGGTATGGAGAGATGCCATGATGGATGAGTACCATTCCATCATGAAGAATGATGTATGGGCCATTGTTCTAAGACTCAAGGGGAAGTCAGTGGTGACTTCTCGTTGGCTTTACAAGCTGGAGCATGTGGCAGATGGGAGTGTCGAGAAGTACAAATCTAGGTTTGTAGCACTGGTATTTTAACAGGTTGAGGGAATTGATTATGATGAGACTTTTGCACGGGTTGCTCAGTATACTTCTATCAGGGCATTGATTTCCATTGCAGCGGAAAGGGGTTGGAAGATCCATCAGATGGATGTGAAGATAGTATTTCTCAATGGGATAAAATAGGAGTAGATTTACATTGAGTAGCCTCAGGGATTTGAGATACATGACAGAGAGACACATTTGTGTAGGTTGAAGAAGGCCCTTTAGAGGATGAAGCAAGCTCCAAGAGCTTGGTACTCTAGGATTGATTCTTACTTGCTAAGTATGGGGTTTCAAAAGAGTGAACGAGATCCAAATCTCTACTTCATCATGGTTGGAGATGATCCACTTGTTCTTTTGTTATATGTTGATGACATGTTTATCACAGGGAGAGAGAGACCCATCGTAACTTGCAAGAAGGATCTTGCAGTAGAGTACGAGATGACTGATATTGGGTCAATGCATTATTTTTTGGGATTGGAGGTTTCGTAGGACCCTAGACATATTTTCCTGGGGCAGGGAATGTACACGGTTGATATTTTGAGGAGATTCAGAATGGAGGATTGTAGGCCTATGTCGACACCTATTATCACCAACTAGAAGAAGCTTCATGCTTCTGAGGGCGAGTTGGTGGATCCTACTTTATACCATCAGCTTATTGGGTCATTGATGTATCTGGTCAACAGTCGGCCAGATTTGTGTTTTGCAGTGAACACTCTTAGCTACTTCATGGTTGAGCCTAGTAGTGTGAATTGTGTTGTTGCAAAACATATGTTGTGCTATCTTTTAGGGACAGTTGATTTTATTTTGGACTACAAGAGGTCATATGGGATCCTATTGGTTGGCTATACAGATTTAGATTGGGCATGAAGTGTGGAAGACCAGAAGAGCACTTTCGGATGTTGTTTCATTTTGGGCTTGGCAACAGTGTCATGACTCAGTCGAAAGTAGAAGTCTGTTGCATTGAGTACTGCAGAGGCTGAGTACATGGAAGCCAGTTTGGACAGCTCCGAGGCCTTATGGCTTTGCAAGTTGCTGGTGAATTTATTTGGTCAGGAGCTTAGGCCTACAGTGATTTACTATGACAATGAGAGTTGCATCCTGCTCTCTGAGAATCCAGTCTTTCATGACCAGTCAAAGCACATAGATATCATATATCATTTCATTCGAGACTATGTTCAGAGAGGAGTAGTCACACTTCAGTATAATTCCACTGATGATAAGGTAGCAGACATATTGACGAAGTCTTTGGGGAGGGGCAATTTTGTCTTCTTCAGAGACAAGTTGGGAGTGGTGCAAAACACCTTCCTCAATAAGAAAGAGTGTTAGTTTTGTACATAGGGAAGTGTTCCCCTAGTGACTTTTTCCTTAGTCACTTAGGGAGGGGACATAAAGTGACCCTTGCATTAAATGACTTAAGTAAAAGCATTTAATTTTACTTTAGAGCATGAAAGTCACTTTTTGATAAGTTTAAGTGGGTGAGTGAAATTAATATTTTAGAAATAAAATATGAGCATTTTATTTTAGCACTTGATCTAATCTAATCTCCACCATTATATTAGACTCACCCTAGGGTTTTCTTAAAAAGGCACGGGAAAGGCATTTTGCCTCACTTTTGCTAATTGAAGTGAGAAGAGAGAGTTGAGAGAGAGAAGAGATAAAGTTTCCATTTTTCCTGAGCAAGAATACAAATTTGCAGCACTCAAATCAAGGGAAAGGATATTAGCAAAGAGGGCACAAAAATTGAGGAGAAGACAACAACATTTATTGTTACTCCATACAGTTTGTATGGTATGGTTTTTGGGGGCACATGCATGATTTTCGAGGTAGATTTCTAGGCATGATTTTCAATATTTTTTTTTGGGCACGGATTTTGAGGTCTGTATAGTTCGTACAGTTAATCCATACATTGGCATGGAAATCGAGGCAGAAAACAAAAAAATAGAGTTTGAATGTTGCTATTCGGCATGCAAATCGAGACAGAAATTTATCCTATGGGTTGAGATAAGTTGGTTTGATATTTTCTGTGTATTTCTGTCAATGATAAACTTCTCCTAAAAAATAAAAATACTCTCTCTATGACTGGTTTTTCCCTTGTGGGTTTTTACAGGGCCGTTGGCCAAAATTCCTAGTGTTCTGTGTGATTAAATGGCGTGCTGATTTTTATTTCCTGTCACTGAAAAATATTGTTTACAGTAGTGTTTAAAGTTTGAAAATTTTTGTTTATTTTCGACACTTCATTTTTCTGAGAATGTCGTAAACAATGATATAAATTTTACTTGAAACCGGTGGCAGAAAACTAGTGAAAAATCTACATGTAATAAATTGATGGATTCACCCTGTGCATTTAGCGTTATTTATAAATGGTTTAAGTAGATATTTGTATGGTTTTATAGAATTTGCATTTTTAGAAATTGTATCCTACCGGATTCGATTCCTGGCATGTTTTGATATAGCTTATGTTTTGTAATTTAAAACATGAGCCTACAGTATTCGATCCCCGTCCTTTGAATGCGTAGGTTGGGGTTTCAATACAGCGTGTGTGTGGATTTTGTTCATTAGTGGGTTTGTATTATGTACAAGTCGATTCTTTCTTGGTATTAGATAGAAGAGATAATTGATATAGTAATTGTGCATACAGCTGGATCTAGACAAGTCTCGATGGCTAGCATATTAAGTAGATAATTTGATAAAAGGGAATTTACTATTTGGGCTTTTTTTAATAATTACCTTCGTTAGGTTATTTGGTAGTTTAAATATGTTAACTTAGTTTATCTTGTTTTTTCTATAATGTTTTAAGTTTCAGCAATGATATTTAATTTATATTTTTATGCATAGAATTTATGCTATGGCTAAAGCTAATAGTTTCAATGGGTGTAATATCAACAAGCCTGCTGGCAATATGAAATATACCAGTAGAGGAAAATGTATAGCAGGAGTTTAAATAACTAAAATTTATGTTTTACTTTTGTATATAAGTTTGTCAAGAATCAGAAATCTAGATAACCTAAATACTCTAGATTCTAGTACAAAGAATACATCATTAGAGTAGAATCGTTTTTGCAATAATAAAGCTAGAAGAGAAATGCAGAGATAATAAGGATCATATAATTTCCCATGGATTAGAAAATTGATAAAAGCATATACGACAGTTTAATTAATAAGAAATCTAATCTATAATCTCCTATAAAAAAAATTATGACTAGGGTTTATAGGGATATGCAAATTGAAACAAGCCTAATTGCTTTTAAGTTCATGTACAAAATCATCCTAGTTACAACAAATAGATTCTATTCAATCTTTCAGAATATAATCCCTTAATTTATTAAGGAAACCTGTATAAAACATCGGGAAAAATCAAAAGACCTCATACCTGTAAGTTGAATCTATTTCAATGGTTGGAAACCCTACACACTCAAACACACAATATTAACAAGTACATAGACAGTTCAGACCTCTGTTTTAGATAACCTAATAACTTGGGAACTACCACGTTCTATCCAACGATGACCCAAAACTGTTACTAGTTTCAATTTGGACCCCCATGAGCTGGTTCCAACATGAAAGTAGCTTAGAGCTCCTAAGGTAAGGCTTCCCTATCTAGGATAATAGGTTATGTATTAGTTTCCTTTTTCCTCTTAGGAAAAATGTCCTCCAAGAACTCTATTGAGAATAATCAGGTAGAATTATGGAATAATAAAAAGATCCCCGAGCCTCTCTTTGCTTGGGTCTTTATAGACATAATTTTCATGCAAAGGGGTAGTGAAATCTAAAATCATTTGTTTTCTTGAAATGACCATTTTTACTTTATTTAGGTAATTTTAATATTTATTTAAATTTAACTTTGGAACTTTTGACTAGTTCCTACTTTGACTTTTGTAGGTATTTAATATTTAATTAACATTAATAATAATAACAATATATAGATCATTTCATTATTATTCATAGTTACTAGTGTTATTAGTATGCTTACTCTTTTATACATACCATGTATAAACTATATATTTATATATATACCATTTGTTAACATTTTAAACTTTAGCTATCATATAGCATGATCCCTAATCATATGACACTTTTCTTTTAGCTTAGTCGATTTCTTTAATAAGGCCTTCAGGTAGGGGTTAGGTCAACTAGGTTAGGCAACTCTAAACCTCCTTGCATTTTGGATTCCCTCATATAACATGGTAGTTCTTTAGTACTTGATGAGATGCGTGTAGAATTTCTAAAGCCTCGATGGCATATGGACTTTCATAAACAGGCTAAGGATCTAGGCACACAATTAACCTCATACATAATTGTAGAGAATTGGAATAAGGAGAGAAGAAGAAGAATTAATTAACACAAATAAATGAATGATCAATAAATGATAATTGATATTATTACATAGGTAATACATCCTTATAAAGGAAAAAGGAGTTGCTAGAATACAACTCAAGCTAGTTCATAAAGCAGGCTTACTAATTATGATAAACCCCATAGTTGAATAAGGCACTTTCCCAATGTACCAAGCACCTAACGAATTAGCAATAGCATGTGTGAGTGATGATGAGTGAAGAAAAGACTTGCTAATCCTAGAATATGGAGATAAAATAATGGAGGATGGGTTGTCAACAAAAGCTACCAGTTTCCTAGTTGACTAGCTTTACCTTATCCACATAAAATCAAGATAAAGAAGATAAAGCAAAATAAATCAGAATCTACTGTAAAGCATAGTTACAAATTCTGGATGGACATAAAGTGGTCAAGATCAACCCACAATCAGAAATAAATCATTCCTGGGATATAGATGGCAAGTGTTGACTCTAAGGTGCAAGTGGATGCGAACTATATAAGCTAGTGGGTAGGAAATTAATCAAATAATGATTAATTATTTTATGAGTGGGTTTATTATATTCCAACACCCCCCTTTAAGCCTGAATTTATGATGATATCCCTAAACTAATCAGAAATATATATGCATATAGGGCCCAACAATAAATAGATTGTCAACCTTTTACAATTTATCTTGTTCGAAGAAATGAGGGAAGAGGCAAAACCACAAGGGGAAAATCCTCCCTCAAGAAAGGACATGAAAAGCGATACCAAAAACTGCTAAACTGCTGGTGTTGCTGTTGATCCAAAATAAATGCTGATGTCTGTAGGAATATTCTTCTTGGGAAGAAAATAAATCTACTCACCTCGATCAAGGAAAACTGTAGGATGGAAACTAGGACCATGTAGAACAACTGAGATGCAATGAGGTGAAGACAATACTGAAGGATGTTGAGACTTGTAATCAGCTCCAAGATGATGAGATGACTTGAAATTCGAACTAGTAGAGATGAAATGAGCTCCAGATAGGTGAAATAAATATCCAAGTAAATGTATAATGTCTCCATCTCCATTTACATAGAGAGGATGTGTGCAAGTGATCATCTAGGAACATAGAGAAGGAATAGGATCAAAGAGTGTGAATGCATGGGCTCCATGGGTTGATCTAGCTTCCAAAGAATCCAAGATATCACATATAAGCACAGAAGTATACTCATGGGAATATACTGGTAAGGAATATGATGTTGGAATTCTGTCCAACTTTGTAATACTTTATGGATTTTGATTGTTAATGTTGTGAGGCCTGACAATGTCGTCATCTTCTCTTGAATTGAAGGGTGTGCTCTCCTTTCCATGTCGAGGCCCAAAAACTGGTCTTTTTATTATGCCATCTCTAGAAGTCGTTTCATTTGCGGGTAGATGATATATAATTTGTCTAAGCTCAGTATTGCCTGTTGCACCCACTGGTGTGCTTGTTGTTCAAGCTTCTGTAGTTTGTTTATTTCAAGCATGATTTGATCTTCAATGGTGCTCTTGACTGCTTCTTCCATTCTCTTCCTATTCTCCAGTTCTTGGATGTCCTGTCGTGTCTGTCAGGTCTGCTGGAATACTTGGCCATAATAAGCAGGGGAGACCCGTAGTACTCCTTATATGATGACCGACTCATCCATATGATCTTGAAGCACTTTGCAAGATTCAAAGAAAGTTGTATGCTACTACATCAATAGTCGAGCCGTTTCTTCTTTTTGGTCTTCTCTAGTGTTCTGCATCTATGTGTGTAGTGCCGACACCATGCTTTCGAACAACTGATAGGATTTCTCTATCCGTTTGTCGGTGTCAACCTCTGTTGGTCCTAGTATCACAGACTACGCAAGGTTTCTTCATTTGTTTAGGAACTCAATTTGTTTATTTTCCTTGTCGTCAAGCTCCTTGCATCTATTCTGGCTCTTTGTCTTTGCTTCGATGGCCAATGTTTTTAGAAGTTGTCCCAACTCTCCATCCTTCAGCTTGGTTGCGTCGACTATAGTGGTCGACCCAAGTTGACTGATGTGGACCATTGTAGCTTGGGCTTGATGGTCCCTCTTCTTTTTGTCTCTCTTCTTTTTATGCTTTTTCTTTGCTTGTTGTTGTACTTATGTACTTGTAAAAGTGAGAATTTTTGGCACTAGGTTGTCTGGTTGTTGACATACAGTTCTAAGGGGAACTTTTGGTTGGGTCTATGGGATGAGTGTTGTTGTTGGGTGTGTATCTGGTGGGTTTTGTACAGATGGTCCAGATACAAATGTTGTTGGTACTGGTGGTTGTGGGGGAGGTGGTTCAAGTGTAGTTTGTTCAGTTGTAGGTTCTGGGTTGGGGGGTGGTGGTGGTGGTGGTGAATGGTCATGTGTGATTGGAGTGGTGGGGATGTGGTCAAGTGATGGGTTGTCAATCTGTGGGGATGAACCTTCTGGGATGTTGGAGAAGAGTTTGTCAATCTCTCGATTGATTTCATCCATGTTCTCTTCTTCCTCATTTTTTTCGGTTCATTAGTTGGTGGAGGGTTGTTGATGTCGATCAGGACGATGGATGTAGCTCGACTTGTGACAACTTCAGCTATCTTGTCGGGGTTTCTTGTAAATGTTGATTTTAAAGTTGCCATAGTCCTCATCCTCTCAGGTATTTGGCCTAGTTGAGGGATGGGTAGTCTAGATCCACCAGTTTCAAACAGAGGCATTTTGGTGGTGATATTTTGTATCGAAGTGAGTAACTCAAGCAGTTTTTCAATGTACGCTTGGAAGTCTCTGTTGTGGTTGAACCTTTTCTTCAAGGTTTATGGCATATCATTTTTGCATATGTCGACTGGGCTTATTGAAGGAAGATTTCAAGTTTCTTATTGTGTTATTTGAGTCAGAGATGGGGGTGGGGGTGTTCATACTAAGACGAAAACATTTTCAATCATGGAAGTGTTTGTGCTCTTTTCCTTTTTCGATCGCCCTTGTTGTGCTCCTGCTTCAACATTTTTTTGGAAAAGTGCTTCCAACGGGATTTTATTTCATGCGGCTTCTTCTATGATGTCGTTGGTAGTGGCTGCTAATTCATCTTCATCTTCTGATGATTCCATGATGATAAGCTTGTGCTTTCCCTTCCCCCATCTCTGTTCCTGGGTTTTCCGCCTCTTCCTTGAAGCTGCTATTTCCTTTGTTAGTTTGCATATGTTTTCTTTGGTTATAGCATATTCAGGGTTTTGAGTTTCTGTGTCGACCTCTAGTCCTTGTTCTCCCCTTTGTTGTTGAGTTGGGCCAACATTTTTATTAGCTGGTTTGATTACCTACTGTTCTGTCTGTGTCCCTTCCCTTTGGGCTGTCAGTGGTATAATAGTAATATGCAGTCGACTGGTGTCTTCTATGGGTGTTTCCTCCAACACAAATGTTCTGATGTACAGCTGAAGTTCATAGTCTTCTTATTTTTCTTTTTCAATGAGTGGTTCTTCTATTCCTAGGGTTATTTCTTTGGATTTTACTGGTATCGACAATTTCGTACCAGATTGTCGAGCTAACTCCCAGAAGATCTCTTCGATTCTTGGGTAGTAGTCGAGAGTCTTTGCTTTTGTTTTAGCAGCCCGCATATACCATACTGCAGTATGGTCCAGTTCCAATTGTATATGTGCAGTCTTTGGTAGACTTCGTCGGATGTTTTGGGGAACCCTCCATCTGGTTGTCTGGATTTTAAGCTGTTGGAACCAGTTTTCCAATAACACTTTTCCATTTTCCAATTCCTTCAGTGTTCTAGTTTAGGTGAATGGCTTGAATCTCCACATATGGAATCTTGTGGGTTCTTGGAACTGCTTTTCCCCGACAGGGCACAAGTAGTACATTACTATCTATATTATAATGGATGGAAACCTTATAATCCCTCCCTACTCCTGACACTTCTGACAGATCCGTTTGAGCATGTCGACGACATACACAGCCCAATCATATGTTTTCCCTGTGTCGGCAATGGTATTCACTGCCTCTAACATGTCCAATTTTAGGTCGCTTCCCTGACCTGTGGGTGTAAGCTCCGTTGCTATTATTTTAGCCATAATTTGTGGCGTTTGGGCTTGTATTTGGCTAATCATTATCCCTTTTGAGTTTTTTACCGATGGTGATCTAGTAAGTTGTTTTTCCAGCCCTTCTTTTATGCCGAATGGTACTAGGTCACCATGGTTGGATAAACCAGTCAGTTTATATATTACTTCAGCAGATATCTCGATTGGCTTGTCGAAGTAAAATATGTCATTGTGGTATCGGCTGATGATGAATTTAACTACTGTTTCCTTCGTACCTCCAAAACTTGCCATGAACGGGGTGTTTATGTAATTCATGATCATACTGTGGTTTGTCTTCTCCACAGCTGGTGTTCTTTTTTTGTTGACATAGGCCCATTCCTTGATCTTGGCCCATGTTTTCTCCCATGAGGTCTCTTGAAGCTTGGTGTTCTTTATGTTCCTCAACCTTCTCATTAATGGGGTCTCAGCAGATTATAGTTCCTTAGTCTTGGCTGCGGATCTGGTTTGTTTTGGTGCCATTCTGCTGGTTCTATGTTCGATTTTTCTTAGGGTTTCTTAGTTCTCAGTTTCTGTTTGCTCAACTAGTCTCGTCATTCAAAATACTATAAATGATCCTCTTCCTGTCCAGTATTTATAGGTGATGCATTTGACGCCTTTATCGATGGGTGTATTAATGGCGGATGTGATGGTCTAACGTGATCACTTGAGTTTGCGTTAATGGTGATTTGATTTTTCCGCTCGTAGTCATGAAATCATGATGTGAATTTCAAGGTCGTTGGTATATGTTGATCGTGTGAGTGGTTGATGGTGGTATGTCAGTGGGTGTAATGTCATCTGTCGAACCGTTGATTTCCTATCATCCTGTTTGATGGATATCAGTTCTATTTTTCTTTTTGGATTTTGTTTTCATATTTTTATAGTTTTTTTTATTTGTTTTAATTTTTGTACCGTTTCAGTCGAGCACCATTAACAAGTTTTTGAAATACTATGCCTTGTAAGGTCCTTAGTCAGACTGATCCATTGGCATGAATTTCTTCGACAACATAGGGTCCCATCCACTTTGTATTTAGATTTTTCAGTTTCCCTTTTACTCAACTGTTGTATAGTTAAGAAAGGTCCCCTACCGACATGTTTTTGTTTTTGATGTTACGATCGTGCCATGCTTTTTGTTGTTTCTAGATTTCTTGATGTTGTAAAGTGATCAGTTGATGTTCTTCCACCTTACTTAATTGCATCAGTCGGTATTTTATTCCTTGTTTTGCATCGACATGTAAAATATTTGCGATAATAGGTGTATGTTGTCGAAAGTGTAGTGGATCTACTGCTTCTTGTACATAAACTAGTCGAAACAGTGTTTGGTCGATTGAATTCTTATGTGTTGTTCTATACGCCCATAATACTGTAGGTATATTTTCTTCCTAGTCATCTTTGTCAGTGTTACATATTTTTTTTAATCCTTTTGTTAATGTTTTGTTAAATGCTTCAATTTCTCCATTCGATTGAGGGTGGTAAGCTTTACTTCAACAGTGGTCGATTTGGAACTAATCTGTTAGTGTTTTAATAGTTTTATTAATAAATTGTGTTCCCTCATCACTGATTAGAGTCAGTGGACATCCAAATCGGGTAATGATGTTTTTATAGATAATTTTGGTAGCTATCTCATTGGAACATGTGTCGACTGGTTCTACCTCTGCCCATTTTGTTACATACTCGAATACAGTTATTATGTACCTTGCACCTATTCATTTTGAAGGTATGGGAAATGGTCCTATGAATTCGATAGCCCAAATTTCAAATGTCAAGCTTGGGTTTACTGATATCAATGAAATTTATGTACTAGGTAGAGGTTGACCCAGCCATTGACATCTGTCACATTGGATTACAAAATTTTTACAGTCTTTATGAAGTGTCAGCCACCATAACCATGATTGTTGGATTTTCTTGGTAGTTTTGTCTACTTGAAAATGTCCTCCCATAGATCCATAATGTGATTCATACATAATTTTATTTCTTTCATGTTTTAGTACACACCTTCTTAGGATGTCGTCCAAACCCATTTTATATAAGAATCCTTTTATGAAACTATATGGTGTAACTTTCATGGCTAAGATTTGTTTCTTCTTTATATTCATGCCTTCTGGTGCTTGTCCATCTTCAAAAAAATGAGCTATTTCCTCTAACTCTATCGGCAATGCTTCTATTCGAAATAAATGTGCATCCGGTAACTCGTCTTTGACTCCTGTTGATTCCTCTCCTGTGTCGATTTGGGATAAGTGGTCAAGACTGACATTTACTTTTCCTGGCTTGATAATGACTTCGAATTCAAATTCTTGGAATAGAAGTATCCATCGACAAATTTTCCCATGCTGTAAAGGCTTATTTACGAGATATTTTAGTGCTTGGCGGTCAGTATAAAAGATAAATGGATTATATAGTAGATAGTGTCTATATTTTTGTAGTGAGAAGACCATTCCTAATGCTTCTATTTCTATTGTCGAATAGTTTCTTTATCCTTTATTAAATTTTCCGTTGCTATAAACTATAGGTTAGTCCATTCCATCGTCTCCTGTTTGAGTTAGGATTGCTCTTATTGCCAGGCCTAATGCGTTGATGTGTAAATGGAATTTATTCGACCAGTTTGGAAACCTTAGGATGGGTACTTCGACTAGCTTTCTTTCTAGTTTTCCAAATGATATGTTGCATTCCTCTGTCCAGTCAAACTCCTTATCTTCTCTTAATAGTTCTTTCAGTGGGTAAGTCATGTCTGAATAGTATCGTATGAATTTTATATAATATTGTGTATCACTAAGTAATGCCCTCACTTGTTTCGGGTTCACTGGTGGTTTTAAGCTGAGGATAGTTTTTATTTTTGTGAAGTTGACCTTAATGCCTTCTTTACAGACAACGTGTCCTAATAGTATCCCTATAGAGGTTAGAAATATGCACTTCTTGATGTTCAGAGATAGTTGGATTTGTCTGCATCGTTCCAACATAAGCCTTAGCCATTTGCAGTGGTCTTTCATCGTAGAGTATATTGTCCAATCGTGAAAATATACTGCCATTGTTTTGTAAATGTACTCTTGAAATTTTTTAACCACAATCCTTGAAAATACTGCAGGTGCATTTTTTATTGCAAAAGTCATAACCCTGTAAGCAAATGAGCCAAATTCACATACGAATGTTGTCTTTTTTAATTCTTCTTTGTCTATTGGTACTTGATTATAACATAAGAATCCATCTGTAAACAAGTATCATTCATGTCCTGCGAACTCATTTAAGACTTCATCTGCATAAGTTGTCGGGAATGGGTCTATTGGTGTGACTTTATTGAGTTCCTTGAAGTTGACACAGATCCTTAGCTTGGTTGGATCATGTTTCTTTGGTTGAACAACCATTGTACTTTCCCATTTTTATTGGTTAATAGGGTAGATAATACCTGCTGTAAGCATGTTATCAATCTCTTTCTTGACTATCTCTTTGTATTGATGAGCTATTTTATATGGTATTTTCTTTATAGGTCAAACATCAGGTCTAATGGTGATATTCATTTCACCCATTTCATGTACTAGATCTTTGAGATATTTGTAATCTCTGGCAAATACATCCTGAAACTCTTTCAATAAGTTCACTATTTCTGATGTTTGTTCTTCATTCCAGTAGTCTCCAATTTTTTCCATTCTTTAGTTTTGACTTTAGCATCTAGCCATTCTGGTGCTTTGGATTCAATGATTTATTAGCTCCCTTCGTTAAAATGTGAAAATGTGGCAGGAAAATATACTGTAGTCATTCGGTCAATATCTTCTTTGTCGGTTGTCTCGACTTTGAGCACTATGTGAATTGGTTTTGTTATTTCGACATGGTTTGACTTCAATCTAAAGCTTTTCCCTTCCAGATTTTCATTTTCCATCTGTGGTATTATTAACTGTGGTATTGTCCTGATTTGTATATTATTGTAGTTTATTATCAGACGACTGCATTTTAGGGTTTTATTTTATGTTGGTTGTATAAATGCTTTGATATTTTTTGTTGTTTGAACCAAATTCTCATCTTGTAGTATAAAGTTGAAATTTTTAATAAAATTCTCTTTGAGTTCATGCCATAGGAATTTTTCACCTCAATCTTCTTCCATTTTGTACCATTTGTTTGGTAAGTTAGATAACGTTGATGGACATAGGTGTGGCCATGTACGTTCATCTTTATATCCAAGTCTTCTCCATTTTTGTTCACATGTTCTTATGTGGTCTTCTGGATCTTGTATTTAGATAAATATAGGTATTTGGTCCTGGTTGGTTAACTTCTTTCCTCCAAATATTTCTATAAAATAAGTCAAAGCTGTTGTCCATGTCTGTAGTCTTGTTTGATGGGTATCCCACCATTTAGCAGCTTGTTCTGTGAAAGTTTCCACTAGGCTTTGGAGTTAGCCATGTTCACCAATGTTCTTGGATACTTGCTCTATGTGCATAGCCGGTGATTCTCTTTATTTATATCTTGGTATTTGTGTGGTATTTATATTTGTTGGTTTCAAGGTAGGATATTCCCTAGTTTTCTTTTCAAATTTTTTTGGTATGATAGACACCATGAAGCACTCTTGGACTGGTTTCTTTTGTACTTTTTTAATTGTCCAACAGCCTCTTGCCTGTGTTTAGTAGTTCTCGATTTCCCAATAATATAATTATACGTCTGATTTGTACCCTACTGACTCTTGATTCCCTAACTGTAGTTCACCATAAATATTAGGTTCTATGTAGTCCTCGTTGTTTTGGATCTGATATAGTTTTCGGATATCGACTTCTTCATCAATAGGTTCCATCCAAGGTTCTTCTTGGCATGGATGAATAGGTACAATGACCTTTTGTCCATTTCCTTTTATTTTTATTCTTTCTTTGTCTAAGGATATCGATGCTTTCATTTTTCTTCCCTAACATTGACCTACTAATGCTGGGAAGGAGTTGGATCCTTCCTTAGGGTCAATAATTTCAAAGTTGACTTTAGTCGATATTCCTTTTATTGTTGTGTCGACCTTTTTCCAGACTCTGATAGGTTCAATCAGGCCTTAGTCGGCTAGCTTCAGGTATATTCCTGACTTTTGTAATCGAGGTCTGCCTAACTATTCCCACGTGTCACAAGTCGTAATGTTTACTTGTGATCCGAAGTCGGGCACAACTTGTCGGACATGGTATCCTTCAATTTCTAGGTCGACAAGTGGGTTGGCATCACTTTTGTCTTTTTGGTTTAGGCTGCAGATATTATTTGTTTGTTTTTCGGTGTTATTGTTATGTTTTATTTTATACAATAAGTCAATGAATTGAGATACTATTTTATCTTTTTGTACTAAGTTTATTAACTCCTTTACTATTCCTTGTCGATTATCGTCATCTTCTTCCTGTCAAGCAAATTCTATAAATACATTTGTTGCATCTTTATACAATTGTTTTTATTTAACTCGATCAGGATAATCATTATTTTCTTATATTTTGCTTATTCGTGGGTTATCATTCCCAATTTTTGTCCCTTGTCGGGTTACTATATGTAAATTCTTTGTATTGATAATATCATGTTTTTGTACGCATGACAAGACATTAACATTTTTATTTTTATTTATTTTTTCAAGCATAGTAGGGCAATCCTCTAATGACCGATCCCCTACTCCACAACTAATATAGAATTTCAAGTCATATCCATCCTTGTATGGACAGTCTACGTAATAGTGACCTTATTTATAGCATGTGAAACATTGGATGGGTCGACGTGGTCAGTTGTCACGATTCCCAGAGAATCGACCTCGACCTCTGTATCCTCCACGTCAGTTGTCGAACCGGTGCTCATATCGACGACCTTCGTACCTCTGATTATTTTGATCGTTCTGCACGTTGTTTTGTTGCTCAGTTTTCTGTGCGACTGCGTTAGTCTGGTAGACTACGTGGTAGTTTTGTCAGTTTTTTAGGTTAAGGTGGCAGTCGGTCATGGCGTGATTCTTCATTTCATAGATCACACACCAATATGCTTTACTGTTTTTCATGTTAAATGTAAAATATTTCATCGTGTGTTCTCTGTGTTATTGGCAGATGTCACAAAAACACTTTGTTTGCACTAATCGAATGTCCTATCGGCTGATATCATGTCGATAGTTATCTTTTGTGTTGGAGACATTTACCACCTTACACACTCATTTTGGTTAATTTGTCCTAGTTAAACCACTATCCTAAGTATTAATGACTTAATTAACATCATATGAGGACAATATGACATCATCTAGATCACATCAACACGTACGTTCAGTCAAGGAGGCTAACTTAGCCTTCTCCTACATTCACGGAGGCTAACTGGAGCACTCCAGGGGTTATCTGAGTGTCATTAATGCACCATATTGCTAATTGATGGTTACAATCAGTTAGACAGGGCAGTGAAGTGACCTTCCTTCATTCAATTGATTATTTAATGATTATTTAATGAACTAGAGTTAACATGGGCACCCCCAACCACTTCTGATGTTCGGTTACACTTCAGTTAACCTCGTCAGAGTTCATTGGAGTAATTGAAGTGCTACCACTTCATGGTTGGATTGCTGTGACATGTGTCTAATATTTTTCAGCTAAGACTCGGTCATTTATTGCACTCTAACTTCAGTTAGGGCTCAGTTGATTCAATTAGGGTTTTGATCAGTGGTTAACTTGAGTGTTGACTGTGGCTTGCATTCAGTTAAGCTAGAATCACTCATTCAATTCGAATGACCTCCTTGGGAGTTCAAATTTCTTTGTTATTCATGCTTGTAGCATGATCTTGTACTCTATTACTCATTCTTTGTGTGAATATACAGTGCGGCTACTCATTTTGTAGCCCCTTTTCACCATTTTCATGAATTATTGTCATTAATATATTAATGAGACTGTTGATGTATTTGTAACTTCAGAATGTATTCATCTATGTATCTTATGTATTGTAACCCGATGTTTATTTTGAGATGTATCTATAATGTAATTGAGTCATATTGTCATTCCTCGATGTTCCGATCAGGAGGATCAATAATGTAAACAAGTCATGTCAAGTCATAGTGAGTAACCCTCCGATTGTCTAAGGGTTAAAGTCCCTGTAGTTCCAGGGCACTAGGGTTATTAGACTCTCCTAGTAGAGGTCGGCTCTAGTAGGGTTTTAGTCATGTTGGGATTAGTATAAATAGAGAACTAGAGTCTCTATTTATCACATAAATCATACACACTCAAGTGTAGTGCATAGTTGAGGAAGGATAAGACACTGGGGCTAGATAAGAAGAAGGTTACTGTTTTCGGGAGATCACTTACTGCTTTGGTGCTTTTACTGTTTTGGTGCTAATTTTATCTCTGAGGAAGTTTTCTCTTTTATGGTTTCCCTGAGGAAAAACACTATGTTCATTTTCTCTTGTGTTTGATTGCTGTAATTGTTATTCTCTCAGTTAAAGATCCTAATAATGCTAGCTTAATGTTGAAAAACTAACATGGTATCAGAGCTAACCTGAGAAGAAGACACTGTGCAGCTACAGGAACTAGGGCTTCCTAGTTTGTGGATCTTCCTCCATAGATTTTCTGCAAAAGTAAGGTGGAATAACTCTCCTCCTTAGGGCACGTCTTTTTGTCGAAGCAGAATCCAATTCTGAGGTTTTTCAGTTTTGGACCGGACACTACTGCCTAAAATTAGGGCTTTTCACAGAAGAGGAATTTTCCAGTGATCCTAGGCCTGGATTGATATCCTCCCCAAAATTGAATTTAGGGACAAATTTCAAGGCATTTGGGTGGATAGATATCCGGAAAAGCAAAACCCTAATTTGCTCCTGAATCAGCTCTGTAGGATTTCAGCTCAAGTTTCAGATCCAACATCTTGACCTGGTAAGATCTAAGATATTTCGTATTTCCATTTGAGATTCTCAGTTTAATATGTCTCATCATACCAATCTTGACGAAAATATTGAGGGAGCTGATAACTTCCGAGCCTGGAAGTATAGGATCTCCCTTGTCCTCGAAGAGAATCAATTAGAATCCTACATTCATGAGGAGGATCCAGTTCCAGAGGGAGATGAGGCAAAGGCCTTACATAAGAAGAATATGGTTATGGAAAAGAGGATCATTGCTGATTCTATCAAGGATCACCTTATCCCACAGGCGTCCTCTCTCAAGACACCTAAAGCTATGTTTGATTCCCTAACCAAATTGTTTGAAGGGAAGAACATAAACCGAAAGATGAATATGGGGAATCAACTGAAGAATGTGAAGATTCAAAATGTAGAGACCATCCAGTATTACTTCACAAGGGTTTCTCAGATCAAGGAACAATTAGAAGCTATAGATGAAGAAGTGGAGAATGCAGAGATTGTGATGACAACACTGAATGGCCTTCCTAGGTCATGGGATTCTTTCATCCAAGGAATCTGTGCTAGAAATAAGTTAGTCAAATTCAGCAGACTATGGGAAGAATGTTCTCAAGAAGAAGCACGGATAGTAGCTTGAGAAGAGAAGATGGGAAGTGAAGACCAAGCTCTCACAGTCCACTCCAAGAAAAATAGAAGAAGATCTCATTACTCCAAAGGTAAGGATCTTCATCATAGAGATAACATTAGAAGGGACCTATCAAAATTGAGATGTTATGCATGTGATGAAAGAGGACACTTTGCAAAAGGCTGTCCTAAGAACAAGGGTCCCTCTCATAAGAAGAAGAGGAACAAAAGAAGACATCATGCTCATGCTGTAGAGGATGATGAACCATCCAAGAAGAGATCTAGATATGAAAGTGAAGATTCTTCAAGCGAGGATGAATATATTCAAATCTCCACTCTCATAGGTAACATTACTCATGGAAGTGATGATTGTCTTATAGAAAGTGGAGCTTCCAAACATATGATTGGATTCAAGGAATCCTTTTTGAGACTGTCAGAACATGAATCACCTCACAAGGTGAGGCTAGGAGATGACTACCAATATCCAATAAAAGGTAGTGGGGAATCTTCATATAAACTAGACTCAGGTAAGTCTCTAACAATCAAATAAGTATTGTTTGTGCCAGGACTCAAGAAGAACCTTCTCTCCATATCAGCATTGGATGCAAAAGGAATGAGAGTTGCATTCATATATGGTCAAGTCATCATGTGGCCAAAGGAAAGACTATCGATGATATGGTAGTGATTGGAGAACAAGAAGGAGGTTTGTACAAATTGAAGGGCCATCCAGAACAAGCCTTGATCCATGACACAGTAGAGCCAAATGAGATTCGGCATAGAAGGCTTGCACATGTGCATTACAGAGCAATACCTATTGTGAGCAAATTTGTTGAAGGTCTTCCAGAATTCCAAGCAAAACATGATGGGGTCTGCAAAGGATGTGCGAAAAGGAATAATACAAAGAATACATTTCCCAGCAGTGAAATCAAAGCCAAAGACATACTAGAAATCATCCACTCCGATGTATGCGGTCCTATGTCATCAAACTCACTAAGCGGGTATGCATACTATGTTTCTTTTATTGATGATTTTTCTAGAAAGATATGGGTTTAATTCATGAAGAACAAAGACAAAGTATTCAGCAAATTCAAGGAATTCAAAGCCTTGATCGAGAACCACACTGAAAATAATATCAAGACTTTTCAATCAGATAATGGCGGAGAATTCACTTCGAATGAATTCAAAGAGCGATGCAAAGAATCAGGGATTAAGAGGGAGTTTTCCACTCCTTATAATCCACAATAGAATGGGATTGCAGAACAAAACAACAGAACCGTCATGGAAGCTACAAGAGCCATGCTTCATGATCAAGATCTTCATATGCATCTTTGGACTGAAGCTGCTAGAACAGTGGTGTATGTATAGAACCGTACTCCACATAGAGTACTCAAGAACAAGACTCCTGAAAGGGTCTTCTCTGGAAAGAAACCAGAAGTCATCCATCTCAGAATATTTGGCAGTCCTGTGTACATACACATTCCAAAAGAGAAGAGAACAAAATTAGATCATTCAGGAAAGAAGGGCATATTTGTGGGATACTCTGAAAGCTTGAAGGCTTACAGAATCTATTTCCTAGGATACAAGAATATTGACATCAGTAGGGATGTGACATTTGATGAAGACACAGCTTACAAGAAATCTAGAATGAGACCTACTGAAGAACCTGAAGAAGTAGAAGCAGAAGCACCCAGAATTCATGATACAACAATGAACAAAGAATCTCAAGAAGAAGATCAATATTTCGAAGAACCACAAAGACTTGTAGATCCACCTCTAGAGAAGAATCCTCATAAGAGGAAAACTTCTTGGGTACGTGAACTTATCCAAGCTGTGGAAAGATATGGGGCTCCAGAAGAGAATCACAGAGAAAGAAAGAGGACCAGATCCTGCTCCAGGTATGTAGCTTTACTATGTGATTTCATTGATAAAGAGCCTTCTAGTTATGAAGAAGCGACAAAACGGAAAGAGTGGAAGGATGCTATGATCAAATAATATCAATTGATCATGAAGAATGATGTTTGGAATGTTGTCTGAAGACCATAAGGGAAGTCAGTTGTAACTTCCAAATGGATTTAGAAGATCAAGCATGATGCAAACAATAGCATTGAAAAGTATAAAGAAAGATTTGTAGCTAGAGGTTTCTCTCAGAAAGAAGGAATAGATTATGAAGAAACCTTTGCACCTGTAGCTAGATACACTTCCATTAGATCAATAATTTCTCTAGCTACAGTGATGAAATGGAAGATACACCAGATGGATGTCAAGACTACCTTCTTGAATGGTGTAGTGGAAGAGGAAGTGTATGTGGAACAATCACTCGGTTTTGAGACACATGACAGAGAGTCTCATGTATGCAGATTGAAGAAATCCCTGTATGGTTTGAAACAGTTACCCAGGACCTGGTACGACATAATTGATAGCTTTCTATCCAGTTTGGGCTTTACCAAGAGTAAATCAGATTCCAACCTTCACTATAAGGTTGAGGATGGAAACCCAGTGATGCTTCTACTATATGTAGATGATCTATTTGTGACAGGTATGGATGGGTTGATTGCTGATACGAAGAGGAAGCTTTCTACTGAGTTTGAAATGATGCAGTACTTTCTAGGTACGGAGGTGTGGTAGAGTACAGATGGAATCTTCCTTGGACAAGGGAAGTATGCAGTAGAGATCCTAAAGAGGTTTGGGATGATGGACTGCAAGGCTATGGCCACACCTATGGCATCGAACCTGAAGCTATTGAGTGATGCTTCATCAGAGTTGGTTGATGCTACGATGTATCATCAAATGACTGGGTCATTGATGTACCTGATGAACACAAGACTAGACATTTGCTTTGCTATGAACACCTTGAGCCAGTTCTTGGCAGATCAGAGAAATGTTCACTTGATTGCTGCAAAGCATATTCTGAGGTACCTGAAGGGTACATTTGATTATGGGATCAAGTATGATGCAAATCAAAAGATTAACCTGGAGGGTTATGTTGATTTAGATTGGGCAGGCAGTGCCATTGATAGGAAGAGCACTTCAGGGTGTTGCTTCTGTATGGGACCAGGTGTGATCTCTTGGTTTAGCAGGAAGTAATCCTGTGTGGCACTGAGTAAAGCTGAAGCAGAGTATGTCATAGCTTGTTCAGCTAGTTGTGAGGTAGTATGGCTGCGGAATCTACTGTTTGATATATTTGATCTCTAGTTGGATGCTACTTGTATACATTGTGACAACCATAGTTGCGTGAAGTTGTCAGAGAATCCAGTGTTCCATGACAAGTCGAAGCATATCGAGATCAAGTATCACTATATCAGGGATATGGTGCAGAGGGGAGCAGTGAAACTTTAGTATGTTGCAATGGAGGAATAGATAGTTGATGTATTGATGAAGCCATTGGCTAGGATGAAGTTTGAGTACTTCAGGGAGAAGCTTGGTGTTCTCTAGATCGAGGTTTCCTCCAAGAGAAAATGATGAGACCCATAGCCATTATGACATGGTGAGAGGATCGATTCCTTCCATGGTCATATGTAAGGGCTGAGCCATTCTATCATGGTGAGAGGATTGGTTACTGCCATGTCAGATATGAGTGTTGGCCATTCTGTCGAGTAGGACAAATGTAAGGGCGATTTCCGTTCTAGGAATGGAGGAACCCAGTCAGTTACCAAGAAAATTCAGTCTATGACTGAGAAGCCATTCTAATGTGACAAAGGGATGTGTTCCCACTTGATCAGATGTAAGGGCTGAACCATTCTATCATGGCTAAAGGATTAAGTTCCTTCCATGTCAGATGTGAGTGTTGGGCATTCTATCAAGTAGGACAGATGTAAGGGAAACTGCCATTCTCTAGGAGAATGGAGGCACCTGTTCAGTTACCTGGTAGCCCAATCGAAGAGGACTGGGGGCCATTCTGATATGACTGTAGGATTGGTTCCTACAAGATCAGATATGAGTGCAAGCCCTTCCATCATTGTGAGCAGGATGTGTTCCCACCTGGGTGGATGTAAGTGCAGAGCATTTCTTTGATCATGTGTTGATCAGATATAAGTGCTGAACCTTTCTTCGATCATGTGTTGATCAAATATAAGTGATGTTCCATTCTTCGATCATGTGTTGATCAGATGTAAGTGCAGTGCCTTTCTTCGATCATGTGTTTATCAAATGTAAGTGCAATATCTAGCTTTGATCATTTGTTGATCAGATAGATATGTTGAAGCATTTCTTCGATCTATGGAAATTGAACCCAGTGATAGAAAAATTACACTCACAACAATTATCAATTGTACATGCAAAATCACTCACAAAAGAGACTGAATATGGAGCTGAACACTAAACTGTATTGAATCAGTGTACAATAGCCAACCCTATAACATCATAGGATACCACAATAAATAATTACATTAGAGATTTGAATGCATGAGGAGGCAATTTGAATCTAGTCAAAAGAAGGCTTACTAAAATTAAGCAAATCCCCCATAGATGCATAAAGCAGTTTCCAAAACTGTCAAGGAGCTCATGAATTGGAAAAAGCACTTGGGCAAGCTAAAAGGTAATGGAAGGACAACTCATACATGCTTTTCATAGGAGAAGAGAGTGGAGGATGTGGCGGACAAAAAACTAGTTAACCTCACCTAGTCAAACTTTCCCAATTGCCTTAAAGCACTGAAAAAGTAGGCAATAAAGTAGAAAAGGAAGAAGGGCGCTAGGAAGGCCAGGAATAATCATATTTGATTCCATGAGCTTTCCCAAGCACTCCATGAGTCAAAATTACAGATTTTGACCACTATGGATGTGTAGATGACAACTTGCATAAGGTGGAACATGGAAACTAGGCAAAGAAGACAAAAATGGATTAATTAATGTCTAAGGTAGCTAACTATGGGTTGATTATTCTAACACCCCCCCTTAAGCCTGACTTATGAGTAATATATCAGAAAATTATAGGGCCTAGAAACAAGGCTTAGTCACCCTTTACATACTGCATGTCCATTTAACCAACGAAAGAGGCAAAAACCCAGTGGGAAAATCCTCCCTTAAACATGGACTGTAAAAAAAAATTTGGAAATCTTTTCTTCACTCATGCTTCACAACATGATCAGCAATCCCCAACAGTGATTTGAGATTGCTGAAGGTCTTCTCACAAAAGTCTTTGGTGAAGATATCAGCTACTTGTTCTGAAGATGAACATAAGAGTAGGTGAATGGTGCCATCATGCACAAGCTCTCTGATGTAGTGCATATGGATCTCAATGTGTTTGGTTTTCTGCTTCTGAATTGGATCATTGTAGATTTGAATGGTACTCTGGTTATCACATTAGATAGTAGTTGAGTATTTTGATTCGAATCCACACTCTCCAAGTAAAATCTGCAACCATAAACATTGAGTTGCTACATTTACAACTCCTCTGTACTCTGCTTCTGTAGATGAGAGTGCAATGGCACTCTGTTTCTTGCTTGACCAACTAATTGGCCCTTCTGCAAGCATGAACACATATCCTGATGTGGAATTTCTATCTGTGCTATCATCTACCCAATCATTGTTAGTAAACCCAATCAAATCAAGATCAAATTTAGCTTTATAAAAGATCCCATGTGTCCTTGTTCCCTGAACAAAGTTAAGGATCGTTTTGGCTGCTTTCCAATGGATATCATGAGGCTGATCCATGTATCTAGAAGCCACACTTACTGCATAATAAATATCAGGTCTATTATGTGTAAGGTACAACAAACATCCAATCAATTAGCTATACAGTGTATTGTTTACCATAGGTGAAGAATCAACTTCTTCAAGCTTCACTCCTAAAAGGAAAGGAGTCTTGCTTGGCTTGCAGTCCTTCATTCTGAATTTGTTCAAAAAATTCAAGGCATACTTGAATTGTTGCACCTTGATTCCATCTTTGTTTTGAGCAATCTCAAGCCCCAAAAATTGGCTTAAGAGCCCCAAATCTGCCATGGAGAAGGCTTGGTTCATTGTACCCCTCAAGGAAGCAATCTTATCCTTTGAGCTTCCTGTAATGAGAAGGTCATCAACATATAACAAAATGATCATTAATGAACCATTAATTAAATTCAAATATACTTTTGGATCTGATTTGCATCGAACAAAATTCAGTGATAGCAAGAAGCTATCAATCTTGGCATACCAAGCCCTGGGTCTTGCTTTAGCCCATACAATGACTTCCTTAGATTGCACAAAAGAGATGGGTTAGTAGAAAATTATTGAGGCTGCTGCATGTATATCTCTTCACTGAGATCTCCATTTAGGAAAGAACACTTTACATCCATGTGATGTACCTCCCATTTCTTTGAAGCTGCAATGGCCAAGGCTAGCCCGATGGAGTCCATAATTGCCACTGGTGCAAAGGTCTCATTGTAATCTATGCCATGAACCTGTGAGTAGCCCTTGGCTACCAATATTGCCTTGTACTTCACATTTGAACCATCAGCAGCAAATTTGGTCTTGTATACCCACTTACACTGAACTAGCTTCCTCCCTGGGGGAAGATCAACCAGCTCCCAAGTGTTGCTCTTCTGGAGTGAGATGAAGTATTCCTTCATGGCTGCTTGCCATATTGGATCTCCTACTGCATATTCATATGTCTGAGGATCTGATTCTACCATCAGATACCATTTCTCAGCAAACATATGATCCTTCATGCACATAGCACTCTCAAATTGAGATCTAGTCCTCCTAGGGTCATTAGCATTTCCAACTAGCTCTCCTGCTGCATGAATGGTCTTGGCTGCCCATTTTTTCCTTGAATGGATATTAGGATCTGCAATAAATTCATCACTATCAGACATATCAGAATCAGCACGTTCAACAATCTCTTCACTTACTTTCAGAGGATCTGGTGGTGAAGAGGCTTCTCCAACTTCCACTGCTGCTAGGGGTTTTCTTGAAACTGAACACACCTTTCAATGAAGGATTTGTTTGTGCTCAAATTTATCAGCTTGTGCCCTTTTGAATCTTCAGAGTACCCAAAAAATAGACACTCTTGGCTTTGGGGCTGCAAAGCCTTTCTCTTTTCTTTTGGAATTCTATCCCAAGCCCTTGAGCCAAAAATCCTGAAATGGGTCACATCTGGCTTGTGCCCACTCCATGCTTCGAAAGGAGTCATACCATCAAGCTGTTTATGAGGCACCCTATTCTGGATATAGGCTGCACATTTTATAGCTTTGTTCTAGTACTTTTGTGGCAAAGTTTTGGCCTCCATCATGCATGTTGCCATCTCCTTCAGTGATCTGTTCTTCCTCTCAGCAACACCATTCTGCTGTGGTGTGTAAGGGATAGAATGTTGCATCTGAATACCTGAAAATACATGATATTCAATAAACTCAGACTTGACATACTCACCACCATTGTTATATCTGAGGACCTTGAGTTTCCTCCCAGACTGGTTTTCCACCAAAGCCTTAAAGACTTTGAAGAGGCCAAAAACTTCAGACTTGTGTTTCAGGAAGTAAACCCAGCAATACCTGGAAAAGTCATCTATGAAATTCAATGCATATTTGGCCTGAATCATGGACATATGAGGGAACGGGCCAGAAACATCACTATGGATCAACTCAAGAGGTGCAGAGGTTCTCTCATGACTATCTCTCTCAAATTTATTCTCTGGGTGTTTTCCTAGGATACAACCTTGGCAGACTCCTTTGGAAAATTTTATCATTGGTAACCCTATGACCATCTCTTTTTCACTAAGATTAGAAAGATACTTGTAATTTAGGTGGCCAAATATTTCATGCCAAATCTTGCTTGCCTCATTAGTATGAATCATAAGAGCAAAAGGGTTTGAGTAGGGTAGGAAGTGTGAGAACGTGTATACCTTCGAAGTATGATTTGCAACTCCTTTTGCATTGAATTTACCACTTGAGATCTCTATGATATAAACTTCATCAGGGGAGAATATGACCTTTTGGATACCCTGTGTGGGTCATATGATACACTGATAAGAGGTTGGAGGCAAGAACAGGAACATACAACACATTGCTGAACTGACCATGATCAATATCAATCCTCCCTCTGCACAAACTTTCAGTGAGAGAGTCATCTCCCAATACTATTGGTGAACCTTTCGACATGTAAAGTGAGGTGAATGCCTCCTTGGTCGAAACCATGTGTCTTGAAGCTCCAGAATCAATGATGAAACTAGGTGAGCTTGATCTGCCAGCAACCAATGCATGAACTCTCTCTTTGTCTTCTGAACTTGATCCTCCTTCCCTCTTCTTTGAGCTGTCTGGAAGGGAGATGTCATTCTTCTCCAGGATTTGGGTCAGCATGTCTAGTTGCTTCTTCATGCAGGAGCTCTCAAAATGATTGCCCTTACTGCAGTATGCGCACTTGCTTATTTCCCCTTTGTTCTTCCTCTTCTCGTAGTTCTTCTTGGAACCTTGAGGCTCCTCTGGAGACTTGTTCTTGTCTCTCTTTTGCTCAGGTGGATTTTTAGCTTTATTTTTTCTTTTTGAATCCACCCTCGAATCTCCAGCAACCAGAGCTTGGTCTTTGGAATGTTTGATGGTGCCCATAATCACCAACTTATCTTGTTCTTGTGTAAGAGATTCCATGAAATCTGCAAGGTTAGGAATCTTCCAGGTTCGTGCTATCAACTTTGTGGCATAGAAGGTCAAAACAAACAATGAATAGTTAGGCCCAAGCTTCGATAGTATGGCCAAGACTAGATGATCATCCTTCTTTTCGATCCCACATTGTTTTAGCTGCAAAACAAGTGCTTTGAACTTGGAGAAATAGAGTTGCAGGGATTCAAAGCTATTTGGACTCAGGGAGATTAGTTCATTTTCGATTTGATGTCCCCTCATCTCATCTGTCTTTCCAAAAATATCAACAAGATTCTCCCATACTTCATTCGGTGATGTCAATCCATCAATATGGAGAAGGAGGTCTCTGGAAATACTCAGACACAAGAGACCATAGGCCTCATCCCTCCTGTTGTGCCATTTTATCTTCTCTGTAGCTGTATTGGGATCTGCTTCTGTTGCCATAGTCACTCTGTAGAGGCATTTCACTCTCAAAAGTATCTTCATCTCTGCTTTCCATTCAAATAAGTTGAAGGGAGTCAAGATGATCTTATGAGATTGATCCATAGCTCAGAAATTGTCCCGGCTATCAGTAGAAGGCTCCCAGTCACTGATGTCGAACCTGCAAAACAAATTTGAAGGAGAGAAATCAATCTACAAAGGATTTGATACCATGTGGAGATTGAACCCAGTGATAGAACAATTACACTCACAACAATTATCAATTGTACATGCAAAATCACTCACAAAAGAGACTGAATATGGAGCTGAACACTAAACTGTATTGAATCAGTGTACAATAGCCAACCTTGTAACATCATAGGCTGCCATAATAAATAATTACATAATGGATTCGAATGCATGAGGAGGCAACTCGAATCTAGTCAAAAGAAGGCTTACTAAAATTAAGCAAATCCCCCATAGGTGCATAAAGCAGTTTCCAAAACTGTCAAGGAGCTCACGAATTGGAAAAAGCACTTGGGAAAGCTAAAAGGTAATGGAAGGACAGCTCATACATGATTTTCATAGGATAAAATAGTGGATGATGTGGAGGACAAAAACTAGTTAACCTCACCTAGTCAAACTTTCCCAATTGCCTTAAAGCACTGAAAAAGCAGGCAATAAAGTATAAAAAGCAGAAGGGCACTAGGAAGGCCAGGATTAAAGCAGAATTGATTCCATGAGCTTTCCCAAGCGCTCCATGAGTCAAAATTAGCAATTTTGACCACTATGGATGTGTAGATGACAACTTGCATAAGGTGGAACATGGAAACTACGCAAATAAGACAAAAATGGATTAATTAATGTCTAAGGTAGCTAAATATGGGTTGATTATTCTAACATGATCATGTGTTGATCATATGTAAGTGCTGGGCCTTTCTGATATGAATATAGGATTGGTTCCTACATGATCAGATGTGAGTGTTGGGTGTGCCTTTATGATGAGTAGGTCAGATGTAAGTACGGGGCGTGCCATTATTCGATCATGTGTTGATCAGATGTAAGTGCAATATCTATCTTTGATCATGTTTTGATCAGATAGAAATGATGAGCCATTCTTCGATAATGTGTTGATCATATGTAACTGTAGTATCTATCTTCGATCATGCGTTGATCAGATAGAAATGATGAGCCTTTATTTGATCATGTGTTGATCAGATATAAGTGCTGAAGAAGACCTACATGGACGCTAGGCCTACAACCAGCATGAAAAAGGGCTGGCTCTGTAGAAATTCCTGTGATGAGAATAATCCTGAGATAGCACCCATGATGATCCAAATCCAATGATGATAGCCAGTGATGATCCAGATACAGTGATGATGATCCAACAGTGATGATCCAGATCAAGTGATGATCTAGATCCAGTGATGATGATCTAGCAGTGATGATCCAGATCGAGTGATGATCCAAATCCAGTGATGATGCCCAGTGATGATCCAGATCCAGTGATGATGTCCCAATATGATCTAGATCGAGAGATGATCCAGATCCAAAGATTAAGATGACTTGAAGACTCAGAAGACTTGAGATGCAGATGATGAGATGATCCAGCTGATACAAAGAAGAAGACCAGTGCTGAAAATTGTGTCGAAATAATACCTTCCTAGTTAAGAGGGAGTGTTGATGTATTTGTATCTTCGGAATGTATTCATCTATGTATCTTATGTATTGTAACCTGATGTTTATTTTGGGATGTATCTATAATGTAATTGAGTCATATTGTCATGCCCTGATGTTCCGATCGAGAGGATCAATAATGTAAACAAGTCATGTCAAGTCATAGTGAGTAACCCTCCGATTGTCTAAGGGTTAAAGTCCCCAGAGTTTCGGGGCACTAGGTTTATTAGAATATCCTAGTAGAGGTCGGCCCTAGTAGGGTTTTAGTCATGTCGGGATTAGTATAAATAGAGAACTGGAGTCTCTATTTATCACACAACTCATACACACTCAAGTGTAGCACATAGTTGAGGAAGGAGAAGACACCGGGGCTAGATAAGAAGAAGGTTACTGTTGTCGGGAGATCACTTACTGTTTTGGGGATTTTACTGTTTTGGTGCTGATTCTATCTCTGAGGAAGTTGTGGGTTTTTCTCCTTTATGGTTTCCCTAAGGAAAAACACTGTGTTCTTTATCTCCTATGTTTGATTGCTGTACTTGTTATTCTCTCAGTTAAAGATCCTAATAATTCTAGCTTAATATTGAAAAACTAATAGAGACTGTGTTCAGTCCCTAGATCACTGTGCAAGTTTAACATGGTATCAGAGCTCATGAGGGGATGAATCTCTATCTCTCAAAAACAAGCTTTTTGATAGATTTGATCATGAAAATTGAGCAATAGCTCAAAAATCCAGCACTGCACCAGAAGCCAAGGATTACCACTTAATACCCCAAGTAAAGAACTATGTTGGGTGTGATGAAAGCCTAAAATGTGCAGGCTATCTAACCTTACATTTCCCTTTTTGTTGTGATTTTTAGGTTTTCTAGAGGTGAAGCATTCGCTCCAGCAAATCCAAATGGCCTCCTTAGTAGATCTTTTTACTCCATACAATTTCCACTCATGGAAAGGTGACATGGAGATTCATCTGCGCTCTAGAGGACTCTATAGAGTCACCATGGACACTAAAGATGAGCCTATTTTTTCCATAGAAAAATTAAGATTTGTGAACAAGAAGGATGAAGCATTCAGATTCTTGTGCCTCTCAATTTCCCAGGATCTTCTTTTCCATCTTGTAGGATTGAAGACTCCAAAATAAATTTGGGACAAATTGGAAGCCCTATATGGAAAGAAAGATGAGTTGAGAGTTTACCAGCTTGAAAATGAATTGATGTCTCTCCAGCCCTCCAATTTTGAAACACTGAATGACTTTTTCACAAAGTTCAAGCACACTATTTTACTCTTGAAGCACTACAAAGTGGAGAAGGAAGATGATCAGCTCATCCTCGCCATACTCTCCAAACTTGGCGCTGATTATTTAGTTTTTGTTTCGACATTTTGTGCAAGGAATCTCATAACCCTTCTATTGAATATGCCTACACGCAATGCCTTCATTGAGTCCCTAACAAGTGAACATGACAAGCTTGTCCAGATGGGGATCATCAGATCTTCTTGTGATCAATCCCTCCATGTCTTTGGGCCCGAATATCTAAAGAGAAAATGAAAGTAGCAGAAGAACCTAAAAACTAAATTTGATGCTACTAAGCCTAGAGTTGAAAACCAGCAGCATGATGAGTCTTCCGGATCAAGGAAGAACAAAGGAAAGGGGCACCATGGAAAGGAAAAAGTAAAGTGTTCATACCATGGGAAAGGATTCCACCCTGAACATGCCTGCATGAAGAAGAAGATTGATGAAGCAACCTCTCTCCTTGAGATAAATCACATCAATTTTTTGGGAATATTTCGAAGGAGGGATCGACAAGATCAGGAACCACAGCATGAAAAAGGTCATTCCCTCATGGAAAGCACTTCGAAGTCCAAAACACTCTTAATTGATTTTGGAGCTTTGAAACACATGATGGATGAAAGAGACTCCCTTTCATCCTTGGAGAATAGAAAATCCATCCCCATCCACATGGGAGATGACTCCAACATCATTTCAGAAGAACAAGGTACGGTTGATCTTGAGAGTGGCTATTTTTCAAATGTTTTGTATGTACCATCTCTGGCATCAAATATCCTTAGTGTTTATCAGATGACACATACTGGAGTGCCTAAAAGATTTTATTTTACCCCAAATGATGTTGATATAATGGGGATTGCATCCAGGAAACTCATTGCTAAAGGTCTTGCAAACCATCATGCAAGAGCCTATGAGTTCTCTCACTTTATTGCAGATGCAAAGCCCACCGCTCTGCTAACTCATGGAAATGAGGTTAGTAGGCTGTGGCATGAAAGGTTTGGCCATATAAATTTCAAATATTTTCAACAATTAGAGAAAAAATCCATGGTTGAAGGCCTCTCGGTCATCAAGGAAACCACCTAAAATTGCAAGGGCTGTGTGATTGGAAAACACCCTGAGCACAACTTCGATCGGGGGAAGGCAAACCGAGCTACATGCATATTGGGGATGATACATTCTGATATTAGTGGTATGATTCCTTTCACATCTATGAATGGATCAAGGTATATTCTTACTTTTATTGATGATTTTTCAAGGTACACATGGGTCTTCTTTCTCAAAAAAAAGTCTGAAGTATGTGAAACATTTTCTGAATTGAAGGCCTTAATCGAAAATGCCTCTGGGCTTAAGATTAAGATCTTGAGATCTGATAATGGAGGGGAGTATGTTAGTAATGAGTTGCTGCACATATTCTCCCAAATTGGTATTTAGGTCCAATATTCAATTCTCTACACTCCCCAGCATAACGGAGTAGCGAAAAGGAAGAATTGGTCTCTCAAGGAGATGACCACCTGTATGTTGGAATCAAAGAAGGTTTCTGCAAATTTGTGGGCTGAAGCCATGCATGCTGCAGAATACATTCAAAATATGGTGCCACACTCATCCATGAAAGGGAAGACCCCTTTTGAAGCATACTTCGGACACAAGCCGGATGTGTTGAACCTATGGGTGTTTGGGTCCACTGAATAGGCTCAGATTCCACTTGATAAAAGAAGGGCTTTGCAACCACAAAGCATAGAATGTATTTTTATTGGTTATCCTGATGAATCAAAGGGTTTAAATCTATTGGATATCAAAACAAAACAAATCATCATAGAGAGAAGTGTCAAGTTCGATGAGCCTCTTCAGGAAGTGGAACTAGTGAAGGAGAAAACTACTGAATTTCCTTCCTATTCTACTGAATATGTGGATGATGAAATTGGGTGTGATGACCCTTATTTGGATCCTTTGATTTATGATATCAGTGTGCAGGAATAATTATATTCTGAATCAGAACCTGAAGTGAAAAATCATCTTCCCACATGGGCTCGACAGACACTCTCCTCCGTAGGAGATAACATTGAAAATTTGGATGATCCAAGGAGAACCCGGTCTGATTTCCAAAGAGCAGGTATTTCACTCTCTTGTCCTCATAATTTGCTGTCCAAAAATTTGTATTTGATGATTATTTTAAATCCAAAATCCTACTACCATGCTCGGAAGGATCCGAGATGGCAAGTTTCCATGGATGAAGAGGTGAATTCTCTTCAGAAAAACACTGCTTGGGACCTAGTTTCTCTTCCTCTGGGAAGGAAATTGGTTCAATGCAAGTGGGTGTTTGATACCAAGGTTTCTGCTGATGGAAGCACCTAAAAATATAAGGCAATTTTGGTGGCAAAATTTTTCTCTCAGGTCCAATGTGTGGACTACCATGAGACCTTTGCATCGGTTGCAAAAATGGACTCCATCCACCTAGTTTTGCCAATTTCAGCATCTAAGCACTGGGAAGTGCATCATATGGATGTTAAGTCAGCCTTTCTACATGGAGATATTCATGAGGAGATATACATGAAGCATCCTGAGGGATACATCACTAATACATATTTGGTTTTCAAGCTAAAGAAGTCACCATACGGGTTAAAACAGGCCCCAAGAGAGTGGTATTCCAAGATAGATGCCTTCCTTCTCTCGCAAAACTTCCAAAGGTATAGATCAGATCCAAATGTGTATTTAAAGAAGTATTATGGCCATATTATTATCAGTTTTTTATATGTTGATGACTTACTGATCACAGGTAGCATAGTTTTCTTGCATTTCAGCCATCAAAACCGCTCTCCACAATGCCTTTGAAATGAGTGATTTGGGGCTTCTAAAACAAATTTTTGGGCTTGAAATTGAGAAAAATTATGATGGGATTATAGTAAATAAGTAAAAATAAATTTCAGACTTTTTATTCAAGTTTAACATGGGTTATTGTAGGCCTAAACCATTCCCTTTCCTTTCAGGGATCAACCTTAAAGAAGGAAAAATCACTCCTCCCATGGACTGCACTATCTATTGACAACTAATTGGTAGCTTGTTGTACTTGACACATTCTCGGCCTGATATCTGTTATGCCATGAATGCTGTATGAAGATACATGCAGCAGCCTCATTATCTTCATTTGAAGGCAGTCAAGAGGATCCTCCAGTATATTTAGGGAACCAAGACCTACGGCATTCACTATGTTGCAAACTCCAAGCTAGAGCTGGTTGGATACACAAATTACGATTAGGCAGGTGATTGTATTGATCCAAAGTCTAATTACAGATATGTATTCATTTATGGTGGTGGCCCCATTTTCTAGTCTGGAAAAGGTAGGCTTCCATAGCACTATCTTCAGCAGAGGCCAAGGATCGAGGAGCGGTGAATGCTTGCATCCAAGCAGTTTGGTTGCAAGGCATTCTTTTAGAGATTGATATTGGTAGTAATTTGTCCACTATCCTCTTTTGTTACAATCAAAGTGCTTTTGATATTTCCACAAATCCAGTTACCAGGCAGAGGACCAAGCATGTAGAGATCCACATGCACTATATCAGGGAGCTAGTGCATGATAGAACCATCATTCTGCAATACTTCCCGACTGATTAGCATCTTGCATATATTTTCACCAAGATCTTTTAAAAAAAGAAGTTCACTTACCTCCGTTCAATGTTGGGGGTGTCTTCATCAGGGTGATTCAGACTACTTTGAGTGTTCAGCTTGAGGGGGGATTTTTCCCATTGGGTTTTCCCTCTTTTCCTCACTTAGTTTGTTTTTGAGCATTGTTTCAGTTTCAGCATTGTACACGGTGACCTATGGCCTTAATTGCTGGGGCCCTAGCATTTTTATGCATTTTATGTTTTCTAACGCCTCCTGAGTATAGCTTAAGGGGGGGTGTTGGAGACATTTACCACCTTACACACTCATTTTGGTTAATTTTTCCTAGTTAAACCATTATCCTAAGTATTATTGACTTAATTAACATCAGAGGAGCACTAGATGACATCACCTAGATCACATCCACGCCTACCCTTAGGAAAGGAGGCTAACTTAGCCTTCTCCTACATTCAGGGAGGCTAACTGGAGCACTCTGGGGGTGATCAGATTGTCATTAATGCACCATATTGCTGTTTGATGGTTACAATCAGTTAAACGAGGCAATAAAGGTGCCTTCTTTTATTAAATTTATTATTTAATTATTATTTAAAGAACTAAAATCAACAGGGGTGCCTCCAACCACTTTTGATGTTCAGTTACACTTTAGTTAACATCATTGGGGTTCATTGGAGTCATTGAAGCGCTACCACTTGATGGTTGGCTTGCTGTGACATGTGTCTTATCTCTTTTAGTTAAGACTCAATCATTTATTACACTTTGACTTTTGTTACGGCTTAGTTGAATCAATTAGGGTTTTGATCAATGGTTAACTTGAGTGTTGACTGTGGCTTACATTCAGTTAAGCTAGAGTCACTCATTCAATTCGAATGAGCTCCTTGGGAATTTGAATTGCTTTGTTATTCATGCTTGCAGCATGATCTTGTATTGTATTGCTCATTCTTTGTGTGAATATACAGTGCGGCTACTGATTATGTAGCCTTTTTTCACCATTTTCATGAATTATTGTCAGTATTCTATTGATGAGACTATGTTTTGTCCCTATATCACTGTGCAAGTTTAATATTTTGAGTGTCTGGTCATTGAGCATTTCGTTCACCAGATATCTTGACTCTTAAGATTTAGCTCTTTTAAATATTTCTGCATGATCTCGAGCTGTTATTCCAGTCAATTATCTATCGAAAATGATGGAAAGTCTTCATCCATCTCTACTTGTAGGGATTTAGTATGTGCATATTCATATGTCTTGAATGTTTCTAGGCTTATATGCCACCAAATTTTTTTTGAAAGACCTGCAAGGAATCATTGAATTAGCAATTGTTCATCAATTACGTAGTCAATTTGGCTAAGAAGATCCTTCTAGCATTTGTCGTACTCTTGCATGGATTCTGCTGGCTTTTGTGAAGTTGTTTTTAACTTATTAGCTGCCAGATGTTTAGCATCTAGAGTTTTAAAGAATGATAGAAATTTCACTTTAATTTATGCCTTGGATGCATTGGGGGTTCTCTCAGAAAAGGTCATATATCAAGTTAGAGCTCTTTTCCTCAAGGCACCAATGAACTACACCATCTGTTTGTCTTTTGTTGTAACCTGGTTGGCCTCCCATGTCGAATTTTAGATGAACCAATGTTGTTTGGGATCTTCTTTGACCTCATATAAAGGGATATCCGCTGATCCATGACCCATTTCATATTCCCTGTCACTGTCTTCTTCAGGAGGTGGCGGTGGTGGGGTGGTGGTGGGGGTAGTGGGATTTTTTGTATATCTTTTTGTGTAGAACTATTGTCGATGAAACTCTTGTTTCTGTCAGTTGTTTTGTTTGTCGTTTCTTCTCCGACAAGTGGTTGGACGGGGTCAACTTCTCCTGTCGATGTCCTACTACAATTGTTTTTCTATAGGTCTAATTTTTCTATATTCTCCAAAGTTGCATTTTCCAAGGGGGTGCTCCTTCATGTGTCGGGTAAAGTAAGTGGATACTTCGGTTGGAGGGTATGTTATGGGTGTAATATTATAGGTACACCTTACACGGAATTAGGATCAGGATCAAGATCAGGATTACAAGGTACACCTGGTGTTGGCACACCAGCTTCACGTTCACAATTGACTAGGGCTTCTAGCTCTAATAGCTCTTCAGATGAGGATAGATCAATGTGGGAATAACATTCAGGGAAGAAGAATCCTAAGTGGGTTTGGGAGACCTTGAAGTATTCCTTAAAGGCTGGGACACCCAGTGACATGGTGAGAGCCATTAAGATTCCTGAATGATTAGGCATGTTGTTGGTGGCTTGTACACGAGATTCTTAGCCTTCTACTTTTCAGGAGTCCTCCCAACATTCGGTATGGAGAGATTCCATGATGGATGAGTACCATTCCATCATAAAGAATGATGTATAGGATATTGTTCCGAGACTCAAGGGGAATTCAGTGGTGACTTCTCGTTGGCTTTACAAGATGGAGTATGTGGCAGATGGGAGTGTGGAGAAGTACAAATCTAGGTTTGTAGCGTGGGGATTTTCACAGGTTGAGGTAATTGATTATGATGAGAATTTTACATAGGTTTCTCAGTATACTTCTATCAGGGCATTGATTTCCATTGCGGTGGAAAGGGGCTGGAAGATCCATCAAATGGATGTGAAGATAGTATTTCTCAATGGGATCAGACAAGAATAGATTTACATTGAGCAGCCTTAGGGATTTGAGATACATGTCAGAGAGACACATGTATGTAGGTTGAAGAAAGCCCTTTATGGGCTGAAGCAAGCTCCAAGAGCTTGGTACTCTAGGATTGATTCTTACCTGCTAAGTATGGGGTTTTAGAAGAGTGAAGTAGATCCAAATATCTACTTCATCATGGTTGGAGATGATCCACTTGTTCTTCTGTTATATGTTGATGATTTGTTTATCATAGGGAGAGAGAGACCCATTGTAGCTTGCAAGAAGGATCTTGTAGTAGAGTACATGATGACTGATATTGGGCCGATGCATTATTTTTTGGGATTGGAGGTTTCGCAGGAGCCTAGACATATTTTCCTAGGGCAGGGAATGTATGCAATTGATATTTTGATGAGATTCAGGATGGAGGATTGTAGGCCTATGTTGACACCTATGATCACCAACTAGAAGAAGCTTCATGCTTCTGAGGGAGATTTGGTGGATCCTACTTTATACCGTCAGCTTATTGGGTCATTGATGTATCTGGTCAACACTTGGCCAGATTTGTGTTTTGTAGTGAACACTCTTAGCCAGTTCATGGTTGGGCCTAGGAGTGTGCATTGCGTCCCTGTAAAACATGTGTTGCGTTATATTTCAGGGACAGTGGATTTTGGTTTGGACTACAGGAGGTCAGATGGGATCATATTGGTTGGCTATACAGATTCAGATTGGGTAGGAAGTGTGGCACACCGAAAGAGCACTTCTAGATGTTGTTTCAGCTTGGGCTTAGCAACAGTGTTGTGGTTCAGTCGGAAGCAGAATTCCATTGCATTGAGTACTGCAGAGGCTGAATACATGGAAGCCAGTTTGGCCAGCTGCGAGGCCTTATGGCTTCGCAAGTTGCTGGTGAATTGATTTTGTTAGGAGCTTACACCTACGTTTATTTACTATGACAATGAGAGTTGCATTATTCTCTCTGAGAATCTAGTCTTTCATGACTAGTCAAAGCACATAGAGATAAGATATCATTTCATATGAGACTATGTTTAGAGACGAGTAGTCACACACACTTCCATATATTTCCACTGATGGTAAGGTAGCAGACATACTGACGAAGTCTTTAGGGAGGGACAAGTTTGTCTTCTTCAGAGACAAGTTGGGAGTGGTGCAAAACACCTTCTTTGATGAGAGGGAGTGTTAGTTTTTTACATAGGGAAGTGTTCCCCTATTGATTTTTTCCTTAGCCACTTAGAGAGGGGACATAAAGTGACCCTTGCATTAAATGACTTAAGTAAAAGCATTTAATTTGACTTTAGAGCATGAAAGTCATGTTTTGATAAATTTAAGTGGGTGAGTGAAATTAATATTTTAAAAATAAAATATGAGCATTTAATTTCAGCACTTGATCTAATCTAATCTCCACCGTTAGATTAGACTCACCCTAGGGTTTTCTCAAAAAGGCATGGGAAAAGAATTTTGCCTCACTTTTGCTAATTGAAGTGAGAAGAGAGAGTTGAGAGAGAGAAGAGAGAAAGTTTCCATTTTTCCTAAGCAAGAATAAAAATTTGCAGCACGTAAATCGAGGGAAAGGACATCAGCAAAGAGGGTACAAAAACCGAGGAGAAGACAACAACATTTATTGCTGCTCCGTACAGTCCGTACGGTACAGTGTTCAAGGCAGCAGACACAGTTTTTGAGGTAGATTTTTGGGCATGATTTTTGAGATTTTTTTTTGAGCACGGATTTCGAGGTCTATATAGTCCATACAGTTCATCCATACATTGGCATGGAAATTGATGTAGAAAACAAAAAAAATCAGAGTTTGATTTTTCCTATTCGGCATGCAAATCGAGACATAGATTTATCCTCTGAGTTGAGATAAGTTGGTTTGATATTTTCTGTGTATTGCTGTAAATGATAAACTTCTCCTGAAAAATAAAAATACTCTCTCTTTGACTGGTTTTCCCCTTGTGGGTTTTTCCAGGGCCGTTGGCCAAAATTCCTAGTGTTCTATGTGATTAAATGGCGTGCTGATTTTTATTTCCTGTCACTGAAAAATATTGTTTACAGTAGTGTTTTAAGTTTGAAAATTTGTGTTTATTTCCGACACTTTATTTTTTCTGAGAATGTCATAAACAATGATATAAATTTTACTTGAAACCAATGGCTGAAAAATAGTGAAAAATCTACATGTAAAAAATTGATGGATTCACTCTATGCATTTAGCGTTATTTATAAATGGTTTAAGTAGATATTTGTATGGTTTTATAGCATTGGCGTTTTTACAAATTGTATCCTACCGGATTCAATTCCTGGCATGTTTTGATATAGCTCATGTTTTGTAATTTAAAACGTGAGCCTACAGTATTCGATCCCCACCCTTTGAATGCGTGGGTTGGGTTTTCAATACAGCATGCGTGTGGATTTTGTTCATTAGTGGGTTTGTATTATGTACAAGTCAATTCTTGCTTGGTAGTATATAGAAGAGATAATTGATATAGTAATCATACCTACGGCCGGATCTACACAGGTCTCAATGGCTAGCATATTAAGTAGATAGATTGATAAAATGGAATTTACTATTTGGGGTTTTTTTAATAATTACCTTCTTTAGGTTATTTGGTAGTTTAATTATGTTAACTTAGTTTATCTTGTTTTCTGTATAATGTTTTAAGTTTCAGCAATGATATTTAATTTATATTTTTATGCATAGAATTTATGCTATAGCGAAAGGTAATAGTTTCGATGGGTGTAATATCAACAAGCCTGATAGCAATCTGAAATATACTAGCCGAGGAAAATGTATAGCAGGAGTTTAAATAACTAAAATCTATGTTTTACTTTTGTATATAAGTTTGTTGAGAATAAGAAATCTAGATAACCTAAATACTCTAGATTCCAGTAGAAAGAATACATCACTAGAGTAGAATGGTTTTTGCAATAATAAAGCTAGAAGAGAAATTCAAAGATAATAAGGATCATATAATTTCCCATGCCTTAGAAAACTGATAAAACCATATACAATAGTTTAATTAATAAGAAATCTGATCTATAATCTCCTTCTAAAAAATATTTATGACTAGGGTTTTTAGGAACATGCAAACTGAAACAAGCCTAACTTCTTTTAAGTTTATGTACATAATCATCCTAGTTACAACAAAATAGATTCTATTAATTCTTTCAGAATATAATCCCTTAATTTATTAAGGAAACCTGTATAAAACATAGGGAAAAATAAAAATACCTCATACTTGTAAGTTGAATCTATTTCAATGGTTGGAAACCATGCACACTCAAACACACAATATTAACAAGTACATAAACAATTCAGACCTCTGTTTCAGATAACTGAATAACTTGGGAACTACCACGTTCCATCCAACTATGACCCAAAACCATTACTGGTTTCAATCTGGACCCCCCCGAGTTGGTTCCAACATGAAAGTAGCTTAGAGCTCCTAAGGTAAGGCTTCCCTATCCAGGATAATAGGATATGTATCAGTTTCCTTTTTTGTCTTAAGAAAAATGTCATCCAAGAACTCTGTTGAGAATAATCAGGTAGAATTATGGAATAATAAAAAGTTCCCCAAGCCTCTCTTTTGCTTGGGTCTTTATAGACAAAATTTTCAGGAAAAGGGGCAATGAAATCCAGAATCATTTGTTTTCTTGAAATAACCCTTTTTACTTTATTTAGGTAATTTTAATATTTATTTAAATTTAACTTTGGAACTTTTGACTAGTTCCTACTTTGACTTTTGTAGGTATTTAATATTTAATTAACATTAATAATAATAGCAATATATAGATCCTTTCATTATTATTCATAGTTACTACTGTTATAACTATGCTTACTCTTTTATACATACCATGTATACACTATATATTTATATATATACCATTTGTTAACATTTTAAACTTTAGGTATCATATAGCATGATCCCTAATCATATGACACTTTTCTTTTAGCATAGTCGCTTTCTTTAATAAGGCCTTCAGGCAGGGGTTAGGTCAACTAGGTTAGGCAACTCTAAACCTCCTTGCATTTTGGATTCCCTCGTATAACATGGTAGTTATTCAGTACTTGATGAGATGCATGTAGAAATTCTAAAGCCTTGATGGCATAGCGAATTTCATAAACCGGCTAAGGATATAGGCACACAATTAACCTCATACATAATTTTAGAGAATTAGCATAAGGAGAGAAGAAGAAGAATTAATGAACACAAATTAATGAATGATCAATAAATTATAATTGATATTATTACATAGGTAGTACATCCTTATAAAGGAAAAAAGGAGTTGCTAGAATACAACTCAATCTAGCTCATAAAGCAAGCTTACTAATTATGATAAACCCCATAGTTGACTAAAGCACTTTCCCAATGTACCAATCACCTCATGAATCAGCAATAGCATGTGTGAGTGATGATGAGTGAAGGAAATACTTGCTAATCCTAGAATATGGAGAGAAAATAATGGAGGATGGGTTGGCAACAAAATCTGCCAGTTTCCTAGTTGACTAGCTTTACCTTATCCACATAAAATCAAGATACAGAAGATAAAGCAGAATAAAGTAGAATCTACTTTAAAGCATTGTTACAAATTTTGGATGGACATAAAGTGGTCAAGATCAACCCAGAATCAGAAATAAATCATTCCTGGGATATAGATGGCAAGTGTTGACTCTAAGGTGCAAGTGGATGCCAACTATCTAAGCTAGTGGGTAGGAAATTAATCAGATAATGATTAATTATTTTATGAGTGGGTTTATTATATTGCAACACCCCCCTTTAAGCCTAAATTTATGATGATATCCCTAAACTAATCAGAAATATATATGCATATAGTTCCCATCAATAAAGCTATTTTCAACCTTTTACAATTTATCTTGTCCAAAGAAATGAGGAAAGAGGAAAAACCACAAGGGGAAAATCTCCCTCAAGAAAGGACATGAAAAATGGTAATAAAAATACTAAAATTCTAGTGTTGCTTCTGATACAAACTAAATGCTGATGTCTGGAGGAATCTTATTCTTGAGAAGAAGATAAATCTGCTCACCTCGATCAAGGACAGTTGTAGGATGGAAACTAGGACCATGTAGAACAACTGAGATGCAATGATGTGAAGACAATACTGAAGGATGTTGATACTTGTAATAAGCTCGAAGATGATGAGATGACTTGAAATTCAAACCAATATAGATGAAATGAGATCCATATAGGTGAAATAACTGTCCAAGCGAATGTATAATTTCTCCATCTTCATTTACATAGAGAGGATGTGTGCAAGTGATCATGTAGGAACATAGAGAAGGAATAGGATAAAAGAGTGTTAATGCATGGGATCCATGGGTTGATATAGCTTCCAAATAATCCAAAATATCACATATAAGCACAACACTAGACTCATGGGAATATACTAGTAAGGAATAATCTATGGTAGAAGTATGAGAGGAGGAAAGATAGTGATGTTCAAAATATTCAAGGAGGCTCTAAGAATGAGTGCCAAGAACAAAGGAGGAGCTGCAGAAGTGCATGGGATCAAGTATAGTAAGCGGTAAGACATTAAAATAACTTGATTCTACTAAGAACACATCCTAGAAGTCACTGGGTTGCGCACCATCAAGAAGAGAGGCATGCACAATGTGTGAGTGGTCTGGCATATGGATCTTAGAATCCATGTTAGAAAACATAGAGAACACTAAATGTCTAAGTGAATCATCAATAGAAATATCAGCTCCATTAGTCATTTATTTTTCATCAACATCATCATAAGAAGATAAATCAAGATCTTCTACTTCAAGAGACACAGAAAATAATGGCTTTTCAATATTTTCTTCTTGATTGAAAGAGGAAGCATTCAAATCAAAGAGAGTAGTAGCAACAAGAACTATATGAGAAACGTATTCTTCATGATCAACTTCATTAGAGACTGTAGAGGCCGAGACATCTTGAGAGAGAGAAATCATTGAGGATCTAGATGCACTCTCCACATAGCTAGAAGGATCCTCATTGTCCTTTCCCAAAAATCTATCCAATGCTGTCCAGAGATCCTTTGGGTAATCAACATAATCAATAAGGTAGCACATGCCTGGAGAGATAGATAGACAAATAGCTCCAATTTCTCCATCACAATCATTCAACCAGTCACTTGGCTCTTCATAATACTGTTCACCAGCTCCAATAGATATATCATAGAGACCTTATCTCTTTAGATATGAAATCGTCTTCAATTTAGACTATGAATAGCTTGTGAATGGAGAAAGAAGAGGAACTGATACTATTGAATCCATTCAAAGTTGAACCTGCAAAATAAACCAGCAAATATGAAAAGGAGGATTAATTAATGAACTATGAAAGATCTGATATTAGGTAGAGCTTTGATATCCTCAGCTCTGATACCATGTAGAAATTCTAAAGCCTTGATAGCATAAGGAATTTCATAAACAGGCTAAGGATCTAGGCACACAATTAACCGCATAGAGAATTGTAGAGAATTAGCATTACGAGAGAAGAAGAAGAATGAATTAACACACATTAATGAATGATCAATAATTGATAATTGATATTATTACATAGGTAATACATCCTTATAAAGGAAAGAGAAGTTGCTAGAAGACAACTCAAGCTAGCTCATAAAGTAGGCTTACTGTTGTAATCTCACATATCACATAAGGTTACCAATAATACACATTTATAATCAGACAGACATATCAGAGACAAGAGATAAGAACACAAGAGTAAGAATAATAGATTATATTATAACGGATGAATTCATACAATACACAGAATTGAACTGAGTTCTTCACCGGCTCAACAGCCTACTATATATCATTTACAAACGGTTAGAAATAACTACCTGTCGAATCGGTCAACCGACACGACCTTAGGTGGATGACCTAATCTCTAATTAGTCGGCCAATCGACTTAGTTGGCTGGTCGACTAGCTCCTCCAACATCTCCCCCACGAACAAAATTGTTCTTCACCCCGAAGAACAAGGGAGGTACTCAAAACATACTTGGTTGTCTAAGTAGTTATTTCGTTTGTTTATTATTTTATGGGCTGTGAAGTTGGATGGTCGGTCATTTCTGTACACAGACTTTCACAATTGCTTCTACTATCACAGCCAACT
Organism: Pseudotsuga menziesii; assembly: GCA_001517045.1. NCBI lineage: Eukaryota > Viridiplantae > Streptophyta > Pinopsida > Pinales > Pinaceae > Pseudotsuga > Pseudotsuga menziesii. Next base: position 116,956 of record LPNX010269995.1, read on the forward strand.
AATGTTGGAATCCTGTCCAACTTTGTAATACTTTATGGATGTTGATTGTTAATGTTGTGAGGCCTGACAATGTCGTCATCTTCTCTTAAATCGAAAGGTTTGCTATCCCTTCCATGTTGGGGCCCAAAAACTGGTCTTTTTCTTCTGTCGTCTCTAGAAGTCATTTCATTTGCCGGTAGATGATATATAATTTGTCTAAGCTTGGGATTTCCTATTGCACCCACTGGTGTGCTTATCACTCGAGCTTTTGAAGTTTGTTTGTTTCAAGCATGATTTGATCTTCAATGGTGCTCTTGAGTGCTTATTTCGTGCTCTTCCTCTTCTCTAGTGCTAGAATACTTGGCCATAATAAGTAGGTCAGTCCCATAGTACTCCTTCTATGATGACTGACTCCTCCATATGATCTGAAAGCACTTTGTAAGCTTCAGAGAAATGGATGCTGCTGCATCAGTAGTTGAGTTGTTTCTTCTTTTTTCTCTTCTCTGGTGTTCTGCATCTGTGTATGTAGTGCCGACACCATGCTTTCGAACAACTAATACGATTTCTCTAGAAATTTGTCGGTGTCGTCCTCTGTTGGTCCTGGTATCATAGGCTGGGCAAGGTCTCTGCATTTGTTTAGGAACTCAACTAGTTCCTTTTCCTTGTCGTCGATCTCCTTGCGTCTATTATGGCTCCTTGTCTTTGCTTCGATGGCTAGGGTTTCCAAAAGTTGTCCCAACTCTCCATCCCTCAGCTTGGTTGCGTCGACTACAGTGGTCGACCCAAGTTGACTGATGTGGACCATTGTCACTTGGGATTGATGTCCCTCTTCTTTCTGTCTCTCTTCTTTTTATGCTTTTAATCTGTTTGCTGCTGTACTTATGTACCTATAAGAGTGAGAATTTTGGGCACTAGGTTGTCTGGTTGTTGACCTACAGTGGTGAGGGGAACTTCTAGTTGGGTTTGCAGGATGAGTGTTGCTACTAGGTGTGTATCTGGTGGGTTTTTTATAGATGGTACAGATACAGATCTTGTTGGTACTGGGGGTTGTGGTGGAGGTGGTTCAGGTGCAGTTGGTTCGGTTGCAGGTTCTGGGTTGGGGGGTTGTGGTGGTGATGGTGAATGGTCAGGTGTGATTGGAGTGCTAGGGATGTGGTCGGGTGATGGGTCATCAATCTGTGGGGGTGAAACTTCCGAGATGTTGGAGAACAGTTCATCAATCTCTCAATTGATTTCATCCATGTTCTCGTCTTCCTCATTTTTTGTCGGTTCATTGGCTGGTGGAGGGTTGTTGATGTTCATCATGATGATGGATGCAGTTTGAATTGGAACATTTTTTAGCTATCTTGTCGTGTTTTCTTGTAAATGTTGATTTTAAAGTTGCCATAGTCCTCAGCCTCTGGGGTATTTGGCCTGGTTGAGGGATGGGTAGTCTAGATCCACCAGTTTCAAATAGAGGTGCTTTGGTGGTGATATTTTGTATCAAAGTGAGTAACTCAAGCAGTTTTTCAATGTACGCCTGGAAATATCTGTCACGGTCGAACCTTTCCTTCAAGGTTTCTGGCATATCATTTTTGCATATGTCGACTGGGCTTATTGAAGGAAACTTTGGATTTTCTTCTTGTGTTATTTGAGTCAGAGATGAGGGTGGGGGTGTCGACACTAAGTCGAAAAAATTTTAGATCATGGAAGTGTTTGTGCTCTTTGCCTTTTTCAGTCACCCTTGTTGTGCTCCTGCTTCAACAAATTTTTGGAACTGTGCTTCCACCAGGATTTTATTTGTTGTGGCTTCTTCTATGATGTCGACGATCATGGCTACTAATTTGTCTTCATCTTCTAATGATTCCATGATGATGAGCTTGCGATTTCCCTTCCCATGTCCCTGTTCCTAGTTTTTTTTCGTCTTCCTTGAAGCTTCTATTTCATTTATTACTTTGCAGATGTTTTCTTTGGTTATAGCATATTCAGGGTTTTCAGTTTCTTTGTCGATCTCTGGTCCTTCTTCTTCCCCCTGTTGTTTAGTTGGGTCGATGTTTTTCTCAGCTGGTTTGATTACCTGTTGTTCTATTTGTGTCCCTTCCCTTTGGGTTGTTAGTGGTATAATAGTAATATGCAGTCAACTGGTGTCTTCTGTGGGTGTTACCTCCAACACGAATGTGTTGATGTATAGCCTAAGTTCATAGTCTTCTTATTTTTCTTGGTCGGTGAGTGGTTCTTCTATTGCTAGGGTTATTTCTTTGGATTTTGCTGGTACCAACAATTTCATACCATATTTTCGAGCTAGATCCCGAAATATCTCTTCGACTATTGGGTAGTAGTTGAGAGCCTTTGCTTTTGTTTTAGCACCCTGCATATACCATACTATAGTATGGTCGAGTTCCAGCTGTATATGTGCAGTTTTTGGTATACTTCGTTGGATGTTCTAGGGAACCCTCCATCTGGTTGTCTGGATTTTAAGCTGTTGGAACCAATTTTCCAATAGCACTTTTTCATTTGCCAATTCCTTCAGTGTTCTAGTTTGGACGAATGGCTTGAATCTCCACATATGGAATCTTGTGGGTTCTTGGAAATTCTTGTCCCCAACAAGGCACAAGTAGTACATTACTATCCATATTACGAGGGATGGGAACCTTATAATCCCTCCTGACTCTTGACACTTCTCACAGATCCCTTTGAGCATGTCGACGACATACTCATCCCAGTTGTATATTTTCCTTGTGTTGGCAATGGTATCCAATGCCTCTAACATGTCCAATTTTAGGTTGCTTCCCCGACCTGTGGGTGTAAGCCCCATTGCTATGATTTTAGCCACAATTTGTGGCATTCGGGCTTGTATTTGGCTAATCATTAGCCCTTTTGAGTTTTTGACTGATTGTAATCTAGTAAGTTGTTCTACCAGCCATTCGTTTATGCCGACTGGTATTGGGTCACCATGGTTGGATAAACCAATCAGTTTAAATATTACTTCACTAGATATCTCGACTGGCTTGTCAAATTAAAATCTGGCATTGTGGTATCAGCTCATGAATTTAACTATTGTTTCCTTTGTACCTCCAAAAATTTCCATGAACAGGGTGTTCATGTAGTTCATGATAGTACCGTGGTTTATCTTCTCCGCAGCTGGTGTTATTTTGTTGTCAACATAGGCCCATTCCTTGATCTCGTCCCATGTTTTCTCCCATGAGGTCTCTTGAACCTTGGCCTTCTTTATGTTCGTCAGCCTTCTCATTAATGGGGTCTCAGCATATTGTAGTTCCTTAGTCTTGGCTACGAATCTGGTTTGTTTTGGTGCCATTCTGTCGGTTCTGTGTCCAATTTTTCTTAGGTTTTTTGGTTCTCAGTTTTATGTCTGTACAGCTGCTCTCATCATTCAAAATACTGTAAATGATCCTCTTCCTATCCAGTATTTATAGGTGATGCATTTGACATCTTTGTCGATGGGTGTATTAATGGCGGACGTGATGGCCCACCGCGATCACTTGAGTTTGTGTTAATGGTGATTTGATTTTGTCACTCGTAGTCATGAAGGTGTGATGTGACTTTCAAGGTCATTGGTCGATGTCGATCGTGTGAGCGGTCGATGGTGGTATGTCGATGGGTGTAATGTCGGCTGTTGAAGCATTGATTTCCTATCATCCTGTTTGATGGATATTGGTTCTATTTTGCTTTTTGGATTTTTTTTTCATATTTTTATAGTTTTTTTATTTGTTTTAATTTTTGTACTGCTTTAGTCAGGCACCATTACCAAGTTTCCGAAATACTATTCCTTGTAACGTTCTTAGTCGAACTGATCCGTTGGCATGAATTTCTTCGACAACATAGGGTCCCATCCAATCTGTATGTAGATTTTTGGGTTTCCCTTTTACTCGACTGTTGTATAGTAAAGCAAGGTCCCCTACCGATAGGTTTTTGTTCTTAATGTTACGATTGTGCCATGCTTTTTGTTGTTGTTTCTAGATTTCTTGATGTTGTAAAGCGATTAGTCGATGTTCTTCCATCTTACTTAATTGCATCAGTTGGTATGTTCTTCCTTGTTTGGCATCAACATGTAAAACCTATGTGATAAAAGGTGTATGTTGTCGAAACTGTAGTGGAACTACTGCTTCTTGTACATAAACTAGTCGAAATGGTGTTTGGTCAGTTGAACTCTTGTGTGCTATTCTGTACGCCCATAGTACTGTAGGTATCTTTTCATTCCAGTCATCTTTGTTGGTGTTACATATTTTTTTAATCCTTTTGTTAATGTTTTGTTAAATGCTTCAATTGCTCCATTCGACTTAGGGTGGTAAGTTGTACCATTAGAGGAAATTTCAACTCAAAATGGGGCTTTTAACTTTAACTCAAATTCCATGTCATCATGTGTTAGCCAATGAAATTTCTTTAAATTTGAAATACCGTATAGGTCTTAAACATTTTTTTAATATAAATTTGGGGATAGGTATCATAATAAAAATACTTTTTTTTGTTTATATTTTTGAGATATCTCCCTATGTTTTTACTCAAATTTCGATCGGGAGAGCTCATTGGATGCAGAATTAAATTCTACATCCAACGAGTACCCACTCAGCATACTTTTGACGAACCCTGCTACCCAAAAAACAAGAAATACCTAAAAACCGTGATGATGACATCATCATCACATTTTTTCAGGTATTTCTAGTTTTTGGGGTAATGGGGTCCATCAAAAGTATGCCTAGTGGGTACTTGTTGGATGCGAAATTTATTTCCACATCCAATGAGCTCTCTCGATCGAAATTTGAGTAAAAACATGGGGACATGTGTCGAAAATACGAACAAAAAAGTAAATTTTTTCTTTTCTTCCTTGAAAATTAATAAATATTATTTTATTATTTTAACTATTATTTTATTAATTTTTTTTAGGAGGCCTATTTTGAGGTGAAATTTCCTCTAATGTCTGATGGTGGTCGATTTGGAACTGACCTGTTAGTGTTTTAATAGTTTTATTAATAAAGTATGTTCCCTGGTCATTGATTAGGGTCAGTGGACATCCAAATCGGGTAATGATATTTTCATAGATAATTTTGGTAGCTATCTCACTGGAACATGTGTCGACTAGTTCTGCCTCTACCCATTTCGTTACGTACTTGATTGCAGTTATTATGTACCTTGCACTTGTTCTTCTTGCCGGTATGGGAAATGGTCCTATGAAGTCGATGGCCCAAATTTCAAATGTCAAGTTTGGGTTTAATGATATCAAGGGAACTTCTGTACTAGGTAGAGGTTGACCCAGTCGTTGACATCTATCACATTGGATTACAAAATTTTTACAGTATTTATGAAGTGTCAGCCACCATAGCCTTGATTGTTGGATTTTATTGGCAGTTGTGTCTTCCTGAAAATGTCCTCCTACAGGTCCATAATGTGATTTGTACATAATATTATTTCTTTCATGTTCTAGTACACACCTTCTGAGGATGTCGTCCAAACCCGTTTTATATAAGAATCCATTTATGGGACTATATGGTGCAACTTTCATCACTAAGATTTGTTTCTTCTTCATATTCATTCCTTCTGGTGCTTGTCCATCTTGTAAAAACTGAGCTATTTTCTCTAACTCTACAGGGACTGCTTCTATTCAAAATAAATGTGCATCCGGTAATTCGTCTTCGACTCCTATCGGTTCCTCTCCTATGTCGATTCAGGATAAGTAGTTAGGGCTGACATTTAATTTTCCTAGTCTGACAATGATTTCGAATTCAAATTCTTGGAATAGAAGTAGCTATCAACAAATTATCCCATGGTGTAAAGGCTTATTTATGAGATATTTTATTGCTTGGTGGTCGGTATAAAATATAAATGGATTATTTAGTAGATAGTGTCGATATTTTTGTAGTGCAAAGACCATTCCTAATGCTTCTCTTTCTGTTGTCGAATAGTTTCTTCCTGCTTTATTTAATTTTTTGTTGCTATAAACTATAGCGTATTCCATTCCATCATCTCATGGTTGAGTTAGGATTGCTCCTATTTCCAGACCTGATGCGTCGATGTGTACATGGAATTTAGTCGACCAGTTTGGAAACCTTAGGATGGGTGCTTCGACTAGATTTCTTTTTAGTTTTCGAAATGATATGTTGCATTCCTCTGTCTAGTCAAAATCCTTATATTCTCTTAATAGTTCTTCCATTGGGTAAGTCATGTCTGAATAGTATCTTATGAATTTTCTATAATATCCTATATGACCAAGTAATACCTTGACTTGTTTCGGGTTCACTAGTGGTTTTAAGTCAAGGATAATTTTTATTTTTGTGAATTCGACCTTAATTCCTTCTTTACAGACAATGGGTCCTAATAGTATCCCTATAGGGGTTATAAATATGCACTTCTTGATGTTCATAGATTGTTGGATTTGTTTGCATCATTCCAACATAAGCCTTAGGAATTTGCAGTGATATTTCATTGTAGAGTATATTGTCCAATCGTCAAAATATACTGCCATTGTTTTGTAAATGTACTCTTGAAATGTTTTAACTACAATCCTTGAAAATACTGTAGGTGGATTTTTTATTCCAAAATTCATAACCCTGTAAGCAAATGAGCCAAATTCACATACAAATGTTGTCTTTTTCTAGTCTTCTTTGGCTATTGGTACTTGATTATAACCTGAGAATCCATCTGTAAATGAGTAGCATTCATGTCCTGTGAATTTATTTAAGATTTCATCTGCATAAGTTGTCGGGAATGGGTCTATTAGTGTGACTTTATTGAGTTCCCTGAAGTCGACACAGATCCTTAGCTTGGTTGGATCATGTCTATTTGGTTGAACAACCATTGGACTTTCCCATTCTGATTGGTTAATAGGGTAGATAATACCTGCTGCAAGCATGTTATCAATCTCTTTCTTGACTATCTCTTTGTATTTATGAGCTAGTTTATATGGTATTTTATTTACAAGTTGAACATCAGGTTTAATGTCGATATTCATTTCACCCATTTCATGTACTAGACCTTTGAGATCTTTGTAATCTATGGAAAATACATCCTGAAACTCTTTCAATAAGTTCACTATTTCTGATGTTTGTTCTTCATTCTAGTAGTCTCCAATTTTTGCCATTTTTGGTCGGTCATCACTTAAGATGTCAAATTATTTACTTTTGACTTTAGCATCTAGCCATTCTGGTGCGTTGGATTCATTAATTGGTCATATCCCTTCCTTAAAATGTGAATATGTGGTAGGAAAATTTGCTGCAGTCATTCGGTCTATATCTTCTTTATCTGTTGCCTCGAATTTGAGCACTATGTGAATTGATTTTGTTATTTCAACATGGTCTAACTTCCATCTAAAGCTTTTCCCTTCCGTATTTTCATTTTCCATCTATAGTCTTGTTGATTGTGGTATTGTCCCGGTTTGTATATTATTGTAGTTTATTGTCGGACAACTGTATTTTAGGGTTTTGTTTTCTGTTGGTTGTATAAATGCTTTGATCCGTTTTGTTGTTTCAACCAAATTCTCATCTTGTGGTATAAACTTGAAATCTTTGATAATATTCTTTTTGAGTTCATGCCATAGGAATGTTTCACCTCGATCTTCTTCCATTTTGTACCATTTGTTTGGTAAGTCAAATAACATTGATGGAAATAGGTGTGGCTATGCACGTTCATTTTTATATCCAAGTCTTATCCATTCTTTTTCACATGTTCTTATGTGGTATTCTAGATCCTGTCCTTGCATAAATATAGTTATTTGGGCCTGGTTGGTTAACTTCTTTCCTCCAAATATTTCTATAAAATAAGTCCAAGTTGTTGTCCATGTCTGTAGTCTTGCTTGATTGGTATCCCACCATCTAGCAACTTGTCCTGTGAAAGTTTCCACTAGGCTTTGGAGTTGTCCATGTTCACCAATGTTCCTAGATACTTTCTCTATGTGCATAGAAGATGGTTCTCTTTCTTTATATCTTGGGATTTTTGTGGTATTTATATTTGTTGGTTTCAGGGTGGGATATTCCCTAGTTTTCATTTCAAATATTTTTGGTATGATAGACACCACGAAGCACTCTTGGGCTGGTTTCTTTTGTAATTTTTTAATTGTCCAATAGCCTCTTGCTTGTGTTTTGTAGTTTTCGAATTTCCAATCATATAATTCTGCATCTGAGTTGTACCTTACTGAATCTTGATTCCCTAAGCGCAGTTCACCATAGATATTAGGTTATGTGTAGTCCTTCTTGTTTTGGATATGATATAGTTGTCAAATGTCGACTTCTTCATAAATAGGTTCTATCCAAGGTTCTCCTTGGGATGGATGAATAGGTACAATGACCTTTTGTCCATTTCCTTTTAGTTTTATTCTTTCTTTGTCTAAGGATATCGATGCTTTCATTTTTATTCCTTAAGGTCGACCTACTAACGGTGGGAAGGAGCTGGATCCTTCCTTAGGTTCAATAATTTCAAATTCAACTTTAGTCGATATTCCTTTTATCATTGTGTCGACGTTTTTCGAAACTCCAATAGGTTCAATCAGGCCTTGGTTGGCTAGCTTCAGGTATATGCATGACTCGTATAATCGAGGTCTACCCAACTGTTCCCAAGTGTCATGAGTCATAATGTTTACTTGTGATCCGAAGTCGAGCACAACTTGTTGGACATGGTATCCTTCAATTTCTAGGTCGACAAGTGGTTCGACATCACTTTTATCTTTTTGGTTTAGGCAGCAGGTATTCTTTGTTTGTTTTTCGGTGTTATTGTTGTGTTTTATTTTATACAATAAGTTGATGAATTGAGATATTGTTTTATCTTTGTGTACTAAGTGTATTAACTCTTTTACTATTCCTTGTTGATTATCATCATCTTCTTCCTGTCGAGCAAATTCTATAAATACATTTGTTGTATCTTTATATAGTTGTTTTTGTTTAACTGGATCAGGATAATCATTATTTTCTTATATTTTGCTTATTCGTGGGTTATCATTCCCAATTTTTGTCCCTTGTCGGGTTACTATATGTAAACTCTTTGTATTGATAATATCATGTTTTTGTACACATGACAAGACATTAACATTTTTCTTTTTATTTATTTTTTCAAGCATAGTAGGGAAATCCTCTAATGAGTGATCCCCTACTCCACAACTAGTACAGAATCTCAAGTCAGTTTTGTCCTTGTATGGACAGTCTTTGTAACGATGACCTTCTTTATAGCATGTGAAACATTGGATGGGCCAACATGGTCAGTTGTCATGATTCCCAGAGAATCAACCTCGACCTCCATATCCTCCACGTCAGTTGTTGAATCGGCGCTCATATCGACGACCTTCATACGTTTGATTATTTTGATCATTTTGCACATTGTTTCGTTGCTCATTGTTCTGTGTGACTGCATTAGTATGGTAGAATGCGTGGTGGTTTTGTCAGTTTTTTAGGTTTAGGTGGCAGTCGGTCGTGGCGGGATTCTTCGATTCACAGATAGCACACCAAGATGCTTTACCATTTTTCATGTTAAACGGGCAATATTTCATTGTGTGTTCTCCGTGTTGTTGGCAGATGTCGCAAAAACACTTTTTTTGCACAAATCAAATGTCATGTCGGCTGATATCCTGTCGACAGTTATCTTTTGTGTTGGACGAATTTACCACCTTACACACTCATTTTGGTCATTTTTTCCTAGTTAAACCACTATCCTAAGTATTATTGACTTAATTAACATCAGAGGAGCACTATAATGACATCAATAAGATCACATCCACACCTACCTTCAGTCAAAGAGGCTAACTTAGCCTTCTCCTACATTCGGGGAGGCTAACTGGAGCACTTTGGGGGTGATTGGAGTGTCATTAATGCACCATATTGCTAACTGATGGTTACAATAATTTAAACAGGGCAGTGAAGGTGCCTTCTTTGACTAAATTGATTATTTAATGATTATTTAATGAACTGGAGTCAACAGGGGCGCCTCCAACCACTTCTGATGTTCAGTTACACTTCAGTTAACCTCATTGGGGTTCATTGGAGTCATTGAAGTACTACCACTTGATGGTTAGCTTGCTGTGACATGTTTCTAATATCTTTTAGTGAAGACTCAGTCATTTATTACACTCCGACTTCAGTTAGGGCTCAGTTGAGTCAATTAGGGTTTTTATCAATGGTTAACTTGAGTGTTGACTGTGGCTTGCATTCAGTTCAGCTAGAGTCACTGATTCAGATTGAATGACCTCCTTGGGAATTCAAATTGCTTTGTTATTCATGCTTGCAACATGAGCTTGTATTGTATTACTCGTTATTTGTGTGAATATATAGTGCAGCTACTCTTTCTGTAGACCTTTTTCACCATTTTCATGAATTATTGTCATTAATATATTGATGAGACTGTGTTTAGTCCCTAGATCACTATGCAAGTTTAATATGGTATCATATCTCACGGCGAGACGAATCTTTATCTCTCAAAAACAAGCTTTTTGACAGATTTCTGCATGAAAATTGAGCAATAGCTCAAAAATCCAGCACTGCATCAGAAGCCAATGCTTACCACTTAATACCCAAAGTAAAGAAATTGTTGATCAAGCTTGCTTGATTGACTATACTAGGTGTGATGAAAGCCTAAAATGTGTAGGTTGTTCGACCTTACATTTCCCTTTCTGTTGTGATTTACAAGTTTTCTACAGGTGAAGCATTCGCTAGCAGATCCAGATGGCCTCCTCAGTAGATCTTTTGACTCCATACAATTTCCACTCATGGAAAGATGACATGGAGATTCAGCTGTGCTCTAGAGGAATCTATAGAGACACCATGGACACTGAAGATGAGCCTGGTTCTGCCATAGAAAAATCAATATTCTTGAACAAAAAGGATGAAGCATTCGGATTCTTGTGCCTCTCAATTTCCTGAGATATTCTTTTCCATCTTGTGGGATTGAAGACTCGAAAAGAAATTTGGGACAAATTGGAAACCCTATATGGAAAGAAAGATGACTTGAGAGCTTACCAGCTTGAAAATGAATTGATTTCTCTCCATCCCTCCAATTTCAAAACTCTGAATGACTTTTTCACAAAGTTCAAGCAAACTATTTTACTCTTGAAGCAATGCAAAATGGAGAAGGCGGATGATCAGCTCATCCTCACCATACTCTCGAAACTTGGGGTTGATTATTCAGTTTTTGTTTCTACATTCCGTGCGGGGAAGCTCACAACCCCAGGATGGAAGATGCCTACACTCAATGCCTTCATTGAGTCCCTAACAAGTGAACATGACAGGCTTATCCAGATGGGGATCATCAGATCTTACCGTGATCAATCCCTCCATGTCTTAGGGCCCAAATATCTGAAGGGTAAAGGAAAGCAGCAAAAGAACCCAAAAACTAAATTTGATTCTCCTAAGCCTAGAATTGAAAATTGGCAGCATGATGAGTCTTCTTGATCAAGGAAGAACAAAGGAAAAGGGCACCATGGAAAGGAAAAAGTCAAGTGTTCATACAACGGGAAGGGATTCCACCCTGAACATGCCTACATGAAGAAGAATCTTGATGGATCAACCTCTCTCCTTGAGAGAAATCACATCAATCTTCTGGAAAGCTTTTGAAGGAGATATCAGCAATATCAGGAACCACAACGTGAAAAAGATCATTCCCTCATGGAAATCACTTCGAAGTCCAAAGAACTCTTGATTAATTCTGGATATTCAAACCACATGATGGCTTAAAGAGACTCCTTTTCATCCTTGGAGACCGGAAAATCTATCCCCATCCACATGGGAGATGAATCCACCATCATTTCAGAAGGACAAGGTACGGTTGATCTTGAGAATGGCTATTTTTCAAATTTTTTGTATGTACCATCTCTGGCATCAAATATCCTTAGTGTCTCTTAGATGACACATACTATAGTTCCTAAGAGTGTTTCTTTCATCCCAAATGAGGTTGAGATAACAGAGCTTGCATCCGGAAAACTCATTGATAAAGGTCTTGCAAAACATCATGCAAGAGCCTATGAGTTCTCTCACTTTGTTGCAGATGCAAATACCACCACTCTGCTAACTCATGGAAATGAGGTTAGTAGGTTGTGGCATCAAAGGTTTAGCCATCTAAATTTCAAATATTTTTAGCAATTATAGAAAAATTCCATGGTTGAAGGCCTCCTGGTCATCAAGGAAACCACTGAAAATTGCAAGGACTGTGTGATTGGAAAACACCCTGAGCACAAGTTCGATCGGGGGAAGGAAAACCGAGCTGCATGCATATTGGAGCTAATACATTCTGATATCAGTGGTCCGATGCTTGTCACATCCATGAATGGATAAAGGTATCTTCTTACTTTTATTGATGATTTTTCAAGGTACACATGGGTCTTCTGGGCTTAAGATCAAGATCTTGAGATTTGATAATAGAGGGGATTATGTTAGTAATGATTTGCTTCACATATTATCCCAAAGTGGTATTTAGGTCCAACATTCAATTTCCTACACTCCCCAGCAAAACGGAGTAGTGAAAAGGAAGAATCGGTCTCTCAAGGAGATGACCACCTGTATGTTGGAATCAAAGAAGCTTGCTGCAAATTTGTGGGCTAAAGCCATGCATGCTGTAGAATAAATTCAGAATAGGGCGCCACACTCATTTGTGAATGGTAATACCCCTTTCAAAGCATACTTTGGATAGAATCCGGATGTGTTGAAGCTACTCATGTTTGGGTCCACTGAATGGGACCAGATTCCACTTGATAAAAGAAGGGCTTTGCAACCGCAAAGCATACAATGTAATTTTATTGGGTATACTAATGAATCAAAAGGATTCAAGCTATTGTATATCAAAACAAAATAGTTCATCATCGAGAGAAGTGTCAAATTTGATGAGCCTCTTCAGGAGGTGGAACTAGTGAAGGAGAAAACTGTTGAACTTCCTTCCTATTCTATTGAATATTTGGATGATGAAATTGGGTGTGATGACCCTGATTTGGATACTATGATTTTTTATATCAGTGTGCAGCAATAATTAGATTCTGAATCCAAACCTGAAGTGCAAAATCATCTTCCCACATGGGCTCGACAGACACTCTCCTACACAGGAGATAACATTGGAAATCTCGATGATCCAAGGAGAACCTGGTCTGATTTCCAAAGAGAAGGTATTGTGCTCTCTTGTCCTGATAATTTTCTATCTGAAAATTGCTATTTTATGATTATTTTAGATCCAAAATCCTACTACCATGCTCATAAGGATTCGAGATGGCAATTTTCCATGGATGAAGAGATGAAATCTCTTCAGAGAAACACTACTCGGGAGCTAGTTTCTCTTCCTCCATCAGGGAAATTGGTTCAATGCAAGTGGGTGTTTCGGACAAAGGTTGCTATTGATGGAAGCACCTAAAAATATAAGGCAAGGATGGTGAAATTTTTTTTCTCTCAGGTCCAAGTTATGGACTACCATGAGACCTTTGCACCAGTTGCAAAAATGGACTCCATCCGCCTAGTTTTGGCAATTTCAGCATCTAAGCACTGGGAAGTGCATCATATGGATTTTAATATAGAATTTATACATGGAGATATTCATGAGGAGATATACATGAAGCATATTGAGGGCTGCATCATTGATCCATATTTGGTTTTCAAGCTAAAGAAGTCACTATACTGGTTAAAACAAGCCCCAAGAGAGTGGTATTCCAAGATGGATGCCTTCCTTCTCTCGCAAAACTTCCAAAGGTGTAGATCAGATAAAAATGTGTATTTAAAGAAATATGATGGTCATATTATTATTATTATTTTATATGTTGATGACATACTAATCACAGATAGCACATTTTCCTCCATTTCATCCATCAAAACTGCTCTCCACAATGCCTTTGAAATGAGTGATTTAGGGCTCCTAAAAAAAAAATTTGGGCTCGAAATTGAGCAAAATTCTGATGGGATTATGGTCACTTAGTACAAATACATTTCAGACCTATTATTCAAGTTTAACATGGCTTATTGTAGACCTAAACCATTCCCTTTCCTTTCAGGGATCATCCTTGAAGAAGGAAAAATCACACCTCCCATGGACTGCACTATCTATCAACAACTAATTGGTAGCTTGTTGTACTTGACACATTCTTGGGATGATATATGTTATGCCATGAATGCTATATCAATATACAAGCAGTAGCCTCACTATATTCATTGGAAGGCAGTTGTTGTAATCTCACAGATCACATAAGGTTACCAATAATACACACTAAGACATATATATATAAAACATAGACAAGAGATAAGAACAAATAGGTGAATTAACAGATTATATTATATGAATGAGTCCATACAACAAAAAGAACTGAAATGAGTTCTCATCTACCTCAACAGCCTAATATATATGATTACATAGTGGTTACAAAATAACTACCTATCGGTTCGGTGAACCGACACAACCTTACGTGGTCGACCTAATCTCTAGTTTAGTCGATCGATCGACTTAGTCGGCTGATCGACTAAGTTGGCCCATTGACTTAGTTAGCTGATTGAATAAGTTGGCTATCGTTCAAGTTGACTTATCGACTTGCTCCTTCTACATCTCCCCCATGAACAAAATGTTTCTTTGTCCTGAATAAATAGGAAGGTACACAATTCTTCTTAGAAGGTCTCAATAGTTATTGTGGTGGGATATGAAGTTTGATGGTCAGTCTTTTCTGTACACAGACTTCTACAATGGATGGGGTTGTTAATGCAAGGTGATGTTGGAAATCTGTCCAACTCTGCAAAATTTTCTAGATGTCGATGGCGAGTGTGGTCAAGCTTGATAAGATTGACATCTCCTCTGAAATGGAGACTTTAGCTATTCTGTCCATGTTGTGACCCATCAACTGGTCCTTCTTCTCTGCAGTCTCAATAAGTTGTTTCATCTGCGGGAAGATGATGTTGAATTTTTCCAGGTTGAGGAGAGCTTGTTGCACCCACTAATGTGCTTCACTTTCTAGTCTCTATAGTTTGGCTATTTCAAGCACTATTTTTTCTTCTATTATCTTTTTGAGTGCTTCCTTAGTGGATTTCCTGCTTTCTAATGCCTGAATCCCTTGTCGAGTCTGATGATAGACTTGCCCATAGTAATTAGGTCAGTCACTCAGTATTTCTTCAGTTATGATAGACTCCTCCATATGACCTTGCAACACTTTATAGGCTTCAGAAAAGGCAGTGTGCTGTGCCATTAAGAGTCGGGAAGTTTCCTCTTTTTTTTCCTCCTTTGTTTCCTAAATGTGAGCTTGGAGTGCCGACACCATGCTCTCAAATAACCGATATGCCCTTTCAAGTGGTTTGTCTGTGTCAACCTCTACGGGTCCAGACATGATGGACTGGGCCAGATTCCAACATTTGTGGAGGAACTCGACATGTTCTGCATTTTGGTCGTCAAGTTCCTTACGTCTTTGCTCACTTCTTGTTTTTGCTTCACCTGCTAGGGTATTTAGAAGTTGTCCTAGCTCTAGGTCAGTTATGGAAGTTGCATCCTTTAATTTGATGTGGACCCTTGATGGTTTTCCATGATGCTCCTTCTATTTCTCCTTCCTCTTCTTATGCTTTTCTTTATCTACTTGAGTCGGCACCTGTGTGCCTGCAAAAGTTGAGCCAGGTTCTTTGGTTTATGGGATGGTGGTTGTTGGTTTTTCTGGTTGGGACGATGGGATGGTTGCTGCTTCCAGTTGTGGAGATGGAAGGGGTGCAGAAGTGGGCATCGTTGGTGCTGATGGTTGTCAGGGGGCTTGCTCTGAGTCATGGGGTGGTGGTGGTGATGGAGTTGGTGAATGGTCAGGGTGGACTGGGTTGGGGGAAAGGTGGGTAAGTGGTGGCTTGTCGAGGTGAGGGGGAAATTCTACGTTGGAGAACATTTGATTAATTTGTCAGTCTATTTCCTCCTTAGTTTCTTCTCCTACAGTCAGTGCAGTGGCTGGTAGGTCGGCTTGGGGTACGGTCAGAGTGATAGTCGAGGACTGACGTGAAACCACTTCATCTTCCTTGTCGGGATTTCTCTCAAAAATCAACGTGATGGTTGCAAAGGTTCCATACTGTGCTTCTTGACCTAGTTGGTATCCTACAGTCCCGAAGAGGCGATTTTATAGATATCTTGTGTGTCGACATAAATATGTCAGAAAGCTTCTCAATGAAAGATTGCAAATCTCTATCTTTGTCAAACTTTTCTTTCACAGCCTCCATCATCATACTTTTACACAAGTTGAGTGGGCTTACTGACTGTTGTGGTGGTACTTGCTCCTCGGTGACTTTCGTCGGTGATGGAGGTGGAGGCATAGACACAAGGTCGATGACGTTCTCAGGCGTCATCGTGTGGGTAGTCTTAGCTTTCTTTGGTTGACCCGCTAGTGCTCCTGCATTGACAAATTGCTGGAATTGGGTTTCGACCGGCACCTTATTTGTTGTGGCATCCTCTATGATGTTGAGGGCCGTGGCTGCCAATTCCTCTTCGTCTTCTGATGAGTCGACAAGAATAAGCTTGCACTTACCTTTCCCTTGTTGTTGTTGTTGTTTATTTATTTTCTTCCTGACCACTTCTATTTCTTTGGAAAATTTTCTAATGATGCCTTTTGTAACAGCATATTCCATATTTTCTGGTTCTGGTTTACCCCTTGGCTCCTAGGTCGGGACAAGACTTTCTGCAGGTGGAGGAATTACCTGTTGCTTTGGCTATGGCTCTGTGGTATGGGGTTCTTCCCTCTTTGCGGTCAGAGTTTTGATGGTTATTTGAAGCTGTCCAGCCAGAGGGTAGGTCATATATGAATAATATCTTATGAATTTTCTGTAATAGACTGTGTGGCCAAGTAACACCCTAACTTATTTTGGTTTACTGGTGGTTCTAGGTCGAGGATAATTTTGATCTTTGCAAAGTCGACCTTAATACCTTCCTTACGGATAATGTGCCCTAATAATATCCCTATGGGGGTCACAAATATGCATTTCTTGATGTTTAGGGAGAGTTGAATTTGTCGACATCTTTCCAACATAACTCTGAGCCATTTGTAATGATCCTTTAACATGGAGTGCATTGTCCAATCATCAAAGTATACTTCCATGGTCTTGTAAATATATTCCTGAAATGTTTTGACAACAATTCTATAAAATACTGCAGGTGCATTTTTTAAACCAAAAGGCATAACTTTGTAAGCAAATGAACTAAATTTACACACAAAGGTTGTCTTCTTCTGGTCTTCTTTAGCTATTGGCACTTGGTTATAACATGAGAATCCATCTGTAAATAAGTAGCATTCATGTCCTACAACCTCATTTAGGATTTCATCTACATAAGGGGTTGGAAATGGGTCTATCAGTGTTACTTTGTTTAGTTTCCTGAAGTCGACACAAATTCTTAGTCTGGTCGGATCATGTTTCTTAGGCTGTACAACCATTGGACTTTCCCATTCTGATTGGTCGATATGATAGATGATGCCTGCTGCCAGCATGTTATCAATTTCCTTTTTGACTATCTCCTTGTATTTGTGAGCTAGTTTATAAGTCCTTTTCTTCACAGGTCAAACATCAGGTTTAGTATCAATTTTGATTTCTCCCATTTCGTGGACTAAGCCTTTGAGGTATTTATAATCTCAAGCAAATAAATCTTGAAACTCCTTTAATAAGTTCATTATCTCTGTGGTCTGTTTTTCACTCCAGTAGTCACCAATCTTTGCCATTTTTGGTCGATCATCATTTGAAATGTCAATCCCTTTTTTTTTAAAATTTTGCATTGTAGAAATTCAGGCCAGCAGTAGATTAATTTTACCCACAACAATTATCAATTGATCATGCAAAATTGCTAACAATGGAGACTGAATATGGAGCTGTAACACAAAATTATATTAACTGAGTGTACAATAGCCAACCCTGTAATATCATAGGCTTCTAAATAAATCAAATACATGAATAAATTGAATGCATGAGGAAGCATCCAAATCTAGCATAAAGCAGGATTACCAAAAATAAGCAAATCCCCCATAGGTGTAAAAGCTGGATCCCAAATCTGTCATGGAGCTCACGAATTGGCAAAAAGGCATAGGAAAGCTAAAGAGTGGTGGAATGGAAGCTCATACATGCTTTTGCATGGAAAAAAGAGAGGAGGATGTGTAGGACAAAAAACAAGTTCACCTCACCTAGTCTAGCTTTTCCATGTGCCTTAAAACACTGAAAAAGCAGGCAATAAAGCAGAAAAAGCAGATAGGCGCCTAGGAGGCCAGGAATAAATCAGATTTGATTCCTAAGGATTTCCCAAGTGCTACATGAGTTAGATATGGCAAGTTTGACCTCTATGGATAGGCAATTAGAAACTTGCACAAGGTGGGACTCATGAAGTAGGCAAATAAGACAAAAATAAATGAATTAATGTCGAAGTGGGTAAACTATGGGTTGATTATTCTAACACCCCCCCTTAAGCCTGACTTTATGAGTAATAAATAAAAAATATATAGGGCCTAGAAACAAGGCTTAGTCACCCTTTACATACTGCATGTCCAAATAAACAAGGAAAGAGGCAAAACCAACTTGGGAAAATCCTCCCTTAAACATGGACTGTAAAACAAAATTGTAGAATCTTGTCTCCACTCATGCTTTCACAGCATGATCAGAAATCCCCAGCAGTGATTTGAGATTGCTGAAGGTCTTCTCACAAAATGCTTTGGTGAAGATATCAGCTACTTGTTCTGAAGATGAACAGAAGAGTAGGTGAATGGTGCCATCATGCACAAGCTCTCTGATGCAGTGCATCTGAATCTCAATGTGTCTGGTTCTCTGCTTCTAAACTGGATATTTGCAGATTTGAATGGTACTATGGTTATCACAGTAGATGGTAGTTTAGTACTCAGGTTCGAAACCACACTCTCCATGTAAACCCTGCAACCATAAACACTGAGTTGCTACATTAACAACTCCTCTGTACTCAGCTTCTGTAAATGAGAGTGCAATGGCACAATTTTTCTTGCTTGAACAGCTGATTGGCCCTTCTGCAAGCATGAACACATACCCTAAAGTGGACTTTCTGTCTGTGCTATCACCTGCCCAATCACTGTTAGTAAATCCAATCAAATCAAGATCAGATTTTGCCTTATAGAAGATCCCATGTGTCCTTGTTCCCTGAACAAAGTTAAGGATCCTTTTGGCTGCTTTCCAATGGATCTCATGAGGCTGATCCATGAATCTAGAAGCCACACTTACTACATAAAAAATATCAGGTCGAGTATGTGTCAAATACAATAAACATCCAATCAATTGCCTATACAGTGTATTGTTTACCATCGGTGGAGAATCATCTTCCTCCAGCTTCACTCCTGAAAGGAAAGGACTTTTGCTTGCTTTGCAGTATTGCATTCTGAATTTGATCAGCAAATCCAAGGCATACTTGGACTAGTGCACCTTTATTCCAGCTTTGGTTTGAGAAATCTCAAGCCCCAGAAATTGACTTAAGAGCCCCAAATCTGTCATGGAGAAGGCTTGGTTCATAGCTCCTTTTAAGGAAGCAATCTCAGCCTGTGATATTCCTGTAATGAGGAGGTCATCAACATATAACACAATGATAATTAATGAACCATTAACAGACTTCAAATATACATTTGGATCTGATTTGCACCGAACAAAATTCAGAGACAGCAAGAAGCTTTCTATCTTGGCATACCAAGCCCTGGGGGCTTGCTTTAGCCCATACAATGACTTTCTCAACCTGCACAAAAGATAAGGGTTAGTAGAAAAAACTTGAGGCTGCTGCATATATATCTCCTCAGTGAGATCTCCATTCAGAAATGCACATTTTACATCCATGTGATGTACCTCCCATTGCCTTGAGGCTGCAATGGCTAGA
>LPNX010269995.1:137054-206282 GCA_001517045.1 Pseudotsuga menziesii
CTGTTAGGGTCTGAAATAAACTCATCTCCATTAGAAAAATCAGAATCAGCATGTTCAACAAACTCTTTACTTACTTCTTGAGGTTCAGGTGGTGAAGAGGCTTCACCAATTTCCACTTTTGCAAGGGGTTCTTCTTCAAACTGAACACACCTTTCAATGAAGGATTTGTTTGTGCTAAAATTTATCAACTTGTACCCTTTTGAATCTTCAGAGTATCCAACTAAAAGACACTCTTGGCTTTGGGGCTGCAAAGCCTTCCTCTTCTCTGTCGGAATCCTAGCCCAAGCCTTTGAGCCAAAAATCTTGAAATGGGTCACATCTGGCTTGTGCCCACTCCATGCTTCGAAGGGAGTCATGCCATCAAGCTGTTTGTGAGGCACCCTATTCTAGATATAGGCTACATAGTTGATAGCTTCGGCCCAGTACTTTGGTGGCAAAGTTTTGGCCTCCATCATGCATGTTGCCATCTCCTTCAGTGATCTGTTCTTCCTCTCAGCAACACCATTTTGCTGTGGTTTGTAAGGGATAGAATGCTGCATCTGAATACCTGCATCTGCATAATAGTTAATAAACTCAGACTTGACATACTCACCACCATTGTCAGATCTGAGGACCTTGAGTTTCTTTCCACACTGGTTTTCAACCAAAGCCTTAAAGACTTTGAATAGGCCAAAAACTTCAGACTTGTGTTTCATGAAGTGAACCCAACAATACCTAGAAAAATCATCAATAAAGGTCAAGGCATATTTGGCCTGACTCATGGAAATATGAGGGAATGGGCCAACAACATCACTGTGAATCATCTCGAGGGGTGTAGAGGTTCTCTCATGACTAGCTTTCTCAAATTTGTGCTCTGGGTGTTTTCCTAGGATACAACCTTGGCAGACTCCTTTGGAAAATTTTATCTTGGGCAGCCCTATGACCATTTCTTTCTCACTAAGATCAGATAGATACTTGTAATTTAGATGGCCAAATCTTTCATGCCATAGCTTGCTAGCTTCATTAGCATGGATAAGAAGAGCAGAGGGGTTTGAGTAAGGTAGGAAGTGTGAGAACATGTATACCTTTTGAGCATGATTCACAACTCCTTTTGCAATGACTCTACGAGTTGAGATTTCTGTGATCTTAACTTCATTGGGGGAGAATATAACTTTCTTAGGAGACCCAATGTGGGTCATCTGGTACACTGATAGGAGGTTGGAGGCGAGACCAGGGACATACAGCACATTGTTGAACTGACCATGATCAAGATCTATCCTTCCTTTGCCTAAAATTTCAGTGAGAGAGTCATCTTCGAGTACAATAGATGGTCCTTTCGACATATCCAGTGAGGAGAAGGCCTCCTTAGTCGAAACCATGTGTCTTGAAGCTCCAGAATCTATTTTAAAACTGGGTGAGCTTGATGTGCCAGCAACCAATGCATGAACTCTCTCTTTGTCATATGAACTTGATCCTCCTTCTCTCTTCTTTGAGATTTCTGGAAGGGAGATGCCATTCTTCTCTAGGAGATTGGTCAGCATATCAATCTGCTTTTTCATACAAGAGCTTTTAGTGTGATTTCCCTTCGAACAGTATGAGCACTTGTTCATTTCACCTTTGTTTTTCTTCTTCTAGGTATTTTTCTTGGGACCTTGTTGATCCTATGGAGACTGCCTCTTGTCTCTCCTTTGCTCAGGTGTATTTTTAGCTTTCTTTTTTCTTTTCGAATCCACCCTCGAATCTCCAGCAATCAAAGCTTGATCTTTGGATGGTTTGATGGTGCCCATCATCACCAGCTTGTCTTGTTCTTATGTGAGAGATTCCATGAAATCTGCAAGGCTAGGCATCTTCCAGGTTCGAGCTATGAGTTTTGTGGCATAGAAGGAGAAAACAAATACTGAGTAGTCAGGTCCTAGCTTTGAGAGGATGGCCAATATGATCTGATCATCTTTCTTTTCGATACCACACTGCTTCAGCTGCAAAACTAGTGCTTTGAACTTGGAGAAATATAGCTGCAGGGATTCAAAGCTACTGCGAATCAGAGAAATCAAATCATTTTCAATCTGATGTCCCCTCATCTCATCTGTATTTCCAAAAAGATCAGAAATATTCTCCCATAATTGATCCAGTGAAGTTAATCCATCGAGATGGAAAAGGAGGTCTCGGGAAATACTGAGACATAGGAGGCCATAGGCCTCATCTCTCCGATTGTGCCATTTGATCTTCTCTGTAGCAGCATTGGGCTCTGCTTCTGTAGCCATAGTCACCCTGTAGAGGCCTTTCGCTCTCAACAAGATCTCCATCTCTACTTTCCATTCAAAATAGTTGAAGGGAGTCAAGATAGTTTTCTGTGAATCCATAGCTTTAGAAAATGTGTCCCGGCTGTCAGTAGAAGGCTCCCAGTCTTGATGTCGAACCTGCAAATTTTTTTTTGAAGGAGAGTAAAAACCTACAATGGCTCTGATACCATGTAGAAATTCAGGCCAGCAGTAGATTAATTTTACCCACAACAATTATCAATTGATCATGCAAAATTGCTAACAATGGAGATTGAATATGGAGCTATAACACAAAATTATATTAACTGAGTGTACAATAGCCAACCGTGTAATATCATAGGCTGCTGAATAAATAGAATAAATGATGAAATCGAATGCATGAGGAAGCATCCAAATCTAGCATAAAGCAGGCTTACGAAAAATAAGCAAATCCCCCATAGGTGTAAAAGCTGGATCCCAAATATGTCATGGAGCTCACAAATTGGAAAAAAGGCATAGGCAAGCTAAAGAGTGGTGGAATGGCAGCTCATACATGATTTTGCATGGAGAAAAGAGAGGAGGATGTGTAGGACAAAAAACAAGTTCACCTCACCTAGTCTAGCTTTCCCATGTGCCTTAAAACACTGAAAAAACAAGCAATAAAGCAGAAAAAGAAGATAGGAGCCTAGGAGGCCAGGAATAAAGTAGATTTGATTCCTAAGGCGTTCCCAAGCGCTACATGAGTCAGATATGGCAATTTTGACCTCTATGGATAGGCAATTAGCAACTTGCACAAGGTGGGACTCATGAAGTAGGCAAATAAGACAAAAATAAATGAATTAATGTCTAAGTGGGTAAACTATGGGTTTATTATTCTAACAAGCATCTAGCCATTCTGGTGCTTTGGATTAATTGATCGGATGAATTCCTTCCTTAAACTATGATAATGTGGTAGGGAAGTCGGCTGCAATCATTTTGTCAGTATCTTGTTTGTCAGTTGTTTCTACTTTCAGGATTGTGCAGATAGGTTTGGTTGTTTCG
This sequence comes from Pseudotsuga menziesii, assembly GCA_001517045.1. Taxonomy (NCBI): domain Eukaryota; kingdom Viridiplantae; phylum Streptophyta; class Pinopsida; order Pinales; family Pinaceae; genus Pseudotsuga; species Pseudotsuga menziesii. Next base: position 140,333 of record LPNX010269995.1, read on the forward strand.
ACATGGTTGGATTTCCATCCAAATATTTTTCCTTCTATGTTTTCTTTTTCTAACTGTAGTCTTGTCGACTATGGATTTAGCCTTGTTTGTATATTGTTACATTTCGTTGTCTATCAGTTAGCCTTTAAGGTTTTGTTTTCGGTCGGCTGTATAAATTCTTTAATCTTTTTTGTTGTTTCGACCAAGTTTTTATTTTGTGGTATAAAAATGAAATATTTAGTGAAATTTGCCCTAAGTTCATTCCATAAGAAGGTTTCACCTCTAGCTTCTTCCATCTTATACCATTTGTTTGGTAAGTTAGAAAGGGTTGATGGAAACAAGTGTGGCCATGCTCATTCATCCTTGTATCCAAGTCTTCTCCATTCTTTTTCACAGGTTTTAATATGATCTTCTGGGTTCTATCCTTGAGTGAATATAGGTATCTGAGATTTTTGGGTTAACTTCTTTCCTCCAAACCTTTCAACAAAGTAAGTTGAAGCAGTTGTCCAGGTCTGCAGTCTTGTCTGATGGGTATCCCAAGATCTAGCAGCTTGTCCTGTAAAAGTTTTTACTAAGATTTGAAGTCGGCCATGTTCCCCAATATTTTTTGGAAACTTGTTCGACATGCATGACTGGTGATTCCCTTTCCTTGTATCTTGGTAGTTGTGTGGTATTTACATTGGTAGGTTGTAAGGTAGGGTATTCCCTAATTTTCTTCTCAAATATTTTTGGGACAATGGACACTATGAAGCACTGTTGGGTGGGTTTTTTCTGTAGTTTTTGAATAGTCCAGCACCCTCTTACTTGTGTTTCATAGTTCTCAATATCCCAATCATATAATTCAGCATTTGAATTATAACCAACTAAGTCCTATTTTCCTAAATGAAGTTCTTTGTAGATGTTAGGTTCGGTATAATCTGCATTGTTTTGAATCTGGTAGAGTTGTCGGACGTCGACTTCTTCATCGATAGGTTCCATCCAAATTATATTAACTGAGTGTACAATAGCCAACCCTATAATATCATAGGATTGTAAATAAATAGAATACATGAATAAATTGAATGCATGTGGAAGCATCCAAATCTAGCATAAAGCAGGCTTACCAAAAATAAGCAAATCCCCCAGAGGTGTAAAAGTTGGATCCCAAATCTGTCATGGAGCTCACGAATTGGAAAAAGGGAATAAGAAAGCTAAAGAGTGGTGGAATGGCAGCTCATACATGCTTTTGCATGTAAAAAAGAGAGGAGGATGTGTAGGACAAAAAACAAGTTCACCTCACCTAGTCTAGCTTTCCCATGTGCCTTAAAACACTTAAAAAGCAGGCAATAAAGCAGAAAAAGAAGATAGGCACCTAGGAGGCCAGGAATAAATTAGATTTGATTCCTAAGGCTTTCCCAAGTGCTACATGAGTTAGATATGGCAAGTCTGACCTCTATGGATAGGCAATTAGCAACTTGCACAAGGTGGGACTCATGAAGTAGGCAAATGAGACAAAAATAAATGAATTAATGTCTAAGTGGGTAAACTATGGGTTGATTATTCTAACACCCCCCCTTAAGGCTGAATTTATGAGTAATAAATAAAAAATATATAGGGCCTAGAAACAAGGCTTAGTCACCCTTTACATACTGCATGTCCAAATAAACAAGGAAAGAGGCAAAACCAACTTGGGAAAATCCTCCCTTAAACATGGACTGTAAAACAAAATTGTAGAATCTTGTCTCCACTCATGCTTTCACAGCATGATCAGAAATCCCCAGCAGTGATTTGAGATTGCTGAAGGTCTTCTCACAAAATGCTTTGGTGAAGATATCAGCTACTTGTTCTGAAGATGAACAGAAGAGTAGGTGAATGGTGACATCATGCACAAGCTCTCTGATGCAGTGCATGTGAATCTCAATGTGTCTGGTTCTCTGCTTCTAAACTGGATCTTTGCAGATTTGAATGGTACTCTGGTTATCACAGTAGATGGTAGTTTAGTACTCAGGTTCGAAACCACACTCTCCATGTAAAGCCTGCAACCATAAACACTGAGTTGCTACATTAACAACTCCTCTGTACTCAGCTTCTGTAGATGAGAGTGCAATGGCACTCTATTTATTGCTTGACCAGCTGATTGGCCCTTCTTCAAGCATGAACACATACCCTAAAGTGGAATTTCTGTCTGTGCTATCACCTGCCCAATCACTGTTAGTAAATCCAATCAAATCAAGATCAGATTTTGCCTTATAGAAGATCCCATGTGTCCTTGTTCCCTGAACAAAGTTAAGGATCCTTTTGGCTGCTTTCCAATGGATCTCATGAGGCTGATCCATGAATATAGAAGCCACACTTACTACATAACAAAGATCAGGTCGAGTATGTGTCAAATACAATAAACATCCAATCAATTGCCTATACAGTGTATTGTTTACCATCGGTGGAGAATCATCTTCCTCCAGCTTCACTCCTGAAAGGAAAGGACTTTTGCTTGCTTTCCAGTCTTGCATTCTGAATTTGATCAGAAAATCCAAGGCATACTTGGATTGGTGCACCTTTATTCCATCTTTGGTTTGAGCAATCTCAAGCCCTAGAAATTGATTTAAGAGCCCCAAATCTGTCATGGAGAAGGCTTGGTTCATAGCTCCTTTTAAGGAAGCAATCTCAGCCTGTGAGATTCCTGTAATGAGGAGGTCATCAACATATAACACAATGATCATTAATGAACCATTAACAGACTTCAAATAGACATTTGGATCTTATTTGCACCGAACAAAATTCAGAGATAGCAAGAAGATTTTTATCTTGGCATACCAAGCCCTGGGGGCTTGCTTTAGCCCATACAATGACTTTCTCAACCTGCACACAAGATAAGGGTTAGTAGAAAAACCTTGAGGCTGCTGCATATATATCTCCTCAGTGAGATTTCCATTCAGAAAGGCACATTTTACATCCATGTGATGTACCTCCCATTGCCTTGAGGCTGCAATGGCTAGAGCTAGCCTGGTGGAATCCATCTTTGCCACTGGGGAAAAGGTCTCATTGTAATTGATTCCATGAACCTATGAGTAGCCTTTAGCTACCAATATAGCCTTGTACTTCAGTGGTGAACCATCAGCATAAAATTTGTTCTTATAGACCCACTTACACTGTACTAGTTTTCTCCCTGGAGGAAGATCCACTAGCTCCCATGTGTTGCTCTTCTGGAGTGAGCTGAACTCCTCCTTCATGGAAGCTTGCCATCTTGGATCTCCTACTGATTATTCATATGTTTGAGGATTAGACTCAACCATCAAATAGAATTTTTCAGCAAACATAGGATCCTTCATGCACAGACCACTCTCAAATTGAGATCTAGTCCTCCTTGGGTCATTGGGATCCCCAGCTAGCTCACCTGCTGCATGTAGTGTCTTGGATGCCCATTTTGGCCTTGTGGGGCTGTTAGGGTCTGCAATAAACTCATCTCCATCAGACAAATCAGAATCAGCATGTTCAACAAACTCTTTACTTACTTCTTGAGGTTCAGGTGGTGAAGAGGCTTCACCAATTTCCACTTTTGCAAGGGGTTCTTCTTCAAACTGAACACACCTTTCAATGAAGGCTTTGTTTGTGCTAAAATTTATCAACTTGTACCCTTTTGAATCTTCAGAGTATCCAATGAAAAGACACTCTTGGCTTTGGGGCTGCAAATCCTTCCTCTTCTCTATCAGAATCCTAGCCCAAGCCTTTGAGCCAAAAATCTTGAAATGGGTCACATCTGGCTTGTGCCCACTCCATGCTTCGAAGGGAGTCATGCCATCAAGCTGTTTGTGAGGCACCCTATTCTGGATATAGGCTACACAGTTGAATGCTTCGGCCCAGTACTTTGGTGGCAAAGTTTTGGCCTCCATCATGCATGTTGCCATCTCCTTCAGTGATCTGTTCTTCCTCTCAGCAACACCATTTTGCTGTGGTGTGTAAGGGATAGAATGCTGCATCTGAATACCTGCATCTGCACAATAGTTAATAAACTCAAACTTGACATACTCACTACCATTGTCAGATCTAAGGACCTTGAGTTTCTTTCCACACTGGTTTTCAACCAAAGCCTTAAAGACTTTGAATAGGCCAAAAACTTCAGACTTGTGTTTCATGAAGTGAACCCAACAATACCTGGAAAAATCATCAATAGAGGTCAATGCATATTTGGACTGACTCATGGACATATGAGGGAATGGGCCAGCAACATCACTGTGAATCAGCTCGAGGGGTGCAGAGGTTCTCTCATGACTAGCTTTCTCAAATTTGTGCTCTGGGTGTTTTCCTAGGATACAACCTTGGCAGACTCCTTTGGAAAATTTTATCTTGGGCAGCCCTATGACCATTTCTTTCTCACTAAGATCAGATAGATACTTGTAATTTAGATGGCCAAATCTTTCATGCCATAGCTTGCTAGCTTCATTAGCATGGATAAGAAGAGCAGAGGGGTTTGAGTAAGGTAGGAAGTGTGAGAACATGTATACCTTTTGAGCATGATTCGCAACTCCTTTTGCAATGACTCTACCAGTTGAGATTTCTGTGATCTCAAATTCATTGGGGGAGAATATAACTTTCTTAGGAGACCCAATGTGGGTCATCTGGTACACTGATAGGAGGTTGGAGGCGAGACCAGGGACATATAGCACATTGTTGAACTGACCATGATCAAGATCTATCCTTCCTTTGCCTAAAATTTCAGTGAGAGAGTCATCTCCTAGTACAATAGATGGTCCTTTCGACATATCCAGTGAGGAGAAGGCCTCCTTAGTCGAAACGATGTGTCTTGAAGCTCCAGAATCTATTGTAAAAATAGGTGAGCTTGATGTGCCAGCAACCAATGCATGAACTCTCTCTTTGTCATATGAACTTGATTCTCCTTCTCTCTTCTTTGAGATTTCTGGAAGGGAGATGCCATTCTTCTCTAGGAGATTGGTCAGCATATCAATCTCCTTTTTCATACAAGAGATTTTAGTGTGATTGCCCTTCGAACAGTATGAGCACTTGTTCATTTCACCTTTGTTTTTCTTCTTCTGGGTATTTTTCTTGGGACCTTGTTGATCCTCTGGAGACTGCTTCTTGTCTCTCCTTTGATTAGGTGGATTTTTAGCTTTCTTTTTGCTTTTGAATCCACCCTCGAATCTCCAGCAATCAAAGCTTGATCTTTGGATGGTTTGATGGTGCCCATCATCACCAGCTTGTCTTGTTCTTATGTGAGAGATTCCATGAAATCTGCAAGGCTAGGCATCTTCTAGGTTCGAGCTGTGAGTTTTTTGGCATAGAAGGTCGAAACAAAGACTGAGTAGTCAGGTCCTAGCTTCGAGAGGATGGCCAATACGATCTGATCATCTTTCTTTTCGATACCACACTGCTTCAGCTGCAAAACTAGTGCTTTGAACTTGGAGAAATATAGCTGCAGGGATTCAAAGCTACTGCGACTCAGAGAAATCAAGTCATTTTCAATCTGATGTCCCCTCATCTCATCTGTCTTTCCAAAAAGATCAGAAAGCTTCTCCCATAATTGATCCAGTGAAGTTAATCCATCGAGATGGAAAAGGAGGTCTCGGGAAATACTGAGACATAGGAGGCCATAGGCCTCATCTCTCCGATTGTGCCATTTGATCTTCTCTGTAGCAGCATTGGGCTCTGCTTCTGTAGCCATAGTCACCCTGGAGAGGCCTTTCGCTCTCAACAAGATCTCCATCTCTACTTTCCATTCAAAATAGTTGAAGGGAGTCAAGATAGTTTTCTGTGAATCCATAGCTTTAGAAAATGTGTCTCGGCTGTCAGTAGAAGGCTCCCAGTCTTGATGTCGAACCTGCAAATTTTTTTTTGAAGGAGAGTAAAAACCTACAATGGCTCTGATACCATGTAGAAATTCAGGCCAGCAGTAGATTAATTTTACCCACAACAATTATCAATTGATCATGCAAAATTGCTAACAATGGATATTGAATATGGAGCTGTAACACAAAATTATATTAACTGAGTGTACAATAGCCAACCCTGTAATATCATAGGCTTCTGAATAAATAGAATAAATGATGAAATCGAATGCATTAGGAAGCATCCAAATCTAGCATAAAGCAGGCTTACGAAAAATAAGCAAATCCCCCAGAGGTGTAAAAGCTGGATCCCAAATCTGTCATGGAGCTCACGAATTGGAAAAAAGGCATAGGCAAGATAAAGAGTGGTGGAATGGCAGCTCATACATTCTTTTGCATGGAGAGAAGAGAGGAGGATGTGTAGGACAAAAAACAAGTTCACCTCACCTAGTCTAGCTTTCCCATGTGCCTTAAAACACTGAAAAAACAGGCAATAAAGCAGAAAAAGAAGATAGGAGCCTAGGAGGCCAGGAATAAAGTAGATTTGATTCCTAAGGCTTTCCCAAGTGCTACATGAGTCAGATATGGCAAGTTTGACCTCTATGGATAGGCAATTAGCAACTTGCACAAGGTGGGACTCATGAAGTAGGCAAATAAGACAAAAATAAATGAATTAATGTCTAAGTGGGTGAACTATGGGTTTATTATTCTAACAAGCATCTATCCATTCTGGTGCTTTGGATTCATTGATCGGACGAATTCCTTCCTTAAACTGTGATAATGTGGTAGGGAAGTCGGCTGCAATCATTTTGTCAGTATCTTGTTTGTCAGTTGTTTCTACTTTCAGGATTGTGCAGATAGGTTTGGTTGTTTCGACATGGTTGGATTTCCATCCAAATATTTTTCCTTCTATGTTTTCGTTTTCTAACTGTAGTCTTGTCGACTATGGCTTTAGCCTTGTTTGTATATTGTTACATTCGTTGTCTATCAGTTAGCCTTTAAGGGTTTGTTTTCGGTCGGCTGTATAAATTCTTTAATCTTTTTTGTTGTTTCGACCAAGTTTTTATTTTGTGGTATAAAGTTGAAATATTTAGTGAAATTTGCCCTAAGTTCATGCCATAAGAAGGTTTCACCTCTAGCTTCTTCCATATTATACCATTTGTTTGGTAAGTTAGAAAGGGTTGATGGAAACAAGTGTGGCCATGCTCGTTCATCCTTGTATCCAAGTCTTCTCCATTCTTTTTCACAGGTTTTAATATGATCTTCTGGGTTCTGCCCTTGAGTGAATATAGGTATCTGAGATTTTTGGGTTAACTTATTTCCTCCAAACCTTTCAACAAAGTAAGTTGAAGCAGTTGTCCAGGTCTGCAGTCTTGTCGGATGGGTATCCCAAGATCTAGCAGCTTGTCCTGTAAAAGTTTTTACTAAGATTTGAAGTCGGCCATGTTCCCCAATATTTTTTGGAAACTTGTTCGACATGCATGACTGGTGATTCCCTTTCCTTGTATCTTGGTAGTTGTGTGGTATTTACATTGGTAGGTTGTAAGGTAGGGTATTCCCTAATTTTCTTCTCAAATATTTTTGGGACAATGGACACTATGAAGCACTGTTGGGTGGGTTTTTTCTGTAGTTTTTGAATAGTCTAGCACCCTCTTACTTGTGTTTCATAGTTCTCAATATCCCAATCATATAATTCAGCATTTGAATTATAACCAACTAAGTCCTGTTTTCCTAAATGAAGTTCTTTGTAGATGTTAGGTTCGGTATAATCTGCATTGTTTTGAATCTGGTAGAGTTGTCGGACGTCGAATTCTTCATCGATAGGTTCCATCCAAGGTTCTCCGTGAGATGGGTACAATGACCTTTTTTCCATTTCCCTTTAATTTAATTCTCTCCTTGTCTAGGGATATCTATGCTTTCATCTTTCTACCCCAAGGTCATCCGACTAGCATTGGGAAGGAACTGGATCCTTCCTTAGGGTCAATGATTTCGAAGTCGACCTTGGTCGAGATTCCTTTAATAGTTGTGTCAATGTTTTTATAGACTCCTATAGGCTTAATTAGGCCATGGTTGGCTAGTTTTAGGTAAATGCTTGATTCATAGAGTCAAGGTTTTCGCATTTGTTCCCAAGTGTCACGAGTCATGATGTTTACTTGTGATCCAAAGTCGAGCACGATTTGTCGTACATGGTATCCTTCGATTTTTAGGTCGACAAGTGGGTCGGCGTCACCTCTTTCTTTTTTATTTAAGATACAGATGTTCTTTGTAATTTTTTCAGAGTTGTGACATTTTATTTCATATAAAAAATCGATGAACTAAGATACTGAGTTGTCTTTTTGTATGAGCTGGATTAATTTGTTTATTATGTTCTGTCGATTTTCATTAGCTTGTTCTTGTCGTGCAATTTATTTGAATACATTTGTTTCTTCTTTGTATGTTTGTTTTTCTTTAAGTGGATTAGGGTAGACATTTTTCTCTTTTATTTTTCTGATCCTTGGGTTATCACTTCCTGTTTTTGTTCCTTGTCGAGTTACACTATGCAGATTTTTTATGTTTATTACATCATTTTTTTGCACACAGGACAAGACATTAACATTTTTCTTTGTATTGATTTTTTCCAGCATGGTAGGGAAATCCTCTAGTGAGTGATACCCTACTCCACAGTGAGTACAAAATTTGAGGTCAATTCTATCTTTATATGGATAGTCTATATACCGATGTCCCTCCTTATAGCACGTAAAGCACTGGATGGGTCGACGTGGTCGGTTGTTGCGATTCCTAGGGAATCAACCTCTTCCTCCGTATCCTGCATGTCGATTGTCGTACTGGCGCTTGTATCATTGACCGTCATATCTCTGACCATTTTTATCATTTGATAAGTTGTTTTGCTTGTTATGCTGTGCCACTGCATTGGTTTGGTAGACCGCCTAATAATTCTGTCAGTTCTTCAGGTTCAAATGATAGTTGGCCATGTTATGATTTTTAGTCTCGCAAATGGCACACCAAGAGGCCTTATCGTTCTTCATGTTGAATGGACAGTATTTTGTCGAGTGATTTCCGTGCTCCTGGAAAATGTCTCAAAAAGATTTGGTCTGCACGAATTGAATGTCTTATCGGCTATATTCCTGTCGACAGTTGTCTTTGGAGTGGCCAACCATCGAGCATTTGGTGCACCAGATCTCTTGATTCTTGAGGTTTAACTCCTTCAAATAATTCTATACATTTTTGAGCTATTCCTCTAATCTATGATCAGTAGAGTAAGAGGGTATGTCTTCATCCATCTCCACTTGGAGATATTTTGTGAGCGCATCCTTGTAAGATTTGAATGTTTCCAAACTTATATGTTGGTGGACTTTCTGAGATAACCCTGCAAAAAACCAATGGATTAGTAATTTTTCATATATAACATAGTCTAGCTCGCTTAGAAGGTCTTTCCATTGCTTATCATAGTCACGGACAATCTTCCCTGACTTCTGTGATGTAGTTTTAAATTTTTTCGCTGCCAGGTGTTTGGCATCTAGAGTTTTGAAAAATGATAGAAATTGTGCCTTGATCTCAACTTTGGTTGCTCTAGGTTGTATTTTTGAAAATGTCATATACCAGGTCAATGCCCTTTTCCTCAAGGCACCGGTGAACTATGCCATTTTTCTATCTTCATCTGTAACTTGGTTGGCCTCCCAAGTCGACTCGTAGATGAAACAATGTTGTCTGTGGTCCTCATCCCCCTCATATAGAGGAATGTGAGCTGATCTGTGACCCATGTCTAAACCACTATCATTGCTCTTACGAGGTGGCGGAGGTGAAGGTGGGGATGAGGGTGGTGGGGTTATTGGTTTATTCATCCCTACGGGACTATGGTCGATGGAACTTCTGTTCCTGTCAGTTGTTGATTCTTTGTCGACTGGTAGTCGGTTGATGTCGAATTCTGCTGTTGATGGTCCACTGCAACTACTTTTCCATAGATCTTAATATTCTATGTCTTCTAAACCTGTATTTGGTGGGGGGGGGGAGTGCTCCTTCATGTGTCGATAAGAGTAAGTGGCTACTTCGGTTGGAGGGTTCCACTTGAAAGGTCACCCAATTCCCTTCCTCTGGTCGATGTATAATGAGGTTTCATCTAGTGTATGTTTCATCGTCTAGTAGACTCCATATACTAAAGTCACTAGCTCATAGTTGGAGGTGCTCTTCGACAATAGTCTGTATCTAAGTATGCAAATTCAACGAAGAGAGGGTTGTTCCTTCATGGGGATCTCTTAATTGGAGAGCTTCTAGTTGCTCTATCCACAATTCTTCCTCTGTAGGGGATGCCTCTTGTTCCACGCCTTCTGTATGTCAGTCATGAACCGACTCTGGCAGATTCTCTTCTTGGTCGGTCACCCTAGGACTCCTTCCTCTATGTAGCTCTAAGGCTCTTTCTCTTCTTGCTTCCCTCCTCTGTTGTCTCTCTTCCCTCTCTATTTTCTGAATGTCCAACATACCTTCATGTGATATTATTCTCTTGAGTTCCCTTTTGGTCGGCTTTTCATTACTGGTGAATGGTATATATTTCTAGTCGACTAGAATCCACTCTACTCTATCTCGACATATGAACAGCTACCCCCCCATATCCTACCCGATGATTTTTTAGAAAGATGGGATAGTTCGGTCTATTTTCTTAGGAAGTATTCCCACTCTTTTTCTGCAATAAATTTTTCCCACTTCCTTTGCTTCTCCACCGAGTTAGAGTTTGATGGCAGTTTGTGAAGTGATGGACGAGGTTCGACAATATGTCCTACTCCCTTCTCGATCAGGAATTTGAACAGTAAGGTTGGTAAGAAGTAGATAAATTGTTTGGTGAGATCTGTGTAAAATTTATCCTTGAGTGTTTCCACTAAAGTTCTATTTTTGACAACTTGCTCTTCACAAAAGTCGTCGAGGATTTTCTCAAACCACTCAAACAAGTTTGTTCTACCTCCTCGGATCAGTTTTTCCAGCAACTGTTGTTCTTTAGTCCCTTCCGTCTTTCTCATTTAGGAGTTTCTTCAGAGGTCGGGGCACTGATTCGAAAAAAATTTCATGCGTTTCTATGAAAAATATTTCTTTCGCTTGTGCGGTTGTTAATCTATTCCTTCATGTGTAATTCTGCAAATAGTTTGCAATTTTACGTTCCCACTAGTCCTTAATCTCCTGCTCTAGTATCATTTGTTTGCATACATTTCAGACATGTACTACTGGCAATGAAACCAATGTTGTAATCTCATAGATCACATAAGGTTACCATTAATACACACTAAGACATATATATATATGAAACAGAGACAAGAGATAAGAACAAATAGGTGAATTAACAGATTATATTATACGAATCAGTCCATACTACACAAAGAACTGAACTGAGTTCTCATATGGCTCAACAGCCTAATATATATGATTACATAATGGTTACAAAATAACTACCTGTCAGTTCGGTGAACCGACATGACCTTAGGTGGTCGACCTAATCTCTAGTTTAGTCAGCCGACCGAATTAGTCGGTTGATCGACTAAGTCAGCCCATCGACTTAGTCGGCTGATTAACTAAGTTGGATATAATTCAATTCGACTTATAAACTTGCTCCTTCTATAGCAGTCAAGAGGATCCTCCACTATATTCAGGGAACAAGACCTACGACATTCACTATGCTGCAAAATTCGAGCTAGAGTTGGTTGGATACACAAATTTCGATTGGGCGGGTGATTCTATTGATCAGAAGTCTACTTATAAATATGTATTCATGTTTGGTGGTGGCCCCATTTGCTGGTCTAACAAAAATCAGGCTCCCATAGCACTATCTTCAGCAGAGGTCGAGTATCGAGGAGCGGTGAATGCTTGCATCCAAGCAGTTTGGTTGCAAGGAATTCTTTCAGAGCTTGATCTTGGTAGTACTTTTCCCACTATCCTATTTTGTTACAATCAAAGTGATTTTAATATTTCCACATATCTAGTTACCAAGCAGAGGACCAAGCATGTAGATATCCACATGCACTATATCAGGGAGCTAGTGCATGACAGGACCATCATTCTGCAATACTTCCCAACTGATGAGCATATTGCAGAAATCTTCATCAAGAGCTTTTCAAAAAAGAAGTTCACTTACCTTTGTTCAATGTTGGGGGTGAGTTCATCAGGGTGATTCAGACTACTTTTAGTGTTCAGCTTGAGGGAGGGTTTTTCCCACTAGGTTTTCCCTCTTTTCCTCACTTAGTTTGTTTTTTAGCATTATACAGGGTGACCTATGGCCTTAGTTACCAGGGCCCTAGAATTTTTATGCATTTTATGTTTTCTAACTCCTCCTGAGTAAAGCTTAAGGGGGGGTGTTGGAGACATTTACCACCATACACACTCATTTTGGTCAATTCGGCCTAGTTAAACAACTATCCTAAGTATTATTCACGTAATTAACATCATAGGAGCACTAGATGACATCAGCTAGATCACATCCATGCCTACCTTCAAGCAAGGAGGCTAACTTATCCTTCTCCTACATTCAGGAAGGCTAACTGGAGCAATCCAGGGGTGATTGGAGTGTCATTAATGCACCATATTGCTAACTAATGGTTACAAGCAGTTAAACAAGGTAGTGAAGGTGCATTTTTTCATTAAATTTATTATTTAATGATTATTTAATGAACATGAGTCAACAGGGGTGCCTCCAACCACTTTTGATGTTCAGTTACACTTTAGTTAACCTCATCGAAGTTCATTGGAGTCATTGAAGCACTACCACTTGATGGTTGAATTGCTGTGACATCTGTCTGATCTCTTTCAGTTAAGACTTAGTCATTTATTGCACTTCAACTTCTGTTAGGGCTTAGTTGAGTCAATTAGGGTTTGATCAGTGGTTAAATTGAGTGTTGAATGTGGATTACATTCAGTTAAGCTAGAGTCACTCATTCAATTCAAATGACCTACTTGGGAATTCGAATTGCTTTGTTATTCATGCTTGCGGCATGATATTGTATTGTATTACTCATTTTTTGTGTGAATATACAGTGCAGCTACTCATTCTATAGCCCTTTTTCACCATTTTCATGAATTATTGTCATTAATCTACTGATGAGACTGTGTTTTGTCCCTAGATCGTTGTGCAAGTTTAATATTTTGAATGTCCGGTCATTGATCATTTCGCGCACCAGACGTCCCGACTCTTAAGGGTTAACTCTTTTTAAGATTTCTGCACAATCTCGAGCTGTTCTTCCAGTCAATTATCCGTTGAAAATGATGGAAAGTCTTTATCCATCTCTACTTGTAGGGCTTTAGTAAGTGCATCTTCATATGTCTTGAATGGATCCATCCTTATATGCCACCAATTTTTTTGTTGAATACCTACAAGGAACCACTAAATTAGCAATTTTTCATCAATTATGTAGTCAAGTTGGCTGAGAAGATCCTTCTAGCATTTGTCGCACTCTTGGACAGATTCTGCTTGCTTTTGTGAAGTTGTTTTTAACCTTTTGGCCGCCATATGTTTAGCATCTAGAGTTTTAAAGAATGATAGAAATTGCACTTTAATTTCTGCCTTGGATGCATTGGGGGTTCTCTTAGAAAAGGTCATATACCAAGTTAGAACTCTTTTCCTCAATGCACCAACCAACTGCACCATCTGTCTGTCTTCTACCGTAACCTGGTTTTCCTCCCATGTCAAATTGCAGATGAACCAATGTCATCTGGGATATTCTTCGCCCTCATATAGAGGGATATGCGCTGATTCGTGACCCATTTCATATTCGTTGTCGCTGTTCTCTTCAGGAGGTGGCGGTGGTGAGGGTAGTGAGATGTTTTTCTTATGTTTTTGTGTAGAACTGTTGTCGATGAAACTCTCATTTCTATTGGTTGTTTTGTTTGTCATTTCTTCTCTAATAAGCAGTCGGTCGAGGTCGACTTCTCCTATTGATGTCCAACTGCAACTGTTTATCTGCAGGTCTGATTTTTCTATATTCTCCAAAGCTGTATTTGGAAAAGGGGGTGCTCCTTCATGTGTCGGGTAAAGTAAGTGGATACTTTGGTTGGAGGGGTATGATTGAAGCATGAGCCAATTTCCTTCTTCTGGTCGACGAATAAGTAGATGACTATCATTGTTTATCTCGTCCTCTAGTCGGCTCCATATACCAAACTCACCAGCTCTTAGTCTGAGGTCCTCTTCGACAATGGCTTGTATTCTAGTACTTGAATTCATCGAAGACATAGGTCTTATCTCTTGAGGGAATTCTATTAGGAGAGCTTCTCACTGCTCTATCCACAGATCTTCTTCCATAGGTGACACTTCTTCATCGACGCCTTCTTCCTTTCGGTCATGACCCGACTCTGGTGTATTTCTCTCTTGGTCTTCCACCCTAGTACTCATTCCTCTTTGCAGTGCTATATCTCTTTCTCTTCTTTCTTCCCTCCTTTTCCGCCTCTTCTCCCTCTCTATCTTCTGTAAATCCATCGTACCTTTATGTATCATTGTCCATTCAATTTCCTTTTTAGGTCGACTTTTCATTGCTGGTGATGGTATCTCTTTTTAGTCGACTAGAATCCTCTCCACTTTACCCCGACATATGACCAGATACCCCCCCATTGCCTACCCGACGCTTTACAAATCTTGGACATTTTTGTTTACTTGCTTAGGAAATATTCCCACTCCCTTTTGGCGATGAATGTTTCCCACTTCTTTTGTTTCTCCACCCAGTTAGTATTTTGTGGTGGTTCACGTAGTAATGGATGAGGTTCAACAATATGAACCACTCCTTTTTCTATCAAGAACTTGAACAGCAAGGGTAGTAACGAGAACAAGAATTTCTTGCTAAGGTCTATATAGAATTTATTTTGAATGGCTTCTGCCGAAGTTCTTTCCTCTATAGCTTGCTCCTCACAGAAATCATCGATGATCTTTTCAAACCACTCCAATAGGTTTGTCCTTCCTTTTGAAGTTAGTTTCTCTAGTAGCTATTGTTCTTTATTCACTTCCGTATTTTTCATCCAAAAGTTTCTTCAAGAGCTGGGGTACCGATTCTACGAACTTCTCATGGGTGTCAGTAAAGAATCTTTCTTTTTCCTAAGCAGTTGTTAATCTATTTCTTCTTGCATAATTATGTAAATAATTTGCTATCTTACGCTCCCACCAGTACTTGATTTTGTGCTCTGATATCATCTACTTTTAATCATCTCAGATATGTACTACTGGCAATATAACCAATGTTGTAATCTCACATATCACATAATGTTACTAATAATACACATTTATAAGCATACAGACATATCAGAGACAAGAGATAAGAACACAAGAGTAAGAATAACAAATTATACTATAACAGATGATTTCATACAATACATAGAACTGAACTAAGTTCTTCACTGGCTCAACAACCTACTATATATCATTTACAAACAGTTACAAATAACTACCCATCGTTTCTGTCAACCGACACAACCTTAGGTGGCCGACCTAATCTCTAATTAGTCGACCGATCGACTTAGTCAGCTGGTCAACTAGCTCCTCCAACACTTACTAATTATGATAAACCCCATAGTTGACTAAAGCACTTTCCCAATCTACCAAGTACCTCATGAATTAGCAATAGCATGTGTGAGTGATGATGAGTGAAGGAAAGACTTGCTAATCCTAGAATATGGAGAGAAAATAATGGAAGATGGGTTGGCAACAAAAGATGCCAATTTCCTAGTTTACTAGATTTACCTTATCCACAGAAAAGTAGGATAAAGAAGATAAAGCAAAATAAAGCAAAATCTGCTGTAAAGCGCAATTACCAATTATGGATGGCCATAAAGTGGTCAAAATCAACCCAGAATCAGAAATAAATCATTTCTAGGATATAGATGGAAAGTGTTGACTCTAAGGTGCAAGTGGATGCCAACTATCTAAGCTAGTGGGTAGGAAATTAATCAAATAATGATTAATTATTTTATGAGTGGGTTTATTATATTCCAACAATCTAGAAATTAGAAATTTCATTTAATCACTTAATAATAAGTAAGATGACATCAGTGTTTTATCAGAGTCGTTTTTACTCAACATATTAATTTTTTAGTAACTCCTAGAATTTATCCAGATCCCATACTCAACGCTAAGAAATAGGGAGTTACATACTTACTGCAATTCTAGAGCTCCTTGCTCAACATTAATGCTAGGATGTATTTGTAGGATACACCTAGGGATACAATGGCCAAGGATCCGATGTTCCATAGCTTATGCTCAACATCAACTTGGAATGCTCTAGGGATTATGCCCAACACTTCTAATTCTTATCTTTTCAAGTGATTCAGAGCTTCCTTCTCAACACAAAGGTTTCATAACTCATGTGCTCTAGAGCCTCTCACTCAGCACAAGCATTAAACACTCATGTGTTCCAGATCTCCTCGCTCAACACAAAACATCAAATAGTCATGTCCTCTAGAGATTCTTGATAAACATAAAACATCGAATAATCATGTGCCTCAGATTTTGTGCTTAACACAAACATCTCATCAATTATGTGCTCGAGGGTCCACGTCCAACACATGAAATCATATATATAAAAGATACAAAATTGTCTCATGCCCAATATATCAACGAAGTCATCAGGTTCATGTGGAGTGGTGTCTTATGCTGAATATACAAAATAAAACATCAAAGAAACATTAAAAAAAATGGGGCTTATTCCCATAAGTGTTAGGTCCAAAAATTTGAGATATTGCAACTTTGTAGAGCTATCGATCAGACCCCACCATCATCTAGCACCTCTCTGGGATAAGTGGATATGTATGACATAGCGCAAGGTTGTCATCTTGAAAATGATATTTTGTTCTCCTTTTGTTATATGGATCTCCAAGCATGTTCCCAACATTCGCAATGACTTTATGATCCCATTTAGGCCTAGGATTGGGAGTAGGGACTAGATCTGGATCTCGATTTGGATCTTTTTGAACTTCATTCTCAATATCAATATCTAATTCAATTTGGTTCTCATATTTGAATTCTGTATCTAATTCATCACAAAAAAATCATCATATGTAAATGGTTTATGTAGAATAGATTTACCTTCCCTTTTAACTCACTGCAGATCCTACAAAGGATCAGAGTATGGAAAAAAGTGTGAGAACTCATATGCCTTGGAGGCATGGTTTGAAACACCTTTAGCTATAAGCTTCCCATTAGAGATATCTGAGATCTCAACTATGACAGGTCCAAAAACAACTCTCTTTGGAGAACCTGTATGTGTCATTTGGTAAACATATAAACAATTTGATACTAAAGAAGGTACATACAGGACATTTTTGAACATTTTTTGTTCTAATTGTATTGTACCCTTCCCTTCATCTTAGATCTAAGTATCATCTCCAATGTGAATAATTAGGCCATCAGTGATATTTAATGAAGAAAATGATTTTTTGGAGGCAACCATGTGGTTGGAGGCTCCAGAATCAATGACAAAGGCTTGAGATTTTGAAAATCCAACCTTTAGTGCATGCCATCTCTCATGATCATTGGCCTTGATTTCAAGATCAATATTAATTATTCCTTATAGGATGGAAATATGGTGTTGTTCAATAAGTCTAGACATTTTATCTATATCTTTCTTCATACAGTCTTTCTCTGAATGGTTTCCTTTCTTACAATAGGAACACTTGGTCTATTCAAACCTCTTCTTCTTGTCCTTCTTGTAACCCAAGGCTCCATATGATGGATCTAACTTCTCCTTTTGTTTGAATTTAGTATATCTCTTGTCCTTCTCCTTCTGTTTCCCTTCATATTATGCATTTTTTGTCTTCCTAGACAAAAGAGCTAGATCCTTGGAGGCTTTGAGGGCTTCCATCTGAATCAACTTGTCTTGTTCTTGAATGAGCGATTCAGTGAATGAATCAAGTGAGGGAAATCACCAGTTTGGGGTAGTTGGTCTCCCAGAGTGGAAGGTGGACAAAAATACTTAAAATTTGTGGCCAAGCTTGATTCGAATGGAGAGCACCAAATTCTCATCCATCTTTTCAAATCCACACTTCTTGCACTACATGACCAAAGACTTGAAATCAAAGAACAATTGTTGGATGGTTTTGAAATTCTTGGTTTAAAGAGAAATCAATCCATTCTCCAAAATGTGGCCTTTCGACTCATCTTGCTTTACAAATAGTGATTCGATATTCTACCATACTTCAATTGGTTTTTTTAATCCATTATGGTGGAAGAGTAACTCCCTGGAGATATGAATGCACATGAAACCAAAGTCTTCGTCCAATTCCTTCACATACTTCTATTTCTATACATTCTATTGGGGATCGACCTCTTTTCCCATTGTTACCCTATATAGACACTTTTTGCACAACGCAATATACATATCTTCCCTCTAATCCAAATAATTGAAGGGTGTGAAGATCCTTAGTGTTAAGGTTGTTGGATTCTCCATTTTGTAGCTTCAGGAGCAGCACAAATCTTCTAAATTCTTTAATTTACTTGCATATGAATTTTAATTTGAAGGAAAACCAGTTCAATCACACTCTACTTTGACATGTGCACATTATCAGGGTGCTTCACACCTGGATAAACTTGTCTAGAAAAATACATAGGGAGCTAGGAAACGACGCCATGAATTATGTGGAATCTAGTTGGTTATGGTGCATCAATGGAATTTTTCGAGGATTGAAAATGACATGAGCACCTGCTATGATACCATGTGAAATTAGAAAAGCTACAAGATCATCAGGATGGATTGAACCTCTCCGTGAAAGAATAATGAACGAGGAAGAATAATTTCATTGCTTGAATGTCAAACAATCAAGGTGAAATTATTGATACACGAATAATTTTTTTAATAGTGTGACATTACTGATCATCATTAGCCTATATGTAATACATCCATGATACAATAAAGAGAACTCGAATATTCTAGGAGTGATTCTAATTCCATGACTTGGACTGACTCCAAAGATCCATAACTATGGCAAAATCACCACTGAGGACTCCCTAGTGTAACTATGAACAACTAAATCAATTCACAATTAGTTAACAAACCAAGGTAAGAGAGAAAAGGTTCCTAACCTCCTTAAATCATGAAAATCTGGCACTGGGATAATTGAAGATGAACTAACTGATTCGCATCAGAGCATAACTCAACACAGACTAGGGTGAACTGATAGTGGGACTCCCATGACTCAGCGTGGGTTCCTAAAATGTAGGGATTGGCCTCTAGAACTCCTAAACACATGCATAATGATATTGATTTTTCTTCTAAAGAGTCATTTCATTGTATAGGTTTTTCAATTTATTTTTCTCATCCTTTTGATTTCCTTTTACATATTACAATAGAATTTCATAGTGCGTAGATGATGATTATCTTGCAAAAGGTAGCAAGGCTCTAATTTCTTGATTGGTACTTAAATTACAAGACGATGGGATTGCATTTCATTCAGTTGTACATAAATTGCATCTTAGTAGGTACGGTCCATTTAATTTCTAGTTTAGACTAACATCTTCATTATGTTTGTTATATTAGTTTGTCTCGATTTTGTAGGGTTGAAACGCTTCTATGACTACACTAGAAATTTCATTTTACTTAGTCCTTTCAAATTTGAAATAGTATAGGTTAGGTGTAGGTTTTTAGATTAGATGTTTCTTTCTTTCTTTCATTCATTCTTTTTTCTTTTGAATACTTCAGTTTTGCAGTGGTACATCTTTTCTAGGTAGAAAGTGGTTATCATCATCACCCATTCAAGTAAGTTTACTTATACTTTTTCTTCCTTGGATTATTTATTTTCTTCATTTTATTCAAAAATTTCAAGTCATACTATTTAACTTTTGATTACTAGGACTTGACCATGTGAAATTATTAATATTAAGAATTGTTTTAAAGAAAGTAAATAAAACTTATAGATATTTAAAGAACTTTCTTGCCGTTATGAGAATTTAACATTTTATGTAATTGATGTTACAATCTTATGCATTTATATTAGAATTCATTTTTAGAATTACCTTATTATTTTTTCAATAAAATAATTTATTATCCATCTCATATATTGCATTAAATGATCATGATTTGAAGTAAATCTAATCTTATGAAAATTTAAATTTTTAATTAGAGTTTTTCCTTTTCAAAGAATTCATTATTTTTTAAAAATGAGATGTTAATCTAAGTTATGGTTCAATTTTCTTTTGATTTATCTTATTTATGATTTTATTTCAGCTCTTTCTTTTTTCAATAAGATGGCTTATCTCGTTAGCAAACATCTCATGTAATTTAATTCTTTAATTTTCTATCACAATTATAAGATATATATATATGTTAAAGAAATCATAAGGGATTAAAATTTAACATTATTCAATCCCATTTTGTCTTTCTAGTTTAAAATTGTGATATGATTGATTAAGTTTTATGAGATGTTAATTCCTAAAAGACCTTATTTTATTTTATTTTCACATGAGTCTTTTCTTTTGTTTTTTTATTTCAAGGCTTGATTTCCGTTTGTTTTGTATACACATTATGTTTATTTTCATTAGATTAGTTTTGGCTTTATCTCTAGTTACACCTTTTTACCGTCTAAAAACTTTGTTTGTCTTAGATTTTGAAAGGCATGACTTATATCTAACAACAAAAGAATGCCTTAAATATTTAAGAGTTAAATAAAGGATACTTGTTTTCAATGTCTGTCAATAAAAATAAAATCAGCTTGTTGGTGGATACACTCTTTCAATATCTTGAAAATCCCTTTATCACCTTGTTAGCATCATCTTTACCCTTTAGAAATGATTAGATGAGAATACACAACTTTAACTCATGGATTTGTTTAATTATATGTTTTCATCAGCTCCATTCTTTCATTAGCATGACATATTAAGTCAGAATACTTAACCTCTTTATGGAATCCCACACTCTTAAGGAGTGGTTTGGTCACCTCCCCATTCACTAAGTGATCCCAAAGTGGATAAACATTCATAAATCAAAATCTGAAACAAAAGAGAGTTGATCAAGGGCAGGAGGTATTATCACAAGTTGACATGTTCATGATCATGCACGTACTTTGGAATGAGTTTATCAATCTCTGGTTACCTAGCGAGGATACTGACTTGTGGTCCCAAAGGTTGCAAGATAGGTGGTATCATGATGAGTTGGCTCGCTCAGTTTCTGAAATGGTATGTGAATGATGCTATCATAGCTGATTCCCAATTCAAGATAGTGCTCTTAATCTCCCCTCTCACAATTTATATGGTTTTCTTTAGCTAGTGTATGGGACAAAGGTAACTAACCTTGAACAAATAAAACCTTATTGTGGCTATGCTCAGGCACTCGAAGTAGTGTCAATGTCAATGGCATTGGAGGAAAAAATTATGACCTACATCGGTGATTACACACTATATTTTATATGGTAAGTTGATAGGATATCTATTCATTTAATTGTCTACTAATTGATTAAGTATGTATTCTAAGAAGCTGGTTGCACGAAAATATTTTTGTGGCAATAGTGGTTGATAATATTTTAAGGATTTTTTATGTGGCGCCCATTAGACACAGGTCATATGAAATTTAGTTTATAGTTCCTTTTTTTAATGTACCTTTATCTCACTCTTTCTAATATTGAATCAGAGATAACTAGTTCATAGAGTTGGTCGCCATTTGTTGGCACCCCAACAACCCCTTAATTTTTCATAAATTTTATAGGGTACCCAATTTCAATTTGATAAATATATTGCTTTAGATTGCTTGATTGTTTCTGGAGTATGTTTTAGTTTCTTTTTTAAGGATTGATTCTATAGTTGCATTTTTATGACATGATTTGGTGGTTTTGACGATCTATTTAGAGTGGATTTTATGGCTTCATGATGGTTGTTGAATGCTTACATGTTGGTATTTGACCATGATATGATATTTTCCTGAGTACCATCAATCATTTGAAATACTCCAATCTTAAGGAAATAGTCAAAATTTCCTTTAATAAAAACACACGTTAATTATTTACTCAAAGAATGAATAATTTACATTCTTAACATATCATGCCAATAATTTTTTTTTATCTCATTTATGATTTGTGTGACGCATTTATTTTTAGGGTTTGCAATTTATTGTAACATATCATGATCTTAATGCTTAAGTCTTTTGTTTTACAGCGAGTACCATGTTACGAAAAAAGTAAAAGAGTTCACTTTGCCAAACCATTAGCAAGAATTTAAAGGATTGTGATGAAATGTAATAAATTTTATGGTATTCAATTTAAACAAAATCAACATTTACAAAACAAATGGTTCTCCAACTTTGTATTAGAATGAGTTAAAGACTTATTTGACTAGATTGTACAAAATTGATGATAGTTTCACTAAACCCATTTTTCCCACATCCTTTAAAGTCAACTCCACAAGATTTATGTACCTTTGTCTTTCAAAGACCCCATCCCTTATTGTTGCACTAGATAAAAGGGGGCCATCCATGAAGATTCCATCCTCCCCGAGAGTGACCTTCAAGTAATTGAAGAATTATTCATCCATGAGTATGTAGTCTATGAAAATCCTAGTTGCAAAAAATCTTTTGCATCTATATTTTGTTTAAGAAATTAATAAACTATTGTATGGATGGTTAGGATATTTTGATCACTCATAATATTCCAATTTATATTTTGGTTGTTGGGTTGTGTATTTGATAAGGTATCATCTCCTTAAAATGGAAAGCACACTTTTTTAATCAAAGAAAACCTTTTGGAAGAGCCCCACTTTTGATTGGAATATAGAATGACTCAACCATTAGATATAATAATAATTGGCAACGTACAAAAATTTAAAATTCAACAAAACTACTGTAACAATCGAAAAATACTATTAATTTAACTATAAATAAAAACATATAAAAACCTAAATTAAATAATTAAATAATAAATAAAATATTTAATTAGATTAAATTTTATATCAAAGAAACATTTTTTACAACCAATAATAGGAGAAATATGAGTAATAATATTAAAATAACTAAATAAAAACAAATTTGTTAAATAAAATTGATAAAATATTTCCAAATTGCTCTTTGCGGATTAAAAAGAATTACATGTAAGCATCTTCTTTCTTGGCTCGCTCAATTACATTATATTTTATGTGTTCGATTTATTTTAGTTATGGAAATGAATTTGATTAAATTGTATTTATAATTAAGTTTGTTGTAAGACCATTTTGGATTTGGTTTTAACATCTTTTTATATTTGGCCTTCTAATGAAGGTTTACTAACTCTAGGATTTATGGGCCTTTCTCAAATAAAAATCTAGTAGTTCTAGTAGATTTATGGTATATCTCATAAATTTATATTTAGGTTTAGATCTCCTTATTCATCAAATAGATCTATATTTATGGCACATCTCATAAATTTATATTTAGGTTTAGATCTTATTATTCATCTAATAAATCTATATTTATGTTACATGTGATAAATTTGTATTTATGTTTATAGATCTTGTTATTCATCTAATAGATTTATATTTATGTTTGTTGATCTTGTTATTTAGGTTTATAGATCTATATTTAGTGGGCCTAATGGTTAAGAGCATGTGTATACTCTTTGCAGGTCACACGGGGGTAGTGTATGTCCACCTCTATAGACTTTAGCACTTATGTTGAGAGGAGGTCCCTTGTCCCACAAACAAGGGGGTCTCATACACCAATTTGGTGTGTAGCTTGGGGGTGACCTTAAAAATAGATTATTATTACTATTATTAAGTTTATAAAACTAGTATAATTCTTAGACTTATATTAAATTAATATTAGTTAAATAAAATTAATAAAATATTATACTAAATAAAATAAATTTATTTAATAAAATTAATAAAATATACTTGGTTCAAATACCAAGTAAAACAAAAAATAAAACTATAAAAATGTATAAAGCCATGTTTTCCTTACATTTTTGAAGTGATCTAAATATATACATCTCCAAATCTCTCTTGAGGATTAAAGATAATTACATGTACACTTCTTCATTCTTAGTTAGCTCAGTTACATTATATTTTATGTGTTAGATTTATTTTAATTATGGAAATGAATTTGACTAAATTGTATTCAGAATTAATCTAGTTTTAAGACTATTTTGGATTTGGTTTTAACACCATTTTGGATCTTACATTTGGTATCAGAGTGAAATTTTACTAACTCTAGGATCTATGGGCTATTCTCAAATAAAAATATAGTAGTTCTAGTAGATTGTGGGTATATCTCATAAATTTAAATTTAGGTTTGGATCTGGTTATTTATCTAATAGATATATATTTATGGTACATATGATAAATTTATATTTAGGTTTCAATCTGGTTATTTATCTAATAGATCTATATTTGTTGTTTTAATACCATTTTGGATCTTACATTTGGCATCAGAGTGAAGGTTTACTAACTCTAGGATCTATGAGCCATTCTCAAATAAAAATCTAGTAGTTCTAGTAGATTTATGGTACATCTGATAAATTTACATTTAGGTTTAGATCTGGTTATTCATTTAATAGATCTATATTTATGGTACATGTGATAAATTTATATTTAGGTTTATATATCTAGTTATTCATCTCATAAATCTATATCAAGTTTAAAGATATGGTTATTCATGTAATACATCTATATTAAGTTTATAAAACTCGTTCCAATTGTGGTAATATTTCCAAGGGTAAAAGTTGTAGTATTTACACATGACCTATGCTGGGTGACATTAGTGGAAATAGGCTAGCCAGGCCATTTAGGCTAAGTAGGCCATTTAATGTTGCGACAGTAAGCTTATTGTCCTTTAGATGTTAAGCAACTTCATATCTAACCTTCATCAATCCTGCTGCCACATTAAATGGCCTGCAGTAGGCTGAATAGTGCTCCCCTTAACCTCAGTTTCCTAGGCCTCTGTACCAGCAAGCCCATGCTCCAGCTAGCTTCCTGTAGAAAATCCCTGCTGCCCCCATTAAATGGCCTGCAGTAGGCTGAATATTACTCCCCTTCACCTCAATTGTCCCAGGCCTCTATACCAACAAGCCCATGCTCCCCCAGCTTCTTGCTCTGTCTAGCTTCCTGTAGAAAATCCCATGTTATTATATTTTCTTGCTTTCCATCCCAAGCAAAAAAAATTATCCTGAACATCTCTGAACATCTCCAACAGCAAAAGAGCACCTATCGTAATCCCTAAGTTAATTGTTTTAGTGAAATGATTTTTACATTTTTTTTCAACCACTAAATATTTCTCTTTTTGATCAATTAGTCAGTTTTCCTAAATCTCTAGGTCATCTTCTTTGGATAGCAGGAACTCATAGAAATAATACATCTCGGTTGTCAACCAAGAGCAATTTAAGATGCTCAGAAATTCTGGTGAGGCTGATCGCTCCCACGGTAATGCCGCCGGTAATAAGAGCGTTTTGGACAAATGCAGAATTAAAGAAGACTCAAACAAAGATGACCACATAAAATATGCTCATGTACCTAAGCTCAAAAAGTTAAAGAAATCTCCATCTCACATATACAAGAAGTCTGGTGAGATTATCAACCCTCACCCTAATGAATCTCTAAAGAGAGTTTTGGGTAAAACCATAACTGAAGAGGACCACAAGGGTCAAGTGGGAAGTGTACATGTCCCTAAGCTTCAGAAGATAGTTAAGCCATCTGCAGTACCTGATTTTCCGCATGGTTATGGCCGTTATGCATCTCCTGTTGCACCTGGAAGTTTTATATCTCTAGCCCAGAGGTGTCTCCTACCCCCTACTTTAACTTCTAGGGATTATTCCTCTGAAGCTTCATATAAGGTCGTGGCAAGCACTAACCAGTTATGTTTTAAGATTGTCAGAATCAGTGATAAAGTCTCTCTACCTATGTTAGCATCATCTAAATCTCTAACAAATGCAGTGCCTATGGTTGGAAAACCCACTACCCGGTGAGAAGTTAGAGAAGCATTGGGATCATTTCACGTATTTTGCCAGAAAATTTTGCAGAATGAAGAAGCACATGCTAAAGGGCTTGCACGAAGTTGTAAATGTTCACGTGTTGATTTGAGTACCTCCCAACTTCTGAAAGAAAAGAACATGTATGTGAATACAGGTAAAAAAATTGTGGGAGTTGTTCCTAGAGTTGAATTTGGAGACCAATTCCATTATAGGATTGAACTTTGCATTGTGGGTCTTTATTGCTAGGGACAGGCTAGGATTGATGTCTTGAAAGAAGAAAATGTGATAGTGGCTACCATCATCGTGGCATCAGGTGGTTATGAAGATGATCTGGATAGTGGGGATGTGTTGATATACACTGGCTAGGGTGGAAATAAATATAGTGGGAACAAAAACAAGACCGAAGATCAGAAACTTGAACGTGGAAACTTGGCTCTTAACAACAGCATAGACTGGAAGATACCTATGAGAGTTGTCCATGGATTCAGGCAAAATAATACTGGAAATCATGGAAAGAAAAAAAGCACATTCAATGTACTATATAGATATGATGGGCTTTACGATGTGGAGAAATATTGACTTGTTAATGGAGCATCTGGATTCTCAGTATTCAAGTTCCAGTTAAGAGGACAACATGGCCAACTAGATCTAGGCTTGAAGACAGTTCAATTTTTAGGGAAGACAAAGAAATATTCAATTCGTGTTAAGGACATCTCTGGAGGCAAAGAGAGTAAAAGCATTTGTGCTGTGAATACTATTGATGAAGAAAATGGTCCCCCACAGTTTGTTTACAAAACCAAGGTTATTTTTCCATCTTTGTGTCAGCCTATGCCTCATAAGGGTTGTGATTGTACTGATGGATGTTTGGATCCCTCAAAATGCTTTTGTGCTTCGAAAAATGGAGGAGAATTTCCATATTATGATGGCTATAAGACAATTGTATATGAATGCGGTCCTTCTTGTAGTTGTCTCCAACTTGTCCTAATAGAGTGAGTCAACGTGGTATGAAATATAGGCTCCAGGTTTTCAAGACAAAGAAAAGAGGTTGGGGTGTCAGATCATTAGATTACATATGTTTTGGAAGCTTTATCTGTGAATACACAGGTAAACTTATTTCTGATACAGAAGCTGAAAAATGTGTTCGAAATGATGAATACCTCTTTGACAGTAGCCTCCATGCCAACGACAAAGATCAATCTCTTGGGAGTGATGTTTGTAGTTTAATGCCTGGAACTAAGGCTGATGCATCTTGTGACACAATGGATGATGTGTGATACACCATTGATGCAGCTAAGTATGGAAATGTGGCTATATTTGTCAATCATAGTTGATCTCATAATATCTATGCACAGGATGTTCTTTATGACCATGATGACAAAAGGTTCCCTCATATCATGCTCTTTGCAGGTACAAACATTGGTCGTGAGCAGGAGCTTTGTTTTTACTACAATTAAAATGAGGATCAGGTTCGTGTTCCTGATGGTAACATAAAGAAGAAACCTTGCTACTGTGGCTCTTCAGAATGCACCAAGTGGATGTATTAAGTACCTACCAGCCTCGATCCAAATCCTAGGCTCTATCAAGCACCGAGAGGGATCAAATATCCTGAGGTACAAACCTCCTTGAGTGCAATACCTAAAAACTGGATTTGGATCTAGGGTGGTTTCAGTCATGGGCGGTGACACAAAACTGGAGTTTGATCAACATTGTAATGAACATGTTAAGTTGAAAACACAGATATATTTGTGAGGATTATCTAAATGTATGTAATAAGTAATAAGGATTGAATAAATTGCTAAAATGGAAAATAGAGAGAATAATTTTTTAAGGATTAAATAAATGAAAATAGGGTTCACATCGTGATCATTCTCAATCTATCTTCTTCATCTTTTCTTATCTTCACACCCGACAATTTTGACATCTTCTCATATCGGTCAAATGGGAAGGGAGGTTGAAATCGTAGACCTTCCAAATCTTTAACTCGAGATATTGTTGTAAATGTCATACCCTATCTCTCTTGCTTTCCAATATTAATAGTATCTTTGTCCAATGTCAATCCTTGTGACTTATGGATTGTTAAACCCCAAGCGAGTTTCAATGGAAGTTGTTTTTTATTACCTCTTTTGATAGATGTAATAGGAACCACTTGAGGAAACGATTCATCCCATGGTACCCCCACATAATTATCAAATTTTATTAAAACATACGTGGGTGGTTCTGGAGGCAAACTTCCAGGGTTATATACAATTTGTTGTATAACTCCAAGAGCACCATTGACGAGTCCTGCATCATTCCATAGGTTTGATGTACACATTACCCTTGCTCCTATGGCTATCAGTAATTCAAGTTCCAACCCTTCTTCATCTCCTTCTATAGAATAGTTGGTTCTTACAGATGTAGCAATACTGGTCGCAATGGGACAGTTTAGGCCTCTTATTAAATGCTTGTTATAACAGTTTACATCATCATTTGTCACAAACAAATGTATCACCTTATTGAATGAATTTTTCATTGAAGCATCCAAGGAAGTATCTGTACGAGTCATCAACAGATTCCAATCCTCAATTGTTGGAACTGCATCTCGAATATTCATTAACAAATTACGAAAAGATATTTGTTCATTGCTTTGTCCATTCTGTCGAAACACAATATCAAGGGTCACAACTGTTGTGAATGTGTTCCACAATTCTTTTGCAATACCTTTCGATGCATATACAGGCTTATCCATGACAGGTGGAAATTGTCCAAAATCACTGACTAATATAATTGATCTTCCACCAAAAGGTATAGTAGCATTTTTTGGGAAGTCTTGGCGAAGTCTTGAATCTATTCTGATTAATAGAATTTTTCCAATAAAACTCATTTCATCGATCAATATATATTTAATAGACCTCAACTCTTCTTGTAAGTTAATTAAACTTGGTCCTCATAAAGGATCAATTTCCTTGATCGGTATATGAAGTGTAGAATGAATTGTTGTTGCAGATATGTTGAAAGCTTCCATGCTTGTAGGAGCTAGAAGAAGTAATGGACTTTTCCCTGGATGCGAGAGATTTTCAAGTGTATTTTTAATGGCTACAATCAAATACGACTTTCCTATATCCATAATTCCTTGGATTATCATTCGTAGTGGATGAACACCTATTCTATAATGCTCAAGGATAACATTGTATGTGATTCTCTACTTATCCCCCAAACTATCAATCGAGTAAGACTTTGGATGTTGATTAGTAGAAATCATTTTCAGTTTTTGCATTTCAGAGATGAAATGAATTTCACGACTATAGATATCCTCATCTACAAAAGTAGTGTCCCAATCATTCATATGATCAATATCCCCATGTCCAAGCATCTCAAACTCATTATAATTTATAAATTGATTTTTATATAATCCACATATGATTTCCCATTCATGTTTCCTAGAATCTCTTTGTAGATTTGGATGTTCTTCTTCTATGTCGGATTCAACTCAAGCATCTATAGGAACATGTTTATGATCAACATGCCAAGGTATATACTGCAAATTCTTCCAATTTTGTACTATTTCATGATATGTGTGGACTATATTGTTTCAAAAGTCACGAAATGTCTTGTAAACAACCAACTCGTACCAAAAAAATTCAACAAACTTCTCATCATTTTTATCAGGAATAGAGTTAAATCTAGGAAATACACGTAAAATAGATGCATTCCTTCATTGTAACCATTTTCCCCCCCTTCGACATTTGTCATATGACCAATATTTTGCAACATCTATCAATGTAAGTTCTTCCATATTCTTAGGTCACTTACTATATGCATCAATAAAAGAATTATCTTTGTCGGCATTATATGCATCAACTTGTACTTTTTTGAAAACCTTCATACCAACATTTAGAACCACAAAACAATGGCTAGATTCTGAAAGAGGAAGCTCTAGAAGCAAATGAAATGTCTCCTGTGAACCAATGTCCCTATCAATAATGGATTCACACAACAAAATTTTATATGCACGTGCTGTAGGTTCATTTGGATTCTGGATAGAAGAGACCCGCATTAACATATTGTGGAAAGTTTTAGATCCTTTTTCAGATTTAGCAGCGTATTTCGCTATGTAATTAATAACCACGTGCTTGGAAAGTACAGGCTGCCAATCTAATTATCCCTCCACATCATCAATGTTTCACGATTGTGTGTATTCACTCTGTCATCATTTCTTCTAGGTTCATAATTTTTTTCTCCTTGTTCATTAATGTAAAGTTTTGAATGGTCACATAGATCCCATGGTGCATGGTACCAAAAAACCATTTTTCCTCCCTTGTTTCGAAGACAACTTTTCTCATTGCAAGTAATATGACGCTCGACATAGTTAAAAACTTCTTCATAATCAATCATTGGATCTGATTGAAATATTTGTTTTGTGTCTTTTACAAAAGGATGATCATCTACATTAACTCCAATTTGAATCTTATGTTGATGTCCCTCACGTGGATTTATTGCATGCACACATTTGTCGAAATACTTTTTTGCATATATAACTTATATAGGATCATCCCAATTCAAAGTGTCCATGTTGGGAGCGATTTTTAACCAAAGAAACTGATGGACATGAGGAGATCCATGATGTTGCCATTCATAATGACTCCAATAATCTGTAGCTTGATGAAAATGTTCGAAAACTTCTTCTCGAAACATTGAATTTCTCAAGTGCATATAATGTGCTATGATGTGTGGATTATCAATTACATTTTGACGTCGCCATTTTCTCGCTTCATGTGGATCTGTAGGACTTGTGCCTGGCATTAATTTATGCAAATCAGGCCACTACATATCTGCTACACTTAGTGTGAAGAATATTTGTCGAACAACCTATCTGTTGAATCAAGTCGGATAACTCTTGACGACACTTGCTCCAATATGCACGTGTACCTCTTAATACCGTTCCAAATCTCATTAATCTTTATCCCAGTCTTGAATCTGGAAGATTTTGTAAATTTTGTCGTCACTCTTCCATTGTTGTAGGTAGTTCACTAATATTTTTCTTGACAAAAACAGTTGAGGAAGCTTGAGCACGATGTCTCATTATGATATTTAGTAAAAAATATCTGAAGTGAGGGTGCCTTCCAAATATGTTATCATGATATTTGAGAAGATGTTTTGCGTACTCATGTAGATGGACATTTCTCCTTCGTGGTTGTAACCAATCTGCCTCCCCTTTAGGGAACAATGATGGAAATTCGATATCAAATAATCCAAGAGTTTTATACTCGTTAATCGGAGATGAGCCAATGCCTGGCTAGTTAAGCACATTAGTCAATTCTTCATTTGCGTTACTTTCATCCAGATTTGGATTATTTTCCCATGCTCTAATAATTTCTATCTCTCGTGGTGCACTTGGAATCCTTGATGCAAAATAAGTTGTTTGTAAACCATCTAACATATCATCAACTCCTGGTATCCCTTCCAACATTGCAAATTCTGTGTCCTCGTGAATATCGGGAAGAGTAACAGAATTAAGCATATGTGAGATATCTGTTGCATTTTCAGGTAACTCTGCTACTGTGTCAGAATCCACTCGAACATCTCGATGATATGGATCATTATGAATTTTATATACTAATGCATCCATAACTTTTTTTTTCTAACAGTGAAATCATAACTGGATCCTTGGCATCCTTTTTTTCGTAGAATGACCATTAAATCCAAGTTGTTAATATGTTGTGGCAATGTCTTGATGACATCTTTAATCTCCTGTGGAAAACTAATGGTGTGTCCTCGATATTTGTATTGTCCACCTATTGCATGCATCACCTGTAGTATTGGACTTGCACGTGCTATCAACATCTCTTCAACTTGTGTGAGATTTTCAAGGACGTGAGGTTGAGTTCCTAGATCCATGTGGTTTGTAGCCGAGAATCTATGATTAGATCCCTCTCGTAGACATCGCATGAACATTGGACTTGTACTTGTATTACGTACTTGTATTCCAGTATATGACTCAAGGCAGACATGACACATTTGAACTTCTGCTAATCAATCAATTCATCCATGAAATTTGTGATGTGTAGTATACATTTCTTCATATGGTACCGATATATTATCGTCCATTTCAACACCTTGCTCTTTGATTGTTCCACGTTGAGCATGCCCATTTAGATTTCTGGATTCTTCCAATTGCTTCAACTTTCTCTCTCGATATGTTTTTTGACGATCATCATTTCATTTTCTTTGTTCTTCTTGTTCCTATGCTGTCAATTCATCCAACTTTCTTTTTCGATATTGTTTTTGTCGATCTGCATTTGGGATCATATTAGTTATTGGAACTACTTGAAATTGGACCATGTCATCAACACATTGCTCGCCAACCATTACACGTTGAGCATTTTCCAAAGTTGGTTCCATTGGTACAATGGTTGAAATTTGAATTTGTTGTTTGACATTTTTTTTTTGTTCTGCAAATTGATTTCTTGCTTCTTCCAATTGGTTCGACTTTCTCTCTTGATACGCTCTTTGAAAATCAACGTTTCATTTTCTTTGTTCTTCTCGTTCTTGTACCGTCAATTCATGCAACTTTTTTTTTCGATATTCTTTTTGTCGATCTGAATTTGGGATCATAATAGTAATTGGAGCTGCTTGAAATTGAACCATGTCATCAACGTGTTGCTCACTGACCATTAGACGTTGAACATCTTCCACGGTAGGTTCCACTGGTGTGTTGGTTGAATTTTTTATTTCCCGTTCAACATCCTAATTTTTTTGTTGTTCTATAAAAAAAATTCTTGCTTCTTCCAATTGCTTCGACCTTCTCTCTCGATATTCTCTTTCTCGATTAGTGTTTCATTTTCTTTGTTCTTCTCGTTCTTGTCCTATCAATTCGGTCAACTATCTTTTCCGATATTCTTTTTGTCGATTCCCATTTGGGATCATATTAGTAATTGGAATTGTTTGAAATTGGACCATGCCATCAACACTTTGATCTTTGATCGTTACACGTTGAGCATCTTCCATAGTTGCTTCCACTGGTATATTGGTTGAATTTTGTCTTTGTCGTTCGACATTCTGATTTTTTTGTTGTTCTGCAAATTGATTTCTTTCTTCTTCCAATTGGTTCAACTTTCTCTCTTGATACGCTCTTTGATGATCAACGTTTCGTTTTCTTTGTTCTTCTCGTTCTTGTACCATCAATTCATGCAACTTTTTTTATTGATATTCGTTTTGTCAATCTGAATTTGGGATCATATTAGTAATTGGACCTGGTTGAAATTGGACCATGTCATCAACGTGTTGCTCGCTGACCATTAGACGTTGAGCATCTTCCACATTAGGTTCCACTGGTATGTTGGTTGAATTTTGTATTTCCCGTTCAACATCCTGATTTTTTTGTTGTTCTATAAATTGTTTTCTTGCTTCTTCCAATTGGTTCGACCTTCTCTCTCGATATTCTCTTTGTCGATCAGTGTTTCATTTTCTTTGTTCTTCTCGTTCTTGTGCTATCAATTCGGTCAAATTTCTTTTTCGATATTTTTTTTTTCGATTTGCATTTGGGATCATATTAGTAATTGGAACAGTTTGAAATTGGACCATGCCATTAAGACTTTGCTCTCTGATTGTTACACGTTGAGCATCTTCCACAGTTGCTTCCACTAATATATTGCTTGAATTTTGTCTTTGTCGTTCAACATTCTGATTTTTTTTTGTTTCCGCAAATTGATTTCTTGCTTCTTCTAATTGCTTCGACTTCCTCTGTCGATATGCTCTTTGTCAATCAACATTTCATTTTCTTTGTTCTTCTCGCTCTTGTGCTATCAATCCGTCCAATTTTCTTGTTCGATATTCTATTTGTCAGGATGTATGTTCTTTATTTCATTCTTCTCCTTCTTGTGATGTCATTTTGTTAGATTTTCTTCCTTGAAATGCTTCTTGACGTTCGTCGTTTTGTATTTTTTGTCCCTCTCTTGTTTGTCTCATAGCATCTTCCATTTTTAGGTCAGAATCTGTATAGAAAATGATAATCATTATATATACACTAATTTTTTTAAGCAATGAAATCTACACTGAAATTCATGTGCTGAAGTAATAATAGCTACACAAAAACACAGTACAGTGAAAACTATGAAATTTATAAAAAAAACATACACTTAATTCTATGTGTTAAGTCAGGAACTTGTTTCTTACTATTTTATGTTTTGATTGTTATTTTTATTCTAAGTTTTCTTATTTGCTTGAGTTTGATCGTTTATTTACTTTGGAAAATTTTTGGTTTTAAGTGAAATTTTCAAGTTTTCCCTTTAGGTTCTTATTATGTTTTATTTCCTTAGGTCTTGAAGGGTTTTTTAGGACATTATATGGATTAATTAGTTCATAAACAACATCATGATCATTATTTATCACTTAAATCTCATTCAAAGTGGAAATAATGATTAAAACAACGCCAAAATTGAATTCAAATTATTCTTGTAACGCAACTGCCAAAATTTTACACAGCGGCGCTACAAGAATATCGCGCGCGCTGAAATCGCCGGTTTTTAAGCAAATTTCTCCCACGATTTTGGTTTTTTGATGACTAATCACATGCTTAAAGGCTTTTTATATGTGTTTCTTCAGTAACGATCATGCAAATAGGTGTGTTTTACAGCATGAAGGAGATCGTGGAAAATAATTCGTTAGAGTTGGGCGAATTGTGACAGGTAGACAAACGAGCCTAGACTGAAGTGAAAGGAGTTCTCCATACATGCATTACGAAACTAGAGACTAAGTGGAGCAAGAAAATTTGCCCAAAATCCAAAAGTTTCAGTTACAAAGGGGAGTTAGGGCTTTCACGGTAACAGAGAATATTTAGGGCTTTCTCGTTTCACCAGCTGGAAGCAAATTGGACACCCGAAGACACTTGTATAGTTAAATTTGACAATCAGACAGCTCAGGCATTGATTTTAAAAATCTGTAACAAGACAGCAATAAGGTATTCCATGTTAACCTGAAAGTGGCAGCTAAATTGGGCGTTTCTTCTTTAAAGCTTGTTATGATAAAATTAATGGAGGAAAGCTATAATTTATGCTGTTAACAAACTCCCTACGATCAGATATCAATATAAAAGGGTTTTGGAATGCTTTAGCAAGAGATAAGTTGGAAAATAATAGTTTCATTGAAAAATTACCCTATCAAGACCTAAATATGTGGTAAGGTGAAGCTCTGTTCAATTTGTGGCAACCATCGTTTCACAGATTTAATTGTTACTTGTAAACAATGCAACAAAGGAGCTGAGCATGTGAATTGCATGAAGACCTATTCTAATTAGGTGTTTGAAACTGACTGGTTTTGTTGTTAAATACAAGTTAGAGAAGAAAGTGAGCAGAAATAGGATTGCTCTCATATATTTTCATCGACTAGATAAACAAATCACAAGTTGATATAAGAAGCAGGCATTTGGGAGCACTAATGCAAAATATTTTTGCAAAAGAGATAGCTCATACGTGGCATTAAAAAGAGCCAAGTGTACTATTTGAGCAGATCCATAACACACAGATTTTGTCATGCATTCTAGAGATGATCTAGCATCTAAATGAACAGCTTGGATGATAGTTAGTTTTAGCAGCAGTTTTATTGGAGAGTTTGGCACTCTGTTGACCTAATTAGTTAATATCGGTGAAAAAATTTTCCTTTATCGAAAACAGAAGCTGACTGTTAAAAAATTATGAAATAAAAAACAGTCAAGGAGAATTAAACAAAGCTGACTGTTAAAACTTCAGAATCTTAAGAAGAAAAAGGAACTGTTAGGTCATTTAGAGGGCTTTAACATTACACAGGTTTCATTCATTGAAAGCAGATAGGAAAAAGTGGAAAATCAAATAGGGCTGAGCCCACTGAGTTGGGATGGATTGACCAATTTCCTGGTTGTGCAGAGCTATTTCAAAATGCTGGTTGGTTGGATTTTTTCAAGAAGATTAATAGCTATAACACTGAGGTCTCTTATAGATTTTCCCAATGCTATAACCAGGACATGGTGGTATTTGATACTCTAAATTTTAAGTTGACTGCGGAGCTAGTTGCTGAAGCTACAGGAGTCAACAATGAAGGTGAAATGT
Organism: Pseudotsuga menziesii; assembly: GCA_001517045.1. NCBI lineage: Eukaryota > Viridiplantae > Streptophyta > Pinopsida > Pinales > Pinaceae > Pseudotsuga > Pseudotsuga menziesii. Next base: position 176,058 of record LPNX010269995.1, read on the forward strand.
GGTTCAAGAAGTTTCCTTTCACCTTTAATTCCCAAAGATAGCTTTTACCTGGCATTACTCCAAACTGGAGCAAAGGAATACTAATCCAGAATTCTAGAGATGAGTGGGTGGAGCCCATTAAAGTCCTACAAAGTTATATCACCTATGAGGGAAGATATTCCTATGTCTTCAAATATCATTTTAGGTTCTTACAGCATTTGGTTGGTGAATCCAGAATGAGTCTTCCTTTCTTTTTGTTTAAAAGTTTGTAGAAGATGTCAAGTAGAGTTAAGGGGCATCAGGATCACACTACACAGTCATTAGAGGAAATTTGGGGTCTAAAATGGGCCTTATAAGAAAACATGCCAAAATAAGTTTTTGTGAGTTGGAATTCAAGAACCAATAGAATTTCAATAAAATAAGTCAACCATAATGGTTGAATTGACATATTTGTCATTAAAAAAAACTATTTTTTTTGTTCGTATTTTCGACATATCTCATTGTGTTTTTACTCAAATTTCGATCGAGAGAGCTCGTTGGAAGAGGAATTTGATTCCACATCCAACGAGTACCCACACTGCATACTTTTGATGGACCTCGCTACCCCAAAAACAAGAAATACCTGAAAAAACGTGATGATGATGTCATCATCACATTTTTTCAGTTATTTCTTGTTTTTGGGGTAGCGGTGTCTGTCAAAAGTATGCAGTGTGGGTACTCGTTGGATGCAGAATCAAATTCCACTTCCAACGAGCTCTCTCGATCGAAATTTGAGTAAAAACACAATGAGATATGTCAAAAATACGAACACAAAAAGTAGTTTTTTTCTTTCTTCCTCCAAAATTAATCAATATTATTTTATTATTTTAGCTATTATTTTATTATTTTCCTTAGGAGGCCCATTTTAGACCCCAAAATTCCTCTAATGCTATTTTCCATCATTCGTTTGATCAAATTGATTATTAGTACTGCCCTACAAAGAGAGGGAAAAGCATGGGAGTTTTTCCTCTTTAGTTCTGGTTTTCAAATTAAGCAAGAAGAGCAGCAAACCAAAAAAACATGTAGAGAAAGGGAAAACCCTAGTGAGGTAACTAGGTCAAAAAATCAAGTCTGAAGATAAAAAAGGAATTTAAACTTGAAGAAGTACTAGAGCTTTCAAATGCAGAATACGAACTTCAGCAGTCTTCAGCTGATAATAAAGCCAAAATTTCACTGTTTACAGAAAAGGAAGATCAGCCTGTGCGAGATAGAGCACCAGCAAAAACTTTTATGAAGGAGGAAATTGTTATCACAAAGGAGATGGATGTAAAGGAAGAAAACATCCAGGTCTAGCAAAGAAGCCCCATCACTATTCTATCAGAGGATGAAGGATATCTTTTAGAAGAATATGAATTTACTATCAAAACTGATTCTAGGGTTAACACATATAGGGAATGCTGCAGTCAAGAAGATAAAGCAAAGAGGTCAAAGAAAAAGAAGACCAAAGTTGCAGCTATGGATTTTGCTACAATTAAACATCAAGGTAAAAGTTTAAAGATGATGGGAGAGCTTGAATCAACATGGAGACCAAAAAATAGGCCAAGAAACAAGTTAAGGCTCAGTATGAAAAAATTGTTAAACCCTAGATTAAATGCAAAAGAGGTAACTATACTTGATGATGATTCTTCAGATGAAAAACCAAAGATTGAGAAAAAAACAGTTCTAAAAACTCCATTTTCTCATCATACAAAGGGAAACAAGCCATCGAAGTCAGCATAAGAGGTTAGTCTCATCGAGACTAAATTATCAGCAGTTTTTTTAGAGTTAAGAAGTGAAATATTAAAAGAGCAACATAAAAAGGAGGTTGAAGTCTCTCATTCTGAAGACCAGCAGTTGATAGAGGAAACAACACCTACTGAAGCAGCTAATTAGGAAATCCCTATGGTTTATGGTGTGTCTTCAGATCCATTACCAGAAGATGAAGAAATTTTCAGAAAACTAGATATTCCATGGCTACCCAGTGAGATGCAGGATACTACAGCAGGGAAGGTTTTTTATTCAGACAAGTAAAACTTGTAGAGAACCATCAAACAATACAGGAATCAAATGGATTACATGCAGGAAGTGAATGATGGATTGATCCTAGCAAATAGAAGACTTAGGGAGGATTTGCAGGAAGTAAATGACCATTATCAAGAGCTTACTACAGTGTCCAAGGAAGCCCTGAAGAGGAAGAGAGCCACATATTTGGAATGTGCAGAGTTGAAGCAAACTGTCAAAGGCTTGCAACAGCAGAATGAATAACTTACAAGAAGGTTAGAAGACATGGAAGCTGAGCAAAAGAGATCCAAGAAGAAGGCCCAAGCTTTGGATGGAATAGCCTTACTAGCTGAGGCTGCAAAAGACCTTTGAGATTGTTAGTTAGTCAGTTGTTTGTTATGTTTTTTTTGAAGAAATATTTTATTTTGTAAATTTTAATTTGACAACTATCCCATCGATGACTTGGCTGAAGACAGTTAGGGTTTCAACCCTAACTGGTTTTTTGAGAAATAGTATTTAGGTAGATGAGAAAGAGAGAAAAGGGTTCTACTTTTTGGCATGCTAAGGAGGTCTTGGACTTGTTTATGAGTTAAGTACATAACTCTCATGTTTATTTGTTGAACAGTACTATGAAATATATGATCTAAATCACCCTTCAGACTATGTTTTAGCTTCATTTTTTAGCTTTTTTAGCTACTTGACTGATATATTCATTGCCGGTTTATGGTTTCTTTACTTGTAATGCTTGTCAGTTATGAATGAACTTTAAGATTATACTCTGATTGGTAATTGGTGATTATATTATGCATCTCTACTCTTATTTATTTATGATTTAGTTCCTGCTTAACTCATGAATGTATTCCCTTCAGCCACCAGAATTCATAACCACAAAAACCTTTCAAGAAAACCCTAAACCCTACTTTTACCTCATTGAATATTTGAGATTGTGTTGGCTTGTTTCTTTATAGCCTTGGAAACAATTTCTGGCACAAACACTATGCAAATTTAAAACTCAATACATTTTTTTAAAATTTAATAATTTGAGAGGATTGAACCTTCAACCTCATGCCCATTATCCTAACAGCCTTACCACTATACCACAGGTACTTCTTATGATTAATAGTAAGGGAAATATTTATAAACTTAAATAATATTGTATTTGGTGAAAATAAAGGAAATGTTGATCAAGAGGATTTGATCCCATGACCTACCTCTAAGCACATCAATGTGCTACCCATGGAATACACCCTAAATTAATTGTTAGTTGATTATAATAATTTACATTTATATCTTTAAATTTAATTAAAATTTATATTTCAATATATATATATTTTAATCTATGAAAACTATGACATTTAAAAAAAAAACATACCCTTAATTCTATGCAAATTTAAAACTCAATACTTTTTTTTAAATTAAGTAATGTGAGAGGATTGAACCTTCAACCTCATGCCCATTATCCTAACAACCTTACCACTATACCACATGTACTTCTTATGATTAATAGCAAGGGAAATATTTATAAACTTAAATAATATTGCATTTGGTGAAAATAAAGGAAATGTTGATCAAGAGGATTTGATCCCATGACCTACCTCTAAGCACATCAATGTGCTACCCATGGAATACACCCTAAATTAATTGTTAGTTGCTTATAATAATTTACATTTATATCTTTAAATTTAATTAAAATTTATATTTCAATATATATATTTTTTAATTCTAATATATATTAATACTAATATATCGAAAAAGGAAAAATTCGTATGGACCTAGTATATTACTTTTTGGATCTATATGTTATCCTGCCTCTATTTTGGAAATATGCCATCTACCCGTGAGCCTGATTCAATATATTCAATGGCATGCATACTTAAAATAATTCTGCAGAAGAACAATTTACATTGATGGCAAAAATGGCATGCACCTTTGTTTTCAGTATGCATATAAATTGGGTCTGTGTGAGCCTGCCACGCGGAGATGGCAGCGAGGAGGAGGATGGAAAAAATGGCATGCATATTTAAAATAAAGGCTCCAATTTACTAATATATCGAAAAAGGAAAAATTTAAAGGCAATATATATTATTTACATTGAAACGCTCTACAGCCCCAGAGGCGCTCTTATTTACCTGAAAATTTATTTAAATATTCTGATATCTAAGGAATATATAAATATTTGTATTATTTGGATATTCTTCGAAATTTAAGAATATCTAAATACTTAGATTGACAATCAATTCAGATCGATAGTTTCAAACTATTTGAAATTGTTTCTTTCGGATCTAAAGAATATCTAAATGGCTTACCAATGGTAATCCTAGAAAGAGAGAAGGGAATTAGACAAATTTATTTGTTTGAAATATACATAGGTGTTTCTGTCAATTGACTCATCTAGGAGATGACTGTGATGGGGAGGAGCGAAGCCCTAAAAACAATTATGCTGTGGTGGGAGCAGTTGGGGTAGCTTCCCAAATCTAGAAAACGGCTGCTACGTTGAAACTCAATCAGAGTCTTAGATAGACCGACAGACATGCAGACCTCGCAGACTCAAACCCTGAATTCAAATATTTTAAAGAAATCGTATTAAGTCAAACAGAGAACGATGAAGGCCTGCAGGTGATCACGGGTGGAGAAAACAGGGATCTTGCTTTCTGTATGTCTTCACTTTCTCTGCTCGATCTTCTTTCTCTGATACCATCTGTGTTCTATCTATGCATTTTTCATTTGAAATATTTTAGATGGAATCCCAAACGAGATAGTGTATAGCTTTAGGCCTTGGTAATGGTAACATGATTGCTTTTTCCCTAGAAAAATGACAGATGGAGTGTGGAAGGCGAAGGAGAGTACTGTTGTGGTGGCGGAGCAGTGATCAAGAGGATGAGAATGTCAATAAAAACAAAAGGAGGAGGGTGTATAGTGAGGAGGGTGTAAATTTCAAATGAATTGCACGACTTGAAATTAAAAAAAACAACTTCAAAACTTGACAAATACAAATTTGCTACAAGATAAGATAAGATACATAAGATAAATTTATTAATGTGTGAATTATCAGAAACGTGACTCTGGAGATCATGAAGTGGGATGTATTTTTCCGTGTTTCGAAAACCCTGATTCTAGAGCTCATAAAGTGGGATGTATTGTGTCGTGTGTCCGAAACCCTTTCGGTGAATATAATGTTTTCAAATTAAAGTTGGAAATCTGATAACATTCGGTGAAAGAAATCTGCTCAAAATCGTAAGAGTAATTAATATATAGGAATTGCAAATAATTTACACTTTTTTAAAGTTGGAAATATGATCACATTTGGTGAAAGAAATTGGTGAGCTGTGTAGAGAATCTCTGAGCAGCTGGCTCCACAGGTTCTGTAGTGTCCTGAGATTCGCAGATATAACTTGTTTGTTAGGTGTAAGTTTGAATTTAAAGTTTGAATTTAAGCTTCAAACTTTAAATTCTCTGACCCTACATCTCATTTGAATAACATATGATTGGGTTAACAGCTTTATTTTAAGTATGCATGCCATTTTTTTAAGCTATAGAGAGCGCAGAGCCTTGTTATTCAAATTGGAATCTAAGGGATGGCAGGATTAAAATTATGGTGAGCTGCAAAAGTAACAAAAAGAGTTCCCTAATCGGGTCAATCTTCTGTGTGGTTTGAACATAGATATCAGCAACAGAATATCTAAAAACTAGGCACCCGTGAGGTTGAGAATTTAAAAAACATAATTATTTATTTAATAGTTTATGTGCTACTAAAATTAAAATAATATAAAAATAAGTGGCTCGACCATCAGCCATAGAATATGAAAATAATTTGAACCTGGATATCAGCCACAGAATATATAAAGAATATCTGAATTGATTACCTGCAAAAAGAATATCTCAATTGATTGTCGATTAGCAAATTTAAAATTCTTACCTGGGTTTATTGTTGTTGTCGCAGTGGTTGTTCCTGTCGCAGTGGTTGTTGCTATTGCTGGATCAAGGTAGCTAGCTATGATGTAGTTTGTGATACTTCTTGCCATTTATATAGTTGTTGTTTTTTTTTCTTCTAATTTTCTACTTTTTTTATATCCGACATAACATTATGTAACATTACTTCAAGTTTTCTATTTTTTTTTATAGCTGACATAACATTACATAACATTATGTAACATTACGTAATGTTACAAAGTTATGTAAAGTTACAATGTTACATAACGTTACAAGATCTACCACATACTAGGTTGTAGAGCGCTTCTCTGCGCAACCAACCTAGATCCAAATCCTAGGATCTATCAAGCGCCGAGAGGGATCAAATCTCCTGAGGTGCAAAAATCCTTGAGTGCAATACCTGAGAAGAGGTTTTCACCTTGGGATATTTCATCCCTATCGGTGCTTGATAGAGCCTAGGATTTGGATCTAGGCTGGTTTCAGTCGTGAGCGGTCACACAAAACTGGAGTTTGATCAACATTGTAAGGAACATGTTAAGTTGAAAACACAAATAGATTTGTGAGGATTATCTCAATGTAAGTAATAAGTAATAAGGATTGAATAAATTGTTAAACTGGAAAATAGAGAGAATAATTTTCTAAGGATTAAATAAATGAAAATAGGGTTCACATCGTGATCATTCTCAATCTATCTTCTTCATCTTTTCTTATCTTCACACCCGACAATTTTGACATCTTCTCATACCGATCAAATGAGAAGGGAGGTTGAAATCGTAGACCTACCAAATCTTTAGCTCGATATATTGTTGTAAATGTCATACCCTATCTCTCTTGCTTTCCAATATTAATAGTAGCTTTGTCTAATGTCAATCCTTGTGATTTATGGATTGTTAAACCCCAAGCGAGTTTCAATGGAATTTGTTTTTTATTACCTCTTTCGATAGATGTAATAGAAACCACTTGAGGAAATGATTCATCCCTTGGTACCCCCACATAATGATCAAATTTTATTAAAACATACGTGGGTGGTTCTCGAGGCAAACTTCCAGGGTTATATACAATTTGTTGTATAACTGCAAGAGAACCATTGATGAGTCCTGCATCAGTCCATAGGTTTGACGTCAACATTACCCTTGCTCTTATGGCTATCAGTAATTCAAGTTCCAACCCTTCTTCATCTTCTTTTGTAGAATAGTTGGTTCTTACATATGTAGCAATACTGGTCGCAAAGGGACAGTTTATGCCTCTTATTAAACGTTTGTTATGACAGTTTACATTATCATTTGTTGCGAACAAATGTATCTCCTTATTGAATGACTTTTTCATTGAAGAATCCAAGGAAGTATCTATACGAGTCATCAACAATTTCCAATCCTCAATTGTTGGAACTGCATCTCGAATATTCATTAACAAATTATGAAAATATATTTGTTCATTGCTTTGTCCATTCTGTCGAAACACAATATCGAGGGTCACAACTGTTGTGAATGTTTTCCACAATTCTTTTGCAATACCTTTCGATGCATATACAGTCTTATCCATGAAAGGTGGCAATTGTCCCAAATGACCGACTAATATAATTGATCTTCCACCAAAAGGTATAGTAGCATTTTCTAGGAAGGCTTGGTGAAGTCTTGAATCTATTCTAATTAATAGATTTTTTCCAATAAAACTCATTTCATCAATCAATACATATTTAACAGAACTCAACTCTTCTTGTAAGTTAATTAAACTTGGTCCTCGTAAAGGATTAATTTCCTTGATCGGTATATGAAGTGCAGAATGAATTGTTGTTGCAGATATGTTGAAAGCTGCCACCCCTGTAGGAGCTAGAAGAAGTAATGGAATTTTCCCTGGATGCGAGAGATTTGCAAGTGTATTTTTAATGGCTCCAATCAAATACGACTTTCCTGTACCCATAGTTCCTTGGATTATCATGCGTAGTGGATCAACACCTGTTCTATGATGCTCAAGGATAACATTGTATGTGATTCTCTGCTTATCCCCCAAACTATCGATCGAGTAAGACTTTGGATGTTGATTAGTAGAAATAATTTTCAGTTTTCTCATTTCATAGATGAAATGAATTGCATGACTAGAGGTATCCTCATCTACAAAAGCAGTGTTCCAATCATTCATATGATCAATATCCCTATGCCCAAGCATCTCAAACTCATTATAATTTATAAATTGATTTTTATATAATCCAGATATGATTTCCCATTCATGTTGCCTAGAATCTCTTTGTAGATTTGGATGTTCTTCTTCTATGTTGGATTCAACTCGAGCATCTATAGGCATAGGTTTATTATAAACATGCCAAGGTATATACTGCAAATTCTGCCAACTCTGTACTATTTCATCATATGTGTGGCCTATATCATTTCGAAAGTCATGAAATGTCTTGTACAAAACCAACTCGGACTAACAAAATTCAACAAACTTCTCATCATTTTTATCAGGAATAGAGTTAAATATAGGAAATACACGTACAATAGATGCATTCCTTCATTGTAACCATTTTCCCCCCCGTCGACGTTTGTCATATGACCATTATTTTGCAACATCTATCAATGTAAGTTCTTCCATATTCTTAGGTCGCTTAGTATATACATCAATCAAAGAATTATCATTGTCGGCATTATATCCATCAACTTGTACTTGTTTGAAAACCTTCATGCCAACATTTAGAACCACAAAACAATGGCTACATTCTGAAAGAGGAAGCTCTAGAAGCAAATGACATGTCTCCTGTGCACCAATGTCCCTATCAATAATGGATTCACACAACAAACTTTTATATGCACGTGATGCAGGTTCATTTGGATTCTGGATAGAAGAGACCCACATTAACATATTGTGGAAAGTTTCAGATCCTTTTTCAGATTTAGCAGCGTATTTCGCTTTGTAATTAATAACCATGAGCTTGGAAAGTACATGCTGCCAATCTATATTAGCCCTCCACATCATCAATGTTTCACGATTGTGTATATTCACTCTATCATCATTTCTTCTAGGTTCATACTTTTTTTCTCCTTGTTCATCAATGTAAAGTTTTTAATGGTCACATAGATCCTACGGTGTGTGGTACCAACAAACCATTTTCCCCCCCTTCTTTCGAAGACAAGTTTTCTCATTGCAAGTAATATGACACTCGACACAGTTAAGAAGTTATTCATAATCAATCATTGGATCTGATTGAAATATTTGTTTTGAGTCTTTTACAGAAGGATGATCATCTACATTAACTTCAATTTGAATCTTATGTTGATGTCCCTCACGTCGATTTATTGCATGCACACATTTTTCGAAATACTTTTTTGCAGATATAACTTCTATAGTATCATCCCAATTCAAAGTGTCCATGTTGGGAGCATTTTTTAACAAAAGAAACCTATGGACATGAGGAGGTCCATGATGTTGCCATTTATAGCGACTCCAATAATCTATAGCTTGATGAAAATGTTCAAAAACCTCTTCTCGAAGCATTGAATGTCTCAAGTGCATATAATGTGCTACTATGTGGGGATTATCAATTACATTTTGACGTCGCTATTTTCTCGCTTCACATGCATCTGTAGGACTTGTTCCTTGCATTAATTTATGCAAATCATGCCACTGCATATCTGCTGCACTTAGTGTGAAGAATATTGTCGGACAACCTGTCTGTTGAATCAATTCGGATAACTCTTGATGACACTTGCTCCAATATGCACGTGTACCTCTTAATACCGTTCCAAATCTCATTAATCTTTCTCCCAATCTTGAATATGGAATATTTTGTAAATGTTGTCATAACTCTTCCATTGTTGTATGTAGTTCACTAATATTTTTCTTGACAAAAATAGTTGAGGAAGCTTCAGCACAATGTCTCATTATGATATTTAGTAAAAAATATTTGAAGCGAGGGTGCCTTCCAAATCTATTATCATGATATTTGAGAATATTTTTTGCATACTCATGTAGATGGAAATTTCTCCTTCGTGGTTGTAACCAATCTACCTCCCCTTTAGGGAACAATGATGGAAATGCCATATCAAATAATCCCACAGTGTTATACTCGTTAATCGGAGATGAGCCAATGCCTGGCCAGTTAAGCACATTAGTCAATTCTTCATTTGCGTTACTTTCATCTGGATTTGGATTATTTTCCCATGCTCTAATAATTTCTATCTCTCGTGGTGCACTTGGAAGCCTTGATGAAAAATAAGTTGTTTGTAAACCATCTAACATATCATCAACTCCTCGTATCCCTTCCAACATTGCAAATTCTATGTCCTTGTCAATATCGGGAAGAGTAACAGAATTAAGCATATGTGAGATATCTGTTGCATTTTCAGGTAGCTCTACTACTGTGTCAGAATCCACTCAAACAGTGAAATGGATCATTATGAATTTTATATACTAATGCATCCATAACTTTTTTGTTTCTAACAGTGAAATCATAACTGGATCCTTGGTGTCGTTTTTTTCACACAACGACCATTAAGTCCTAGTTGTTAATATGTGGTGGAAATGTCTTGACAACATCTTTAATATCCTATAGAAAACTAATGGTGTTTCCTCAATATTTGTATTGTCCACCTATTGCATGCATCACCTACAATATTGGACTTGCACGTGCTATCAACATCTCTTCAAATTGTGTGAGATCTTCAAGGACATGAGGTTGAGTTCCTGGATCCATGTGGTTTGTAGCTGAGAATCTGTGATTAGATCCCTCTCATAGACATCACATGCACATTGGACCTGTACTTGTATTACGTACTTGTATTCCAGCATATGACTCAAGGCAGACATGACACATTTGAACTTCTGGTAATCGATCAATTCGTTCACGAAATTTGCGATGTGTAGTATAAATTTCTTCATATGGTACCGATATATTATCATCCATTTCAACACCTTGCTCTTTGATTGTTCCACGTTGAGCATCCCCATTAATATTTCTTCTTTCTTCCAATTGCTTCAACTTTCTCTGTCGATATGTTTTTTGACGATCAACATTTCGTTTTCTTTGTTCTTCTTGTTCCTATGCTATCAATTCATCTAAATTTCTTTTTTGATATTGTTTTTGTTGATCTGCATTTGGGATCATATTAGTTATTGGAACTACTTGAAATTGGACCATGTCATCAACACATTTCCTGTTGACCATTACACGTTGAGCATTTTCCAGAGTTGGTTCCATTGGTATAATGCTTGAAATTTGTCTTTGTCGTTCGACATTTTCTTTTTTTTGTTGTTCTGCAAATTCATTTCTTGCTTCTTCCAATTGGTTTGAATTTCTCTCTTGATACGCTCTTTGACTATCAACATTTCGTTTTCTTTGTTCTTCTCGTTCTTGTACCATCAATTCATGCAACTTTTTTTTCAATATTCCTTTTGTCGATCTAAATTTGGGATCATATTAGTAATTGGACCTGCTTGAAATTGGACCATGTCATCAACGTGTTGCTCGTTGACCATTAGAGGTTGAGCATATTCCACAGTTGGGTTCCATTGGTATGTTGGCTGAATTTTGTATTTCCTGTTCAACATCTTGATTATTTTGTTGTTCAATAAATTGTTTTCTTTCTTGTTCCAATTGATTCAACCTTCTCTCTCATTAGTCTCTTTGTCGATCAGTGTTTCGTTTTCTTTGTTCTTCTTGTTCTTGTGCTATCAATTCGGTCAACTTTCTTTTTCGATATTCTTTTTGTTGATTCCCATTTGGGATCATATTAGTAATTGGAACAATTTGAAATTGGACCATGCCATCAACACTTTGCCCTTTGATCCTTACACGTTGAGCATCTTCTACAGTTTCTTCCACTGGTATATTGGATGAATTTTGTCTTTGTCATTCAACATTCTGATTTTTTTGTTGTTCTGCAAATTGATTTCTTGCTTCTTCCAATTGGTTCGACTTTCTCTCTCGATACGCTCTTTGACAATCAGCATTTCATTTTCTTTGTTCTTCTCATTCTCATTAGAGGAAATTTCAACTCAAAATGGGCCTCCTAAAATGAACTAATAAAATAATAGTTAAAATAATAAAATAATATTTATTAATTTTGGATGAAGAAAAGAAAAAAACTACTTTTTTGTTTGTATTTTTGGCATATCTCCCCGTGTTTTTACTCAAATTTTGATCATGAGAGCTCATTGGATGCAGAATTAAATTCTGCATCCAATGAGCACCCTCTCGGCATACTTTTGATGGACCATACTACCCCAAAAACAAGAAATACCTGAAAAAATGAAATGATGATGTCAGCATTACGTTTTTTTCAGGTATTTCTTGTTTTTGGGGTAGCGAGGTTCATCAAAAGTATGCCGAGTGGGTACTCGTTGGATGCAGAATTTAATTCTGCATCCAACAAGCTCTCCCGATCGAAATTTGAGTAAAAACACAGGGAGATATGTCAAAAATACAAACAAAAAAAAGTAGTTTTTTTTATGATACCTATCTCCAAATTTATATTAAAAAAGTGTTTAAGACCTATATGGTATTTCAAATTTAAAGCAATTTCATTGGCTAACACATGATGATATGGAATTTGAATAAAAGTTAAAAAGCCCATTTTGAGTTGAAATTTCCTCTAATGTGTACTGTCAATTCATGCAACTTTTTTTTTCAATATTCTTTTTGTCGATCTGAATTTGGGATCATATTAGTAATTGGACTTGCTTGAAATTGGACCATGTCATCAACGTGTTTCTCACTGACCATTAGACGTTGAGCATCTTCCATAGTAGGTTCACTGGTATGTTGGTTGAATTTTGTATTTCTCATTCAACATCCTGATTTTTTTGTTGTTCTATAAATTGTTTTCTTGCTTCTTCCAATTGCTTCAACCTTCTCTCTCAATATTCTCTTTGTCGATAAGCATTTCATTTTCTTGGTTCTTCTCGTTCTTGTGCTGTCAATTTGGTCAAATTTCTTTTTCGATATTCTTTTTGTCGATTTGCATTTGGGATCATATTAGTAATTGGAACAGTTTGAAATTGGACCATGCCATCAAGACTTTGCTCTTTGATCATTACACGTTGAGCATCTTCCACAGTGGCTTCCACTGGTATATTGGTTGAATTTTTTCTTTGTCGTTCGACATTCTGATTTTTTTGTTGTTCTGCAAATTGATTTCTTGATTTTTCCAATTGCTTCTACTTTCTCTGTTGATATGCTCTTTGTTGATCAGTGTTTCATTTTCTTTGTTCTTCTCATTCTTTTGTTGTCAATCCGTCCAATTTTCTTGTTTGATATTATGTTTGTCAGGATGTATGTTATTTATTTCATTGTTCTCCTTCTTCTGATGTCATTTCGTTAGATTTTCTTCCTTGATATGCTTCTTGACGTTTAGTGTTTTGTATTTTTTGTCCCTCTCTTGTTTGTCTCCTAGCATCTTCCATTTTTAGGTCAGACTCTGTATAGAAAATGACAATCATTATATATACACTAATTTTTTTAAGCAATGAAATCAACACTGAAATTCATGTGCTGAAGTAATAATAGCTACACAAAAACACAATACAGTGAAAACTATGAAAAAAAAAAAAAAACATACACTTAATTCTATGCAAATTTAAAACTTAATACATTTTTTTTTAAATTAACTAATTTGAGAGGATTGAACCTTCAACCTCATGCCCATTATTCTAAAAACCTTACCACTATACCACAGGTACTTCTTATGATTAATAGTAAGGGAAATATTTATAAACTTAAATAATATTGTATTTGGTGAAAATAAAGGAAATGTTGATCAAGAGGATTTGCTCCCGTGACCTACCTCTAAGGACATCAATGTGTTATGAATGGAATAAACCATAAATTAATTGTTAGTTGCTTATAATAATTTACATTTATATCTTTAAATTTAATTAAAATTTATATTTCAATATATATATATTTTAATAATGAAAACTATGAAATTAAAAAAAAAGCATACAATTAATTCTATGCAAATTTAAAACTCAATACATTTTTTTAAAATTAAGTAATTTGAGAGGATTGAACGTTCAACCTCATTCCCATTATCCTAACAACCTTACCACTATACCACAGGTACTTCTTATGATTAATAGTAAGGGAAATATTTATAAACTTAAATAATATTGTATTTGGTGAAAATAAAGGAAATGTTGATCAGGAGGATTTGATCCGATGACCTACCTCTAAGCACATCAATGTGTTACGAATGGAATACACCCTATTGGTAGCACATCAATGTGTTACCAATGGAATACTAATATATGGACCTAATATATTACTTTTTGGATCTATATGTTATCCTGCCTCTATTTTGGCAATCTTTCCTGTGAGCCTGATTCAATATATTTAATGGCATGCATACTTAAAATAATTATGCAGAAGAACAATTTACATTGAGGGAAAAAATGGCATGCGCCTTTATTTTCAGTATGCATATAAATTGGTTCTGCGTGAGCCGGCCACATGGATATGGAAGCGAGGAGGAGGACATAAAAAATGACATTCATATTTAAAATAAAGGCTCCAATTTAATAATATATCGAAAAAGGAAAAATGTAAAGGCAATATATATTATTTACATTGAAACGCTTTACAGCCCTAGAGGCGCTCTTATTTACCTACAAATTTATTTAAATATTATGATATCTAAAGAATATATAAATATTTGTATTATTTAGATATTCTTTGAAATCTAAGAATATCTAAATATTTAGATCAACAATCAATTCAGATCAACAATTTCAAACTATTTGATATTGTTTCTTTCGGATCTAAAGAATATCTAAATGGCTTACCGATGGTAATCCTAGAAAGAGAGAAGGGAATTAGGCATATTTATTTGTTTGAAATATACATAGGTATTTTCTGTCAATTGACTCATCTAGGAGATGACTGTGATGGGGAGGAGAAAAGCCCTGAAAACAATTCTACTGTGGTGGGAGCAGTTGTGGTAGCTTCCCAAATGTAGAAAATGACTACTACATTGAAGCTCAATCAGAGTCTTAGAAAGACCGACAGACATTTAGACCTCGCGGACTCAAAGTCTGAATTCAAATGTTTTAAAGAAATCGCATTAAGTCAAACAGAGAAAGACGAAGGCCTGCAGGTGATCACAGGTGGAGAAAACAAGGATCTCGCTCTATGTATGTCTTCACTTTCTCTGCTCGATCTGCATTCTCTGATACCATCTATGTTATGTCTGTGCATTTGTCATTTGAAATATTTCAGATGGAAGCCTAGATGAGATAGTCTATAGCTTTAGGCCTTGGTAATGCTAACACGATTTCTTTTGCCCTAGAAAAATGGCGGATGGAGCATGGAAGGAAGAGGAGAGTACTGTTGTGGTGACGGAATGGTGATCGAGAGGATGAAAATGTCAATAAAAACAAAAGGAGGAGGGCGTATAGTGAGGAGGGCGTAAATTTCACATGAATTGCACGACTTGAAATTTATAAAAAAACTTCAAAACTCAGAAAATACAAATTTGTTATAGGGAAAATACAAATTTGCTACAGGATAAGAGAAGATACATAAGATAAATTTATTAATGTGTGAATTATCAGAAACGTGACTCTGGAAGTCATGAAGTGGGATGTATTTTGCCGCGTTTTAAAAACCCTGATTCTAGAGCTCATAAAGTGTCCAAAACCCTGATTCCTGTGTCTGAAACCCTTTCTGTGAATATAATGTTTTCAAAATAAAGTTGGAAATCTGATCACATTCGATGAAAGAAATTGGTGAGCTGTGTAGAGAATCTCTGAGCAGCCGGCTCCACAGGTTCTGTAGTGTCCTGAGATTCGCAGATATAACTTGTTTGTTAGGTGTAATTTTGAATTTAAAGTTTGAATTTAAGCTTCAAACTTTAAATTCTCTGACCCTACATCTCATTTGAATAACGTATGACTGGGTTAACAGCTTTATTTTAAGTATGCATGCCATTTTTTAAGCTATAGAGAGCGTAGAGCCTTGTTATTAAAATTGGAATCTAAGGTATGGCAGGATTAAAATTATGGTGAGCCACAAAAGTAACAAAAAGATTTCCCTAATCGGGTCGATCTTCTGTGTGGTTTGAACCTGGATATCAGCCATAGAATATCTAAAAACTAAGCACCCATGAGGTTGAGACTTAAGAAAAAAAACTATTTATTTAATAGTTTATGTGCTACTAAAATTAAAATAATACGAAAATAAGTGTCTTGACTATCAACCATAGAATATGAAATAATTTGAACCTCGATATCAGCCATAGAATATCTAAAGAATATATGAATTGATTGTCGATTAGCAAATTTAAAATTCTTACCTGGGTTTATTGTTGCTGTTGCTGGATCAAGGTAGCTAGCTATGATGTAGTTTGTGATACTTCTTTCTATTTATATAGTTGTTGTTTTTTTTTCTTCTAATTTTCTATTTTTTTTTATAGCCTACATAGCATTATGTAACGTTACTTCTAGTTTTCTATTTTTTTTATAGCCGACATAACATTATGTAACGTTACGTAACGTTACAATGTTACGTAACATTACAAGATCTACCCCATATTGGGCTGTAGAGCACCTCTCGGTGCAACCAGCCTAGATCCAAATCCTAGGCTCTATCAAGCACCGAGAGGGATCAAATCTCCCGAGGTGCAAACTTCCTTGTGTGCAATGCCTGAGATGAGGTTTCCACCTCAGGAGAATTGTTCCCTCTTGGTGCTTGATAGAGCCTAGGATTTGGATCTAGGCTAGTTTCAGTCATGGGCAGTGACACAAAACTAAAGTTTGATCAACATTGTAAGGAACATGTTAAGTTGAAAAAACAAATAGATTTGTGAGGATTATCTCAATGTAAGTAATAAGTAATAAGGATTGAATAAATTGTTAAACTGGAAAATAGAGAGAATAATATTTTAAGGATTAAATAAATGAAAATAGGGTTCACATCGTGATCATTCTCAATCTATCTTCTTCATCTTTTCTTATCTTCACACCCGACAATTTTGACATCTTCTCATATCGATCAAATGAGAAGGGAGGTTGAAATCCTAGACCTTCCAAATCTTTAACTCGAGATATTGCTATAAATGTCATACCCTGTCTCTCTTGCTTTCCAATATTGATAGTAGCTTTGTTCAATGTCAATCCTTGTGACTTATGGATTGTTAAACCCCAAGCGAGTTTCAGTGGAAGTTGTTTTTTATTACCTATTTCGATAGATGTAATAGGAACCACTTGAGGAAACAATTCATCCCATCGTACCCCACCTAATTATCAAATTTTATTAAAACATATGTGGGTGGTTCTGGAGGCGAACTTCCAGGGTTATATACAATTTGTTGTATAACTCCAAGAGCACCATTGACGAGTCCTGAATCAGTCCATAGGTTTGATGTAAACATTACCCTTGCTCCTATGGCTATCAGTAATTCAAGTTCCAACCCTTCTTCATCTCATTATGTAGAATAGTTGGTTCTTATAGATGTAGAAATCCTGGTTGCAATGGGACAGTTTAGGCCTATTATTAAATGCTTGTTATGACAGTTTACATCATCATTTGTCACAAACAAATGTATGGCCTTATTGAATGACTTTTTCATTGAAGCATCCAAGGAAGTATCTGTATGAGTCATCAACAATTTCCAATCCTCAATTGTTGGAACTGCATCTCGAATATTCATTAACAAATTATGAAAATATATTTGTTCATTGCTTTGTCCACTCTGTCGAAACACAATATCAAGGGTCACAACTATTGTGAATATGTTCCACAATTCTTTTGCAATACCTTCCGATGCATATACAGGATTATCCATGACAGGTGGCAATTATCCCAAATAACCGACTAATATAATTGATCTTCCACCAAAAGGTATAGTAGCATTTTATGGGAAGGCTTGGCGAAGTCTTGAATCTATTCTGATTAATATATTTTTTCCAATAAAACTCATTTCATCGATCAATATATATTTAACAGACCTCAACTCTTCTTGTAAGTTAATTAAACTTGGTCCTCGTAAAGGATTAATTTCCTTGATCAGTATATGAAGTGCAGAATGAATTGTTGTTTCAGATATGTTGAAAGCTGCCACCCCTGTAGGAGCTAGAAGAAGTAATGGACTTTTCCCAGGATGCGAGAGATTTGCAAGTGTATTTTTAATGGATCCAATCAAATACGACTTTCATGTACCCATAGTTCCTTGGATTATCAGGCGTAGTGGATCAACACCTATTCTATAATGCTCAAGGATAACATTGTATGTGATTCTCTTCTTATTCCCCAAATTATCAATCGAGTAAGACTTTGGATGTTGATTAGTAGAAATCATTTTCAGTTTTCGTATTTCAGACATGAAATGAATTGCACGACTAGAGGTATCCTCATCTACAAAAGTAGTATTCCAATCATTCATATGATCAATATACCTATGTCCAAGCATCTCAAACTCATTATAATTTATAAATTGATTTTTATATAATCCACACATGATTTCCCATTCATGTTTCCTAGAATCTCTTTGTAGATTTGGATGTTCTTATTCTATGTCGGATTCAACTTGAGCATCTATAGGCACAGGTTTACGATCAACATGCCAAGGTATATACTGCAAATTCTGCAAATTCTGTACTATTTCATCATATGTTGGGCCTATATCATTTCGAAAGTCATGAAATGTCTTGTACAAAACCAACTCAAACCAACAAAATTCAACTAACTTCTCATCATTTTTATTAGGAATAGAGTTAAATCTAGGAAATACAGGTACAATAGATGCATTCCTTCATTGTAACCCTTTCCCCCCCGTCGATGTTTGTCATATGACCAATATTTTGCAACATCTATCAATGTAAGTTCTTCCATATTCTTAGGTCGCTTAGTATATGCATCAATCAAAGAATTATCATTGTCGGCATTATATGCATCAACTTGTACTTGTTTGAAAACCTTCATACCAACATTTAGAACCAAAACCAACGGCTACATTTTGAAAGAGGAAGATCTACAAGAAAATGATATTTCTCATGTGCACCAATGTCCCTATCAATAACGGATTCACACAACAAAATTTTAAATGCACGTGCTGTAGGTTCATTTGGATTCTATATACAAGAGACCCGCATTAACATATTGTGGAAATTTTCAGATCCTTTTTTAGATTTAGCAGTGTATTTCACTATGTAATTAATAACTACACGCTTGGAAAGTACAGGCTGCCAATCTATATTAGCCCTCCACATCATCAATGTTTCGTGATTGTGTGTATTCACTTTGTCATCATTTCTTCCAGGTTCATACTTTTTTTCTCCTTTTTCATCAATGTAAAGTTTTGAATGGTCACATAGATCCCATGGTGCGTGGTACCAACAAACCATTTTTCCTCCCTTCTTTCGAAAACAACTTTTTTCATTGCAAGTAATATGACGCTCGACACAGTTAAGAAGTTCTTCATAATCAATCATTGGATCTGATTGAAATATTTGTTGTGTCTTTTATAGAAGGATGATAATCTACATTAACTCCAATTTTAATCTTATGTTGATGTCCCTCACGTGGATTTATTGCATTCACACATTTGTCGAAATAATTTTTGCAGATATAACTTCTATAGGATCATCCCAATTCAAAGTTTCCATGTTGGGAGAATTTTTTAACCAACGAAACCCATGGACATGATGAGATCCACGATGTTGCCATTCATAACGACTCCAATAATCTATATCTTGATGAAAATGTTTGAAAACCTCTTCTTGAAACATTGAATGTCTCAAGTGCATATAATGTTCTACAATGTGTGGATTATCAATTACATTTTGACGTCGACATTTTCTCGCTTCACGTGGATCTGTAGGACTTGTGCCTGGAATTAATTTATGCAAATCAGGCCACTGCATATCTGCTGCATTAAGTGTGAAGAATATTATCAGACAACCTATCTGTTGAATCAAGTCGGATAACTCTTGACGACACTTGCTCCAATATGCACGTGTACCTCTTAATACCGTTCCAAATCTCATTAATCTTTCTCCTAGTCTTGAATCTGGAAGATTTTGTAAATGTTGTCATGAATCTTCCATTGTTGTAGGTAGTTCACTAATATTTTTCTTGACAAAAACAGTTGGGGAATCTTGAGAACGATGTCTCATTATGATATTTAGTAAAAAATATTTGAAGCGAGGGTGCCTTCCAAATCTGTTATCATGATATTTGAGAAGTTGTTTTGTGTACTCATGTAGATGGACATTTCTCCTTTGTGGTTGTAACCAATCTGCCTCCCCTTTAGGGAACAATGATGTAAATGCCATATCAAATAATCCAATAGTGTTATACTCGTTAATCGGAGATGAGCCAATGCCTGGCCAGTTAAGCACATTAGTAAATTATTCATTTGCGTTACTTTCATCCGGAATGGATTATTTTCCCATGCTCTAATAATATATATCTCTCGTGGTGCACTTGAAAGCCTTGATGCAAAATAATTTGTTTGTAAACCATCTAACATATCATCAACTCCTGGTATCCCTTCCAACATTGCAAATTCTGTGTCCTGGTCAATATCGGGAAGAGTAACAGAATTAAGCATATGTGAGATATCTGTTGCATTTTTAGGTAACTCTGCTACTACATCAAAATCCACTCGAACATCTCGATATGATGGATCATTATGAGTTTTATATACTAATGCATCCATAATTTTTTTTTCTAACAGTGAAATCATAACCGGATCCTTGGCATCCTTTTTTTCGAACAACGACCATTAAGTCCAAGTTGTTAATATGTCATGGAAATGTCTTGAAGACATCTTTAATCTCCTGTGGAAAACTAATGGTGTGTCCTTGATATTTGTATTGTCCACCTATTGCATACATCACCTACAATATTGGACTTGCACATGCTATCAACATCTCTTCAACTTGTGTGAGATCTTCAAGGACGTGAGGTTGAGTTCCTGGATCCATGTGGTTTGTATCTAAGAATATATGATTAGATCCCTCTCATAGACATCGCATGCCCATTGGAACTATACTTGTATTCCGGCATATGACTCAAGGCAAACATGACACATTTGAACTTCTACTAATCGATCAATTCGTTCACAAAATTTGCGATGTGTAGTATACATTTCTTCAGATGGTACCAATATATTATCGTCCATTTCAACACCTTGCTCTTTGATTATTCCACGTTGGGCATGCCCATTTAGATTTCTGCGTTCTTCCAATTGCTTCAAATTTCTCTCTCGATATGTTTTTTGACGATCAGCGTTTCATTTTCTTTGTTCTTCTTTTCCTGTGCTGTCAATTCATCCAACATTCTTTTACGATATTGTTTTTGTCGATCTACATTTGGGATCATATTAGTTATTGGACTGCTTGAAATTGGACCATGTCATCAACACATTGCTCGTTGACCATTACACATTGAGCATTTTCCATAGTTGGTTCCATTGGTATAATGGTTGAAATTTGTCTTTGTCGTTCGACATTTTCTTTTTTTGTTGTTCTACAAATTGATTTCTTGCTTCTTCCAATTGGTTCGACTTTCTCTCTCGATACTCTCTTTGATGATCATCGTTTCATTTTATTTGTTCTTCTCGTTCTTGTACTGTCAATTCATGCAACTTTTTTTTTTCGATATTCTTTTTGTCGATCTGAATTTGGAATCATATTAGTAATTGGACCTGCTTGAAATTGGACCATGTCATTAACGTGTTGCTCGCTGACCATTAGACGTTGAGCATATTCCATAGTAGGTTCCACTGGTATGTTGGTTGAATTTTGTATTTCCCGTTCAACATCCTTATTTTTTTGTTGTTCTATAAATTGTTTTCTTGCTTCTTCCAATTGCTTCGACCTTCTCTCTCGATATTCTCTTTGTCGATCAATGTTTCGTTTTCTTTGTTCTTCTCATTCTTGTGCTGTCAATTCAGTCAACTTTTTTTTTCGATATTATTTTTGTTGATTCCCATTTGGGATCATATTAGTAATTGGAACAGTTTGAAATTGGACCATGCCATCAACACCTTGCTCTTTGATCGTTACACGTTGAGCATCTTCCACAGTTGCTTCCACTGGTATATTGGTTGAATTTCATCTTTGTCGTTCAAAATTCTGATTTTTTTGTTGTTCTGCAAATTGATTTCTTTCTTCTTCCAATTGGTTCGACTTTATCTCTCGATATGCTCTTTGACGATCAACGTTTCGTTTTCTTTGTTCTTCTCGTTCTTGTACCGTCAATTCATGCAATTTTGTTTTTGATATTCTTTTTGTCAATCTGAATTTGGGATCATATTAGTAATTGTACCTGCCTGAAATTGGACCATGTCATCAACGTGTTGCTCGTTGACCATTAGACATTGAGCATCTTCCATAGTAGGTTCCACTGGTATGTTGGTTGAATTTTGTATTTCCCATTCAAGATCCTGATTTTTTTGTTGTTCTATAAATTGTTTTCTTGCTTCTTCCAATTGCTTCGACCTTCTCTCTCGATATTCTCTTTGTTGATCAGCATTTCGTTTTCTTTGTTCATCTCGTTCTTGTGCTGTCAATTTGGTCAACTTTCTTTTTCGATATTCTTTTTTTCGATTTGCATTTGGGAACATATTAGTAATTGGAACAGTTTGAAATTGGACCATGCCATCAAGACTTTGGTCTCTGATCATTACATGTTGAGCATCTTCCATAGTTGCTTCCACTAGTATATTGGTTGAATTTTGTCTTTGTCGTTTGACATTTTGATTTTTTTGTTGTTCTGCAACTTGATTTCTTACTTCTTCCAATTGCTTCGACTTTCTCTGTCGATATGCTCTTTGTTGATCAGTGTTTCATTTTCTTTGTTCTTCTCATTTTTGTGCTGTCAATCCGTCCAATTTTCTTGTTTAGTATTTTGTTTGTCGGGATGTGTGTTCTTTATTTCGTTCTTCTCCTTCTTCTAATGTCATTTCGTTATATTTTGTTCCTTGATATGCTTCTTGACGTTCGGTGTTTTGTATTTTTTTTCCCTCTCTTGTATGTCTCATAGCACCTTCCATTTTTAGGTCAGACTCTGTACAGAAAATGACAATCATTATATATACACTAATTTTTTTAAGCAATGAAATATACACTGAAATTCATGTGCTAAAGTAATAATAGCTACACAAAAACACAATACAGTGAAAACTATGAAATTTAAAAAAAAAAACATACACTTAATTCTATGCAAATTTAAAACTCAATACATTTTTTTTAAATTAAGTAATTTGAGAGGATTGAACCTTCAACCTCATGCCCATTATCCTAACAACCTTACCACTATACCACAAATACTTCTTATGATTAATAGTAAGGGAAATATTTATAAATTTACTAATATTGTATTTGGTGAAAAGAAAAGAAAATGTTGATCAAGAGGATTTGATCCCATGACCTACCTCTAAGCACATCAATGTGTTACCAATGGAATACACCCTAAATTAATTGTTAGTTGCTTATAATAATTTACATTTATATCTTTAAGTTTAATTAAAATTTATATTTCAATATATATATATTTTAATTCTAATATATATTAATACTAATATATCGAAAAAGGAAAAATTCGTATGGACCTAATATATTACTTTTTGGATCTATATGTTATCTTGACTCTATTTTGGCAATCTGCCATCTACCCGTGAGCCTGATTCAATATATTCAATGGCATGCATACTTAAAATAATTCTGCAGAAGAACAATTTACATTGATGACAAAAATGGCATGCATATTTAAAATAAAGGCTCCAATTTACTAATATATCGAAAAAGGCAAAATGTAAAGGCAATATATATTATTTACATTGAAACGCTCTACAGCCTTAGAGGTGCTCTTATTTACCTGCAAATTTATTTAAATATTCTGATATCTAAAGAATATATAAATATTTGTATTATTTAGATATTCTTTGAAATCTAAGAATATCTAAATATTTAGATCGACAATCAATTCAGATCGACAATTTCAAACTATTTGAAATTGTTTCTTTCGGATCTAAAGAATATCTAAATGGATTACCGATGGTAATCCTGGAAAGAGAGAAGGGAATTAGGCAAATTTATTTGTTTGAAATATACATAGGTGTTTCTGTCAATTGTCTCATCTAGGAGATGACTGTGATGGGGAGGAGCGAAGCCCTAAAAACAATTCTGTTGTGGTGGGAGTAGTTGGGGTAGCTTCCCAAACGTAGAAAACAACTACTACGTTGAAGCTCAATCAGATTCTTAGACAGACCGACAGACATGCAAACCTCATGGACTCAAAGCCTGAATTCAAATGTTTTAAACCAGCCTAGATCCAAATCCTAGGCTCTATCAAGTGCCGAGAGGGATCAAATCTCCTGAGGTGCAAACCTCCTTTAGTGCAATACCCGAGAAGAGGTTTGCACCTCGGGAGATTTGATCCCTCTCGGCGCTTGATAGAGCCTACGATTTGGATCTAGGCTGGTTCTAGTTGTGGGCGGTGACACAAAATTGGAATTTGATGAATATTGTAAGGAATACTTGTACTACTTGTAATCTCTAGGTTATTCCAATGTCTTCAAAATAATGAGCCATCTCATATTAAAAAGCCTTGTTGGGTTGTTTAAGAACCCTTGCATGGTTGTTTAGGAGGCCTTGCACATGGTTTTAAAAACATGTGCAAGGCCAACATATTTTTGTGGATAATTAGATGGCGTAAAATTTTCCATTGATATTACATGTGCCGAGGGAATATATCCATGTAAGATTACTATATTTAGTTTATGTACTGGAATAATACCTGTTAAATATCTAGACACAATTAGCAATCTCTGAAATAGATAACATGACAATCAATTAAAATAATAAACTATGTCATTAGAGGGATCAAATCCACTCACGAATTAGAGGGATTCGCCTACCGATCATTTTCAAGAGTGAATTGTGTAAATAATGTTTGTCATTAGAGGGATCAAATCCACTAAGGAATTAGAGGGATTTGCCTACCAATCATTCTCCTAATGTGTCATGCTTTACTAATGTGTCATTTGCCTAAAAAAATAATATTAATGGTGATTTTATAATGTCTTAAAATGTTTACTTATTAATATCTAAAGATTTACCTGAAAAATTTGTTGTTACTAACTTATAATAGTTTATATTTAAATATATATTAAATTTATATATTTAAATTTATAGGAGATTTAGCTAACTATAGCATTGAATATTTTAAACTTAAGACAAAAAAAGAAATCTAAAATAAATATTAATTTAAAAATTAATATAAATATTAATTGAAATTTAAAATAAAATATAAATTTAAACTTTCTTTAGGTTTGGTTTTTTTCGTAAATCATAGTTTGAGAAATTTACAGAATCTGTTTCAAATTATACCATTCTCCAAAACTGTAATATCTACCGTGATGTAATAAGACACAAGTAAGACTTCAATGTTTAAGAAATTTACACAATATGTTACAAATACGATTATACAAAACTTCTATTTAATGAAGTGGTGATGTATGTAAGAACTTCTAAAATATTATTTGTACTTTTGGTATGTTATGGTAATGCTCTTTTTAAAGATTTTGAGTTATTTTTTGAAATGGGATCCTGAGTCATTGCCACAACAATTACGAATAACAGTCCCAAATTGCAGCTATACCACAACCATCGACATCTATTCCCTTTTTACGAGTAGAAGAGCATTTTGAGATTTATGAACATTATGCTTTTGGTGACTGATTTTTAAAATGCTCCATTGATGTGTTTGCAGACGGTTCAAGGTTTTATTGGGCTGTGTTTGAAATTATTTATAGATAGTTGTTGGTTCAGTTATCCAGAAGCTTCTAAAGCCAAAGTTAGAAATGCTAATATAAATGTAGAGTAAGTGGGTTATTTTCCTTCAGTGCATTAGTTAACTTTCATCATAGTGTTGGGATATGCATGAATGGGATACTCAGACTTAAATTTTTGCAAATATATGCTATTTAGTATTTTAACATGATGTTATTGTTTCAATTGTATATTTCTTTGTAGATCCTCACATGCTGTAGACTCATAGAGTCCTTGAAGCTGGAGAGGAAAGTAAACATTTTGTGTCCAGGGCAAGATACAAGTCTGAATGCAGTGAGTTTTGGGTTTTTGTAAACATATTGTGTACCTACCAAGATTCGAACCTGAATGCAGTGAGTATTGGGTTTTTGTGCAGGCTGGCGCAGGTGCGTTCTTGTCTGTTTCATATACTGTTTTTCCCCTTCAAAAATATTTTCATATAAATGGATCAATACTTATTTTCATATAAATGGATAAAATAATATGGAAAAGGCGATACATGATAATGATAACATTGATTGATTTATAATAGAAGTTTTTGTTTATATTTAATATATATTTTTTGCTATATTATAATATAAACTCTTTTTGGTTTATGTGAAAAGTATACTATTTGCTAAAAATGTCATGTTAAAATAATCTCATGGAATTTTTTTGGCTTATTCATTTTGTCACATGGTTAAATTTATACTTTACTTATCTCTCACGGTGCAGGTTCATCTCATTGATTTGATTACTTCAAATAATAAAAAATATGAGGGTGACAAATTACAGA
The DNA here is from genome assembly GCA_001517045.1 of Pseudotsuga menziesii. Taxonomy (NCBI): domain Eukaryota; kingdom Viridiplantae; phylum Streptophyta; class Pinopsida; order Pinales; family Pinaceae; genus Pseudotsuga; species Pseudotsuga menziesii. The sequence goes on from LPNX010269995.1 coordinate 202,525, forward strand.
TATTTTTCAATTTTATAAATAAATTGCTCTTGAAATTGTCGTCATCAAATGAATTGCATGCAGTGATAATGATGTTGGCTTCTCTAATTTTGTAAGTTGATTAATTCTCTATCTGTCGTATCAAATTTTCGTCTCCTAATAAATTTCGATGTATGAATCTCCTAGGAAGCACGGAAAGCACGATATGTCCTGCATAGAATATATAGTGTAAGGTTGACTGATGGCTTTCTTATAACCTTGAACCTTTCTTTATATCATTATACTGTAATTCACATATATTCCAGGAGCTCTACATCAGTGTACTATGTATATATGATCATATATGTAACATTTCTAGCTGCAGACTGTCATACTACAACAATTATATTTTCAAACGCAATTGCAGTTATGGAGTGATTGCATGTTTGTTGAACCGATAAGATTGTTTTCTTCCTCGGCGATTGTAGATACTCAATTCTTTCCTCCTCCTCATACAAAGGAAAAAAGTGATATGAAGGTCATTCGATTTGAATCTTCAAGCACCTAGGGAACAAGATCACGAAGATGAGCATTCACCCTCACTCACTCTGTTTCTTGGATGGCAAGAGCAAAAAGATTGATTGATATGATTCATACAACTTACACCGATGAGATCTACTTTCGTTCCAATCTTCTTCTTTTTATCTCGTTTGCATGTAGTGAATTTCTTCTCCTTCTGTTTTAAATTTTAGATTTTCATGGGACTTGCTTCCCATTACAATGTTTATTCGTTCATTTAAGTTATAGTACAACAAAATTCAATGGGTCGCTTGTGCATATTTATTGTAAAAGACAAATTAGCTACCCAAATGTGATGTAAATCCCTGATCAACCCCAGTCAAATTATCTGTGCGAACACCCAAAATTTGTCGAATTTCAGTGTGGCGATATGTCTTTTAAGCTAAACCATTAGCCCTGGTATGTGGCTTATTGTCCAAACCCCGTTGCCCATCTCTCTCCTCTCTGAAACTTCCGTCGCCTCCGTAATCCGGCTCATCACCTGAACGGTCCCGCGGACCCTTGGGCAGCATCAGTAGCTCACCCGTCGTCAGGCCGTTGGATTTTGACGCCACCGGTGCCCCGCCAATGTGGTTCCACCCATCCGGCCTGACAAACACCCCTGTGGCGAATTCGGCCAACGTTAAAGTCTGGCCCATGTTTTTATTTTTGGCCTTCCCAGCAGCCGCCAAGCTTCCACTGTACGCAGCTTCCTTTGCTTTGGTAGCGGCAACGTCTGCGTCCACCCGGTCGGCCTCCTCTACCCATGCGCCCGACCCCCACAGGTTCAACATCAGGTCGCACGATCGAAACTCACATAGTAGAATATAAGTACACAATCAGACTGTGAGCACTCCTCGTATGAGCGAACGCTCCAGATAACAAATGATTTATGCTCTACCTTTCCTAGATATACTGTTCAGGCGGACTATGATAAAATTGGACTCTAATTTATAGCGAGATCTAGCACAGAGGGACCTATCGAATTCGCAGTTAGATCGTGAATTTGAATGATGGATTCTACTTTTGTCCTTGCGGTTGTTCTTCTTGTTGAAGTTTCAATGAATCAGATCGAAAACAGAAGAGAAAAGTGTATATAGAATGGTTTAGATTTAGTACTTAAAGGTCTTAGTTATATATATTTTATATTAATTTTACATAAGCTAAAATATTAGAGACAATTTCTACCGCCGACAAAGAGGTTTGTGTACTCGGAGGAGAACTGCAAGTGGAGCTGGAGCTGGAGCTGCCGAGGAGGGGAGGTGGATTTGGATTTGCATTTGAGGAGGTCTGTAGAGCTACTAATAGATTACCTGATCAGATTCCTAGTCTCGAATAGCTGCTTGATCAGATTATTTGTGTGGAATAGCTGTTTGAATAATAAAAAAATTTCTATAATATTTGTGTTGTTTGGAGTAAACTTATTACCCGACCATTGACTATTATTTTTTGCCGACATGTTAGTAACGCTACATCAGGTGACAAGATCTCCCCCATAATATTCACTTTCACTATTATTTTTTTCCGACATGTTAGTAACTTTACATCACGTTACAAGATCTCCCCCATAATATTCACTTTTACTATTATTTTTTGCCTACATGTTAGTAACGTTACATCACGTGACAAGATCTCCCCCATAATATTCACTTTCACTATTATTTTTTTCCGACATGTTAGTAACGTTACATCATGTGACAAGATCTCCCCCATAATATTCACTTTCACTATTATTTTTTTCCGACATGTTAGTAATTTTACATCACATTACAAGATCTCCCCCATAATATTCACTTTTACTATTATTTTTTGCCTACATGTTAGTAACGTTACATCACGTGACAAGATCTCCCCCATAATATTCACTTTCACTATTATTTTTTGGCGATATGTTAGTAACGTTACATCACGTGACAAGATATCCCCCATAATATTCACTTTCACTATTATTTTTTGCCAACATGTTAGTAACGTTACATCACGTGACAAGATCTCCCCCATAATATTCACTTTCACTATTATTTTTTGCCGACATGTTAGTAACGTTACATCACGTGACAAGATCTCCCCCATACTAGGCAGTAGAGCGCCTCTCGACGCAATAAATCGCATTAAGTCAAACATAGCATGACGAAGGCGTGCAGGTGATCACGGGTGGAGAAAACAAGGATCTCACTCTGTGTATGTCTTCACTTTCTCTGCTCGATATGCATTCTCTGATACCATCTGTGTTCTGTCTGTACATTTTTCATTTGAAATATTTCATATGGAAGCCATCCTTGGTAATGGTAACATGATTGCTTTTGCCCTAGAAAAATGACGGATGGAGTGTGGAAGGAGGAGGAGAGTACTGTTGTGGTGACGGAGCGATGATCGAGAGAATGAGAATGTCAATAAAAAAAAAATGAGGAGGGCGTATAGTGAGGAGGGCGTAAATTTCAAATTAATTGCACGACTTGAAATTTAAAAAAGAACTTCAAAACTCGGAAAATATAAATTTGCTCGAGGGAAAATACAAATTTGCTACAGGATAAGATAAGATACATAAGATAAATTTATTAATGTGTGAATTATCAGAAACGTGACTCTGGAGCTCATGAAGTGGGATGTATTTTTCTATGTGTCGAAAACCCTGATTCTAGAGCTCAGAAAGTGAGATGTATTGTGTCCTGTGTGTGAAACCCTTTTGGTGAATATAATTTTTTCGAATTAAATTTGGAAATATGATCACATTCGGTGAAATAAATCTGCTCAAAATCGTCAGATTAATTAATATACAGGAATTGCAAATAGTTTACACTTTTTTAAAGTTGGAAATCTGATCACATTCGGTGAAAGAAATTTGTGAGCTATGTAGACAATCTCTGAGTAGCCAGCTCCACAGGTTCTGTAGTGTCCTGAGATTCGCAGATATAACTTGTTTGTTAGGTGTAAGTTTGAATTTAAAGTTTGAATTTAAGATTCAAAGTTTAAATTCTCTAACCCTACATCTCATTTGAATAACGTATGACTGGGTTTATAGCTTTATTTTAAGTATGCATGCCATGTTTTTAAGATATAGAGAGCGCAAAGCCTTGTTATTCAAATTGGAATCTAAGGGATGGAAGGATTAAAATTATGGTGAGCCGCAAAAGTAAAAAAAAGAGTTCCCTAATAGGGTCAATCTTCTGTTTGGTTTGAACCTGTATATCAGCCACAAAATATCTAAAAACTAAGCACTCGTGAGGTTGAGACTTTAAAAA
>LPNX010269995.1:206705-268864 GCA_001517045.1 Pseudotsuga menziesii
GCTAGCTATGATGCAGTTTGTGATATTTCTTGCTATTTATATAGTTGTTTTTTTTGCTTCTAGTTTTCTATTTTTCTTTTTTTATAGCCGACATAACATTATGTAACATTACTTTTAGTTTTCTATTTTTTTTTATAGCTGACATAACATTACGTAACGTTACAAGATCTACCCCATACTGGGTTGTAGAGTGCCTCTCGGCGCAACCAGCCTAGATCCAAATCCTAGGCTCTATCAAGTGTCGAGAGGGATCAAATCTCTCGAGGTGCAAACCTCCTTGAGTGCAATACCTGAGAAGAGGTTTGCACCTCGGGAGATTTGATCCCTCTCGACGCTTGATAGAGCCTAGGATTTGGATCTATGATGGTTTCAGTCGTGGGAAGTGACACAAAACTGGACTTTGATCAACATTGTAAGGAACATGTCAAGTTGAAAATACAGATAGATTTGTGAGGATTATCTCAATGTAAGTAATAAGGATTGAATAAATTGTTAAACTGGAAAATAGAGAGAATAATTTTTTAAGGATTAAATAAATGAAAATAGGGTTCAGATCATGATCATTCTCAATCTATCTTCTTCATCTTTTCTTATCTTCACATCCAACAATTTTGACATCTTATCATATTGATCAAATGAGAAGGGAGGTTGAAATCGTAGACCTGGCAAATATTTAACTCGAGATATTGCTGTAAATCTCATACCCTGTCTCTCTTGCTTTCCAATATTAATAGTAGCTTTGTCCAATGTCAATCCTTGTGACTTATGGATTGTTAAACCCCAAGCGAGTTTCAATGGAAGTTGTTTTTTATTACCTCTTTCGATAGATGTAATAGGAACCACTTGAGGAAACAATTCATCCCATGGTACCCCCACATAATTATCAAATTTTATTAAAACATACGTGGGTGGTTCTGGAGGCAAACTTCCAGGGTTATATATAATTTGTTGTATAACTCCAAGAGCACCATTGACGAGTCCTGCATCAGTCCATAGGTTTGATGTCAACATTACCCTTTCTCCTATGGCTATCAGTAATTCAAGTTCCAACCCTTCTTCATCTCCTTCTGTAGAATAGTTGGTTCTTACAGATGTAGCAATACTGGTTGCAATGGGAAAATTTAGGCCTCTTATTAAATTCTTGTTATGATGGTTTACATCCAAATCCTAGGCTCTATCAAGCGTCGAGAGGAATCAAATCTCTTCATAGGTATCCATTGATTTGATTCAAACCAAAAGACACATCTTTTTATTTAAGGTCCACATATAATATTTTTTTATTAATATTTAATATTATTTTTGGCCCACATATAATATTTTTTATTATTTTTTATTTTGTTATGAACTAACATTACAAAATTTCCCCATACATGGTTTTAAAACCACATGCAAGGCCCTCCTACAACCATGGGTTGTTTAGGAGGCCTTGCGCATGGTCTTAAAACCATTTGCAAGGCCCTCCTAAACCATATACAATAAAACTATGGGTTGTTTAGGAGGCCTTGCACATGGTTTTAAAACCATGTGCAATGCCCTCCTAAACCATGTACAATAAAATGATGGATTGTTTAGCAGACCTTGCACATGGTTTTAAGACCATAAACCATGTGCATGGTTTTAAAATCATGGTTTAAAACCATGTGCATAAAACCATGTCCATAAAACCATGTGCATGGTTTTAAAACCATTTGCACATGGTTTATGGTTTTAAAACCATGTGCAAGGCCAACATTTTTTATTATTTTGTTAAGTAAAAACATTAACAAAATCCAAATACTAAATACCACTTGCTCTTGTGAGACATATCCTTTTTCAACATCTGCGCAGGCTTTCTCAATTCCTTCCAGATCCATCTCCTATGTGCACATGGTTTATGGTTTTAAAACCATGTGCAAGGCCAAAAAAATTTATTATTTTTTTAAGTAAAAACATTACAACATCTCCCCCATATTGTGTTTTTTTCCTCACCCATATTTTTTTTACGGATAATTAAATTTTTACTTTTTAATTGTTTTGTTAGCACTACAACCTCTCCCCCATATTGTGTTTTCCTCCTCACCCATATTTTTTTTACGAATAATTAAATTTTTACTTTTTGATTGTTTTGTTAGGTAGGAAGATTACAACATCTCCCCCATATTAGGTTTTTTTGGGAGACATTTATTTTGGCCTATAATTAAAAAAATAATTATTAATAAAAATAATGTTGCATAACATTGCATAACATTACATAACGTTACAAGATCTCCCCCATACTTAGCTGTAGAGCGCCTCTCAGTGCAATAATGGATCATGATCAAATTTTGTCTTGTTTAAACCAACGTAGATCCAAATCCTAGGCTCTATCAAGCATCGAGAGGGATCAAATCTCTTCGTAGGTATCCATTCATTTGATTCAAACCAAAAGACACATTTTTTTATTTAAGGTCCACATATAATATTTTATCATTAATATTTAATATTATTTATGGCCCACATATAATATTTTTTATTATTTTTTATTTTGTTATGAACTAACATTACAAAATTTCCCCATACATGGTTTTAAAACCACATGCAAGGCCCTCCTGCAACCATGGCTTGTTTCGGAAGCCTTGCACATGGTCTTAAAACCATTTGCAAGGCCCTCCTAAACCATGTACAATAAAACTATGGGTTGTTTAGGAGGCCTTGCACATGGTTTTAAAACCATGTGCAAGGCCCTCCTAAACCATGTACAATAAAACGATGGGTTGTTTATGAGGCCTTGCACATGATTTTAAAACCATAAACGATGTGCATGGTTTTAAAACCATGTGCATAAAACCATGTGCATAAAAACCATGTGCAAGGCCAACATTTTTTATTATTTTGTTAAGTAAAAATATTAACAAAATCCAAATACTAAATACCACTTGCTCTTGTGAGACATATCCTTTTTCAACATCTGCGTAGGATTTCTCAATTCCTTCTATATCCAGATCTCCTATGTGCACATGGTTTATGGTTATAAAACCAGGTGCAAGGAAAACATTTTTTATTATTTTGTTAAGTAAAAACATTACAGCATCTCCCCCATATTGTGTTTTTTTCCTCACCCATATTTTTTTTACGGATAATTAAATTTTTACTTTTTTATTGTTTTGTTAGGTAGGAAGATTACAACATCTCGCCCATATTAGGTTTTTTTTCTGGGCGACATTTATTTTGGCCTATAATTAAAAAATATATATTTTATTAATAAAAATAATGTTACGTAACGTTACATAATGTTACAATATCTCCCCCATAATGGGTTCAAGATTTGATATATAATCAGGGAATTTTTTCAAGGTATTGAACTAAACTCTCTCCATTCATACTTGTTTGATTTGATAACCCTACTTCAGGGAGATATTTTCTTTAACTTCTGTTATTATAAATCCTCATACTCATTTTCTATTTAAACAGTTCACTTTGGACCCTGGTCACTTTATTTATTTCATTATTTTGCTTTTGGTTAGGTGGATATTTCAGCGTCAGTCTCATTCTGATGTTTTAATAATTTCAATATTTTTCTGAATTTTTAATAATTTCAATAATTGTTTGTTGGACTAAAATCTGGGTATGCACCTAATGATAGTTATGCAACTTTTTAACCATGCTATGTTTAAATGAAGTTGTGCTGTCATCTTTTTTTGTAATTGATGAGTGAAATATTATGTAGATTCTTAGGGTAACTGTAGTGTTGGAAGATGTGCATGCTCTTATCTACCGAGTGTGATGTTTGGGTGAATGATTTTGCAGCTGGGACATGGTGATATGCATATAAAGGATCAATGCAATGATTTCATATATGACAAAAGATTACTCTCTTTTTAGTATAGTTATGTCTGATATCATATTGGGACATGATGAAAGTAGTGGTGATTAGGTATTGGGATATGATGAAAGTAGTGGTTATTAGGTATGTGGAGTACTTGTAAATATACATTGGGTGATGTTATTATTCATTACTATTATAAATTTTCATAATTTTATGCTTGTTTTATTGAATATGTTTATGTTTTAATTTTTAATGCTCTTGTGTATGAAAATTTAGAAGTAATGAATAGTGATAAATCTAAAGAGAGTTTGGCATATGGGATTTCATTAGAGAATTTGATGTGGATTATTAGTACCCTTCCTACAGGTGTATGTGTTGGCCACATAAATACACCTCTGTTTTAAAAATAGGTCAAGTTGGAGTTGGCATGTATGATGTATGATCATTTTGATGTATTTTAAATCATTTTGAAGAATGACATGTATGATGTATGATCATTGATGTATTTGTATGATATTACAATCATAGCATGTTTTTTTTTGGGACTCTACAACCTATTTAGGCCTCATTAATTATTTATTTTGTTCTAGTATATATTGCATTGTTGGACAATTGACTTTGTGTTATCTTGATATATTCACATTGTAAGATATATACATGACTAGACTTTGGATATTTTGTCTCTAATGTTTCGGAATCATGATTATAACCTTTAAAATATTTTTTTTTTAATTTATTTTTTTAAAGTATTTTTTAGTATACACACTCATTAAATTCAAATGAGTTGAGTCATTATTGATTCAGAGTCTTAGTCAAAGTTCCATATAAAAGTTGACCCTCAACTCATTTGGACTCTTAGAGTTCCAGTTTTAAAACATTGATGCACATTGTGAGAGTAGATTAGTATCTTTGCTTGATACATTAATTATTAATAATTATGCTCATACTTAAATATATTGCTTTTTGTGTATATTATAAATGATATAATTTCATGAGGATTGTGTACATTCAAGCCTCATTTGAATTAAATAATTTGTTGAATTGTTTCATATGTATAAATGTATAGTTGGTAATTGATGAGTAAAATCTACTCTGTAATCTCGATCTTCTTTTTTATTTTTGGCTTATATGCACTCTTGGAACTACTACCTACCCACTTTGAGTTGTTTGGGCACATAATCTATTTGCAGCCCAGACATTGTGATATGCATTTGAAGGATTAGTACAATCTTTCCATGGTTGCATTAGCTGTTTTCTCATGTTTAAAATAAATATCACTCCATTTGTTTTGGGTAAAATGTTGCTTTAAAGTACTAAAGGAAAAACATTGTAATGGTGTTGTATATTTGTTGGAAAAGCTAAATTCCAAATTCTTTGAAAAAGCTAAATTATAAACAGGAGGAAATAAACTTTTATAGCAATAAGATGTTAGAAGAACCAATGGAATATTACACTAATAGGCATAATTTTTAAAGGTAACTCAAGAGTTTTCAATTTTCCTCCACAAATTCGGAATGAGCGAATTGCTCAAAGAATCTCATTTGCTTCCAAAAATTGGGGAATGGGTGGTTTGTTTAAAAAGTATGCTTAAGTAGATATGTAAATCTGCATGTCTTCTTTCTCATGGGAGAAAGAGATGACAAAACACGTGGACCAATATAAGAATTTTCACATAGGAGGAAGTGGACCATAGTATGAATAAAGTGGAGGAAATTTTTTACATATTTAGATGTATTTCAAGAGGATATTTCTAAATGGTTATAAAGACATTGTAAACATAAATATAAGATTTTATGCTAATATGGTTTTTAGTTTGATATTTGGTCAATTTTATTAGACACCTTCATTAGATTTAAAAATAATTAGTTAATTAAATGTTAGGTCTAACTTGAAATTCGATGTCAATGTAGAATGGTTGAAGTAGCATGTGCCAATTTACTTGAAAAACTTTTCACCTTAATTTTTAATTTTGTGCAATCCTTTCATTAATTAATTTATTATTTTTTAAATGTTGTGAATTCAAATAATATAATATAAACTTATTTTGAATAATATAACCTCATATGGTATTATTTCTATGTGAAAAATTGAATGTAAGTTATATATAAAAAAAAAACCATTTTGTGGAGCCATACATGCACCAATTTCAAGAATATTTATTAACATGATTTTCTAGTTCAATACCCATTTTCATCTTAAGAATATTTATTAACATTATTTTCCATTTTCAAGAATATTTATTAACATTATTTTCTACTTCAATGCCCATTTTCATCTTAAGAATATTTATTAACATTATTTTCTAGTTAGTTCCCATTTTAATCTTAAGAATATTTATTAGCATTCTTTCTTAGTTAACTACCCATTTTCATGTATATTTATATTTGTTAGTAGTTTAGGTTTTATAAAATTTTATTTAAAATTTTTGTAGTTTTTATGAGTGTTTTTTATTTTTTTATTTTAATTTGTAATAATGTGGAGATTTAGGTTTAAAAATTTATTTTGTAGGTTAATTTATTCACAAGGTTTGTATGTTTATTTACTAGTTTGGTATACATTATTAGTTCGGTGGAATTTCATTGAATTCTAATTGTTTTTTTTTTTAATTTTATTCTTATGAGGATAATTTGCTATAACCCAATTTCTATATGGTATCATAGCTAGAGCTTCCTACCTTATGTTTTTTTATTTTCCGCAAGTGATCATTTTTCTTAGACGATCTTGAGTATGAACTTCAATTTTGAAGTTGTTTTAGTAGACTAGTTTTCCTTATCTACATAGCTATTATTATCTAATGTTGGGACGCATGGAAAATGACATAGATTGTATTTTATAAATAAGTAGAGTTATAAATATTAAAATTTATTAAAAAAAATATTTTCCATATATTCTAATGCTTAAACATTAAGTGTAATGACCCAATTAGTCTTGAATCTAGGAGTTTCAAATGGCACCAAAGGGTCCCAAATTTGAAATGGAATATTATGATGAGTCTTAATACCTCTCAAGAGACTCTATGATCATATTAGGAATGAATTTATATCTCTGCAACTTCATTTTGGGTTAATAACAAAAAGGGAAAAATTACTAGGAAATTATGATGAAATCCCCCCTAGCGTGTAGGACAAAAGGGCTTCCCTACTCATGTACGACCCTCCGAAATTTATAATAAGAGTGTTAGGACTGATATAAAACCTCATGGAATATCATTACACATGGTTATTATTTATGCAAATTGGTTGTAGAGTTCAACATCCGTTTTATAACTTTCAGTGATATTGCTTAAGGGGAAATGACATAGATAGATCGATTTTAGCTCATAAAAAGAAAATGAAATAGTTTAGAATAGAGAATGATGAATGGAGACGATATAAAAAATAAAAATAACTTCCTAAAAAACATTTAACATCATATGAATTCCTTAATATAGACGAGATACATATCTTCTTTGAAATGGAAGCCAAGACATGAAAAATAGTCAAACAATAGCTTGGAATGTAAGCATTTGCACACATGTATTTTTGATAATTCGACTTACAGAGAGTAGGGACACCATATTATAGAGCCAAACATAATGTACCCAATATTTGGCATTAACTAATCTCAACCAAGCATAACCACCATTCTCACATGTGTGCCATCATATGAAAACATGGGGAATAGTGAGATGGGATGAAAGAAAGGGGAAATATATGAGGCACACCTATATAAAAATACAATATGCAACTAGAACACTTCATTCATCTCTAGAGAGGTTTTTTTTGGCCTCTCCAATAACCAATTTGGATAAGAATCCAACTCCCTTGAAATTGATTCACTAACACTGAGAGTGAACACTCATTGTGCAATATACAAGCAAGAGATTTCTGAAATGCCAAAATCCAAATTATAAAAATGATAAAAATCCATCCTTCCCCATGGCATATTTTTATAATCCTCATTGGGTCCCTTAAGGTCGAATTCTCCTCCATAGGATTCTTCCAACTCATCCTAGTACTTTAGTAACTCCTATGACACTTGTCCTCTTCCTCGTGCTTCAATTATTTCCCCAATTCGAATGGATGCCTCTAACCCCCAAATGAACCCTATTGGTGGCTATGTTTACCCATGTAATTTCATATTTTTATAGGTTTGAAATAAGTTTTGCAATCAGGATTGAATTTGTCATAGAATCTTCCATCATAGTTTTCATAGAGTGCATGGAATCTCTCTTCAAGTGGCGCACATTGTCTTCCTAGATTCTTCCTCTTCCATGGGAGTTACTTCCCTTCACCAATTCAAATTACTTGGCTCATTATATGTTACTTGAAACCTATTTACCTCCCAACAACATTCCATTCCCCATAATTAGGAAATTTGGAGGTAGGTTATGGCAAGTGCAGGGAGGAATCTAGCCACTGAAAGACTCTATTAACATCCAAATGTATCCATGAAGAAATGCTACATTATTTTTTCCACATTTATTATTTATATGTTAATATTTAATTTTTATTTGGTAAAATAAGGTCATCTTGGGTCTCATACCTCCCTTATTATAGAATTTTACACCTCCACCTCAACCTAGGGAACTAGTAGGTTAGTTAGACATTGTTTGCTAGCAGTCTTATTTGGATGGGGACATGAAATTCCACTGCACTCAAGATTTCTCGTCATCCTACAATGCCAAGTTTGGATGCTGCAAAAAAATTTCATCTTACCCAAGTGGCTTCCTCACTATGAAAATCCTTCCATTGTACAAAGTATTCCCTTATAGTTTCACTTCTTAACTTCCTTTCCCTTGTCTTCAATATTCTTTCTAGAATGAGAATAAGTTGTCCTTCGTCATCCCAAGGAGGTAATGTTTATGAAACTGAAATATTCTATAACATCACATTCTTTAGACATGAAACATTAAACACATTATGGATTTTACTTCCTGCTGGAAGTTCCAATTCATATGCCACTTCTCCAACTTTTCGAACTGCTTTTTAGGGACCATAAAAGCTTGGTTTTATATTTTTTGAACCTATACCTTTAATGGTGGTTTGTTTGTAGGAATGCAACCTAAAATAAACCAAGTCATTCACTTGGAAGTGTCTCTCCACTCTATGTTGATTTGCATATTTTTTTTGTTGATTTTGGGCAACCTAGAAGTTATCTTTCAAAACCTTCAAAATATCTTAACTTTCTTCAATCCAATCCTTATCTTTTGATGCTATAATATCTCCAAATATGTGGTCAATAAAAGTGTATGAATCATAACCATAAAGTGATTTTAAATGAGACATGGTAATGGACATATGTAAAGTAGTTTTATAGAAAAACTCACACAAATGGAACCATTTGATCCATGCCATTTGTTTCCCACTAACATAGTACCTCAAGTATCCCTCCAATCATTGATTCACTGTCTTTGTTTGGCCATTAGTTTTTGGATTATATCTTGTGCTAGGAGTCAAATTGTTCCCCACCATTTTGAACTGTTCTTTCCAAAATGCACTAAAAAATTCGTTATTTCTATCACTAACAATGCTCTTGGGAATCCCATGCAATCTGAAAAATTATCTAAAGAATAGCTTAGCCACTTGTGCAACAATGAAAGTTGTAGTAATATAAAAGAATTGATAGAATTTACTGAATCTATCCACCACTACAAATATTCAATCCTTACCAAGTACTTTTGGTAAACCATTGACGTAATCCACGTAAATGCTCTCCTATTTTTGTCCTAGTATAGCAAAAGGGTGTAAGAGAGTAGTTGAATGATTGTGCTCCACTTTGTTCTACTGACATGTTGGGATATTATTAACATATTTCATAACATAATTCTTCAACCCTTTCCAAGAGAATATTTCTCTCAACACTCCATATGTTTTGAAGAAACCACAGCGGTATGCTAGAGGAGAATAATGAGATCTCTTCAAGACTTTCACCATCAAACCCAAACCAGGGACCAAATATATTATATATTTGTAGTATATGATTCCTTATAAAACCTTATACCTATCATCATGGTTATTCCCATAAAAAAATTCACAATAAAACTTATCCTTGGCATATTCTACTTCTAATATAGCTTTCCAATCTTCTGCAACATCCATTAGAGAAATAGAAGGTATTGTAGATAAGGCATCTGCTATCACATTATTATTTCCCTTCACATATTCAATATCAAAATAAAATGCTTGAATCTTACTAACCCGCATTTTTTTCCTTTCATTGAGATCCTTTTGAGTGAGGAAGTACCTTAAGTTGTTATTGTGAGTCTTGACCACAAACTTGTTTCCCACCAAGTATTGCCTAAACTTGATCAAAGCATGAATGATGGATAACATTTCTTTGTCATAAATAGAGTAAATCTTTTCATGTGGTTTTATGTTCCTACTATCGAAAGATATTGGGTGTTTTCCTTGATTTAGGACTGCTCCAATACTCTCCATTGATGCATCACACTCCAAGATAAATGGTTTAGAAAAATCACGCAATGGAAGAATAAGACAATTGCTCATTACCTCTTTTATTCTTTGGAAATCATTTTCATCCTCTTCATGTCATTTGAAAGCATCCTTATTTTTCAAATTAGTGAGAGATGAAGTGAGTTGGGAGAAACTCATAAATTTTCTATAGTAGGTACAAATCCCAAAGAATCCTCTCAATTCAGTGAGATTTTGGGACGAGACCATTCTATAATGGCATTTTTTTTCCAAGTCCACCTTGACACCATCTTGACAAATGATGTGTACAAGATACAATAGTTATGTCAAATATCACTCACATTTTGACAACTTAAGAAACAAATATTGATCGTGCTAAATTTTTAATAGCACTTCTAGATGATGCAATTGTTCTTTCCTTGTTTTATTGTAAATAAGAGTGTCATCAACGAAAACTAGTACAAACTTATGAAGTTTCTTGTGGAATATATTGTTAATGCATGATTTAAATGTAGGAGGATCATTTCTCAATCCAAAAAGCATGGAAAAAAACTCAAAGTGACCATAGTGACATATGAAATCAATATTTGGTATGTCTTCCTCCCTCATTTGAATTTGATGATAACCAGATCTAAGGTCAATATCTAAGAATAACTTTGATCCATGGAGCTCATCCATGAGCTCATAAATCCTTGGGATGGGAAACTTATTCTTCATTTCTTTTTTGTTCAATTATCTAAAATCATTACACATCCTCAAGGTTCCATCCTTTTCCTTTACCATAACATTTGAAGAAGCATAAGGGATTGAACTAGGCCTTATGAGACCCAATTCCAAATTTTTTTAATGGCCTCCTCAATCTCATATTGAATACTTTTGGGGTTCCTATAGGGATGTATTTTGATAGGTTGGGTTCCTATCTCTAATTGAATGGCATGCTCCACCCTTTTTCTAGTGGCCTCCCTAGGGCAAGGTCTCCAAAAACTCTCTCATACTTATCCAAAAACTACTCTATCTCTGTAGGCTGCTTGGAAACCTTCAAGTGAGGATTAGAATATGTAATCAAACATTCAAAAACCCATTCAGTGTCTCCATACCTCAAGATATACCTCATACTATGAGAGGACACTACTTGATTTGGGTAAATTTGCATCCCTCTCAACAAGATGGGTTTCCCATCAAAAATTTTGAACCTGCGTTCAGGGACTTGAGAGTTCACTATATGTTCTCCTAAAGAATATAACCATTGGATTCCCAAAACCACATTTGTATCAGACACAGTCACTACATAGAATTTTTTAGTAATAGTATGATTTCCTATAGTAACTTGGAGCTTTAGAATCCATTTGGTGGAGTCCACAGAATTGTTACCTGGAATGATGACAGTGAAACAATCAAAAGTTTTAGTTTGTTTCTTTCTCCTCTCCACCAAAGATGAGTCTATGAAGTTATGAGTGGATTCTCCATCCACTAGGACCATAACCGTTTTCACTTGTATGTTACCCTTAAGTCTAAGGGTGCGAAATCTAGGAACACCTCAAAGTACTAAAATTTTTCCTATATGAGGAGTGGGATTCTCCTTATGTTGTTTCATACCCTTCTTCTTGGATGAAAGGTTGTATTTATCCCTCCACTCCCTCTTCCTCGTATTTAGAGAATACTTCAATGTAGTGTGCATTCCCTTTAGCACACTTATGTCTCGAAACCCAAGGTTGCTGACATGTGAAGCACAATTTATTTCTTTTGAGTTCTTATTTTCTTGCACCTTTCTTATTATCCTTAACAAAAGATTCATTTTCCTATGGTTTCCTCCCTTATTTTAATTTGGGAGGAAAATTGGGATTATGGGGATATTTTTTTTTGGCAACACATTCTGCAAGTCTCTTGTCAAATTTATGGCATCCTTCAATGCAGCTGGCTTGTGGGATTTCATGAGCCCTTTCAATGGTTTTGTTAATCCTTCAATAAATAGAAAAACCAACCTAACCATATACACATCAGAAACCATTACTGAGACCTTTAAAATTATAACATATATGGTTCAGGGGTCCAAACTTTCTTTAATTATGGTAATTATTTGAAAGGAATTTCAGGGTATTTCCTATCAAATATCTCTATGAAGGCATTGGAGAAAACCTCATAAGATGAATCCAATAATGTCTGAAGGATCTAAGAGCATGGAACCACCAATGATTGGCTTCTCCTTCAATATGTAGAATGGATATTTTGAGTGCATCTTCTTCAACCATAAGATTCAATTGGAAATACACACTTAGTTGTATCCAAGGATTAGTAGACATTTGGGAAGAATGATCAAAGGAAGGAGTAAATAATTTTCCAATGGTATACTTAAATTATTTATTTAGAGAAGGTTTCATATTTCCACTTCCTCCTTGCTTAATCTGATGAGAGGCCCTATGGAATTGGATTGAAAGGAAGAAATTTACTAAATTTTCCACTAAGTTGATGCCAATTATTTGTTGCTTCCTTCATGGCGTAAGTGCGATCAAGGCTCTCTTTAGGCATGAAAAAATTAGGAATTTCAGGTCCGGTCTAATTCTTCAATTCATGGGGTTGGTTTTGAGGTCCAGTATTTGAGAAAATAACTTCCCCATATGTATTATTCTCATCGTGAGGTGTATTATTACTACTCCCTTGTGTTGACTTGCTCCCAAGTTGGCTAGCCAACAATTCAAACACTGCATAAAATGTTTGGTCATATTTTCAATATATGACTTCATAAATGTTTTAATATTTTCCTTATCATTGTAACAACCCAATTTTGACCCCATTTGCATTAAATGTATATCGTGTATATATTGTAATTAATCATGGTAGCCAAGAACTTAGCTTGATAAAGCTAGTGGGGAAAGTGACCTCACAACCAGATCAAGAGGATATGGATTTTCTTCTTCACACACCCTAAATAGCACTTGAAGGGAAGGCATAGTTTGAGATACTCTGTAGCAGAGAAGGGGATGCTTCCTTGTCTTGGGTGTGTAAGTGTTGGGAAATACAAGCTAGATCGTGTGTAGCTATCAATAGCTCTGTGGTTGAGCTCACTAGCCTAGCAATTCAACCATTCCACCTCTTTGGCTATGTGTGATTTTGCTAGTGTAAATGCTTCCCTTGTGTGATAGTAATTTATGACTCTGTGTATGTTTACTTCCAATTCATTTTATTTTACGTTCATGGGGCTTAGTTTCCCGGATTGTCAGCATTATAGTCACGTCCTCTTACCAGTAGAAGGGTGGGGACGTGACATGATGGATGCTAAATCAAGATCATGGTTCGGGTAGCTATGTTCATGTTCTTTTAACTTTCATGATTCATAAAAGATCATGTAATCGTTCTGCAAGAGGAATCCTCTGAGCCGTTCCTTGCTTGAATCCATGAAAACAATGAAATCCCTATCGAGATCCATAATTTATAGTATTGGTGCAGTCGTCAAAATCTATTTTACCTTCTAAAATATTTCCTCGCACTTGGTCGTCCACAAGAACTTGTTCTCCTTATTTTGAAAAGAAGTCACGGGACAAGCTATCCTTGAAAACTTCTCAATGACATTTCGGTAGTAATTGGATAATCCATAGAAGTACCTAATGTCAGTGACACTAGTGGGGGTAGGGAAATCCTCTATGGCTTTAATCTTTTTCGGGTCCACAACTATCCCCTTCTCGGAGATGATGTGACCCAAGTACTGTATCTATGGTTTGTAGAAATCACATTTACTAAACTTGGTGTAGAGTTGGTGTTCCCATAACACCTGTAGCACTATGCGAAGATGCTCAATGTGTTCCTCTTTACTCTTAGAGTAAACTAGGATGTGGTCTATAAATACCAAAAAAAAATTATCTGGGTATTTATTGATGATATTGTTCATCATACACATAAATTTCTTGGGTGCATTGGTCAACCTAAAAGGCATCACTACAAAATCATAGTGGTTCTACCTCATATGAAAGGTGGTTTTATAAATATCCTCGTCGGGAATCCATACCTGATGGTACCAGATCGCAAGTCGATATTCAAAAATATATTGGCTCCTCATACTTGATCGAACAAGTCATCGATCCTAAGGAGTGGGTATCGGTTCTTTATGGTCATCTTGTTAAGTTGCAGTAATCGATGCACATCCACATCGTACTGTCCTTCTTCTTTACGAAAAGTATCAGTGCTCCCAAAGGGGACATACTTGGTTGGATATATCTCTTCTCAATCAACTCTTGGAACTGCATTTTGGGATCCAACAAATCTAGTCTGCTCATGCGGTAAGGGGATTTTGAATCCAGAACTGACCCTTATGTTAGTTCTATGGAAAAATATAGGTCTCATTTTGGTGGTAATCTAGGTATCTCCTCTAGAAATACATCCATGAATTCTACAAGAACTGGGAAGTCCTCTATGTGTTGTTCTTTTTTGACTTCTATGTCCTGGATTTCACTGCAAAAAGTTTGCAGCCTTTCCTAATGCAATTCTTTGCTTGTAAAGCGAATATCTACCTTACGGAAACTTTCTAAGGTATTCCATCACTAGTGGAAAATGAGATATTAGTGACCAAAAAAATGACCAAAATCCGCATATCAATGACCACTTTTGGTTTGGCAATCGTTGGTGGCTAATTTAAGGTCTTTTATTACGCGACCAAAATTGGTCATTTTTATTTTGGTCATTTATAGCTTGTCAGTTGGTCATTAATTTGGTCATATATCTGGTCATTAATTTAGTCATATATTTGAATCAATGACCAAATATATGACCACATTTATGGCCAAATTAATGACCACATGACAAACTAGAATACGACCAAATTTGGTTGCGTAATAAAAGACCGTAAATTAGCCACCAAAACTGTTTTTTGGTCATTGATATGCAAATTTGGTCATTTATATCTCATTGTTTGGTCACGTATCTCTCAATTTTTGGTCATTTTATATGCGAATTTTGTTCATTAATCTCATTTATTGGTCACTAATTTAGTCATTTTTGGTCATTTTATGTGTGGTTATTATATTTTAGTAGTTTTAATGGTATACATTATTAATCACTATAAATTTTAAATATGATATTATGTTTAAATTAAAAAAAAAACCATACATTATTTATCATCATCTCATACACATGTGAAATATGCAATGTCACATGAATTAATTAATTACAAGACTTATAAGTAGTATAAAGTACAACCATATAAGTTTTAAACCGCACAAATTATATTACATGAGATGTCAAGTATTATAATAAATATGAGTTTTCTCAAAAAATATCTCCATATAACTTTACATGAAAATCATCTAGTACATCAATTACTTTTGAAAATATTACATTGGCTAAACCATCCCACTTGTACTTGGTTGCTAATCCATACTTAGATCCCGCGGCAGCTTTAATTAACCCATAATTAGTAGCTTGAAATCCTCAGCAGCAAGCTCTTCATACTCAATGGAAAATCCTCAACAACAGGCTCTTCATACTCAATGGCCCACTTAGTTAAGTTCACTCTTGCAAAATCCAATAAAAAAATCGCACTTGTAAAGTAGAAAAAAAATGAACTAGATTAGATAGTGACACCTTTGATGTATATCTAGGGATGAGTTAAATAATTGAGGTACTGAATCACTTCATTGTGCTTTCCCTGGGTGTGGTAGTGGTAAAATGCACCTGAAATACACACAGGTAATTAGTAACATGCAAACATGTTTACTAAGAAGTTTGATATTCTATTATGGAAACAATCGGTGGAATTCTGGTAAATTTTTTTAATAAAGATGAGGGTCAATATGTTATGCAATTCTCATGTGAAGTACCCTTTACATATACTTAGAAATTTACTGTCCAAAAGTGAACCAATTAATATAAACTAGCCATTAAAGCCAATACGATGATGAAATAACAAAGAGAGTGTTTGAAACATGTTTAGTTGCTAAAATGTCTTATTTTTGTTTTCTTTTTAAAGTTTTCCCTTCTACGTATTTATAAGTTTGCTTGAATCTTTATGCAGTTCCTTGGATTTCCATACTGCATCTTTCAGCTTTATGGAAGACTAAAATATGTAACCATACATGTTAGCAATCATATCCATTCAACTCAACCAGTATTCAATTCATGATGAAAAAATATGATATTCCTAATAATTCCATTTCTAAAGTTTCTCAAACTCTCAATTCATCTCAGACTGCATATTTTAACTTGATCTATTGCCAAATAGGAATGTCTGAATTTTTTCACAAAAATAGGATAATGTAGGGAAGAAGTTAAAGATCAAGAACCTGGTAACTGTATATTTTCACATAAATGAGTGGCATTCTTTGGTTCATGCTGTTGTACTACCTCACAATGCGATTTACAGTATCAGGCACATACTCTAATACAAGATTAAGGTAAATTTCTTCTTTTTCTGTTGTTGAGAAAAAAAGTGTTTAAGAGCAACAATATTTGGATGGTCTAACATATGCATTATCTACAGC
Source organism: Pseudotsuga menziesii (assembly GCA_001517045.1). Lineage (NCBI taxonomy): Eukaryota > Viridiplantae > Streptophyta > Pinopsida > Pinales > Pinaceae > Pseudotsuga > Pseudotsuga menziesii. The sequence continues at coordinate 223,370 of LPNX010269995.1, forward strand.
TCTTGGTTCTTGTACCGTTTTTCTTGGAGAACCTTCTTGATTGCAACAATTTCTCCAATTTCTCTGCATTTAGGATGCACAATCTAATCATCATAATTTCATTCCAAACACAAAAGAAACATTATATAAAATCCCCATTTTGGAAAAAAGAAGTCAATTATGAATTTAAAGACAACGCCAAAAGACCATGTTCCAACCACATGTTCCACAATGTAACTAATGGTATGTCAAGTCAATAAAAGAATAAATAAAAAATTTGAAAAAATAACCATAAAAAACTATTCAATAAGTTCTTGGTTGTGACCTAATGAATTCTCATTGCAAAAACAATTATTAGGTAAACCTGTTTAGGATGCCCATTTCTGCCACTTATGGTTGTAGCTATGATGTGGCCTCACTCTGCACGCATACGATCAATAATAGTTGGCTCAATATCATGCAATTGTTTTACATTGACATGTCAGGGAAGAACCATGTATAAAATGTCCTTCCATGAAAAGAAGAAACAAGCATACAATAAATTCCTCCTTTCATTTCTTGCTTCAAATGCAATTATTTCTCTTAAAACAAAAAAAATATTAGCTTACTTTCTCATCATCAACATCCAATTTGTTATCTCTTATCCTCATCTCAAGAATCTCTCTACCAATCCAATCAACACTATTCACTAGCCTTTTCATCTTGTTGATTGTCCTTGAGCATCCCACACATCCATTGTGCCCTAAGCTTACTAATGCCATAAATGGCCTGAGTTTCGACAATCTAGAAATCAGTGGATTTATAGTCTCGGGCACATACTCTAATACAATATTAAGGTAAATTTCTTCTTTTTCCATCGTTGAGAAAAAATAGTGTTTAAGAGAAACAATATTTGGATGGTCTAACATATGCATTATCTGCATCTTTCGGTTCTTGTACTGCTTGTCTTGGAGAACCTTCTTGATTGCAACAAATTCTCCAGTTTATCTACATTTAGCATGCGCAATATAATCATCAGAAATTTTCATTCCAAACACAAAAGAAACATTATATAAAATCCCCATTTTGGAATAAATAAGTCAATTATGACATGAAAGACAACGCGAAAAGCCCCTGTTCCAACCACATTTTCCGTAATGTAAATGATGGTTTGTCAAGTCAATAAAAAAATAAATAAACAATTGGAAAAAATATCCATAAAGAAACTATTCACTTAGATTCTTGGTTGTGACCTAATGAATTCTCATAGAGAACACAATTATTAGGTAAACCTGTTTAGGATGGCCATTTATGCCACCTATGCTTGTAGCTATGATTTGGCCTCACTCTGCACCCATACCATCAACAATAGTTGGTTAAATATCCTACAATTGTTTTACATTGACATGTCAGGGAAGAACTATGTATAAAAATTCCTTCCATGAAAACAGGAAACAAGCATACAATAAATGCATCATTTCATTTCTTGCTTGAAATGCAAATATTTCTCTTAAAACAAAAAAAATATTAGCTTACTTTCTCATCATCAACATCCAATTTGTTGTCTCTTATCCTCACCTCAACCATCTCTCTACCAAGCCAATCAACACTGTTCACTGGCCTTTTCGACCTGTTGATTGTCTTTCAGCTTCCCACACCTACACTGTGTCCTAAGATCATTGATGCCATAAATGGCCCGAGTTTTGGAAATCTGGAAATTAGTGTATTATTCCCCACTCTCATCTCATTTGAATTTGATCAACTTGTAGATGCTTCCAAGATGTTAAAAATAGGTTATGAACTATATGTCACATCACTAATCAAAATGACAGCACTTCAAAAATGTAGATGAGCTAAAGACCTATTTTGAAGACATCATGTTTGTTAATGGGAATTTTACTAGGCACTAAGAATGTTGCCCCTCGACCAAAACACAAGATGTGAAGAGCTCAGCTCTTTTTGAAGGGCCTTAAGCCCTTAAAAATATAAATAGAACAAGAGTTCTCATGCTTCAATAAAATCCTCTTCGTTGGCTAGCATTTAAGCCTAGTTCTAACAATACTTAAAGGAAAACAAAGATCATGGTTTCTCAAAAAATACTTTTGCATTGGGAAAGCTTCTTACAGAAACTATTTTAGTTTTTAAAGGTTAGAAAAACTATGAACATGAGTATCAGTATCATGGTATCACCACAATAGAGACAACACATGAACTTAAAATATACACACCAACAACAATAGATTTTACAAAATATTAGTTAATGATCAAACACCAAAATCCTAGGAGCTAATTTTATCATGGTTCTCTAGATAAACAATTTCAAAACATAACATTTTAGAAAAATGACTCAAAGTTCAAGCATAGTGGTTCAATTCTAATTTGAAAGAATAGCAACCAGAAATAGAAACACACAAAGATTAATCATGCAAAAGAATTAAAGCATATATCAAGCTACCACAATTACTGTAATTAATCAGAAAAAATCATTAAAGTTGCAAAAAGGCTTGTATAAAGTAAGTGAAACTTTGAAGGTATTTTTCATTGAGTAAGCATCGGTTATGGTCATAGAATCATAAAAGGTAAACCATATCTAGAGGAACCATGTAAATGATATAAATGAGCACACTATTAATAGTTTGATGTATTTTATGTGATCTAATCCAATTGCAACCCCCTAACTTCCATGTCCTATAACTACAATTGAATCCCCCCTACACACATGCTACTAAAAATGAGAAATGGAGAAATGATAATGAAACAAGAAATAGGGAAAACGGGTTTTGGGGTGAGACCATATAACAATGTTTCTAACAATGTGACTCTATGATACAAGATTTGTGTTGTTAGAAGGGCTGCTATAGAAATTTCAAATGTGGATTTATGGGAGTGCTGAGGCTCTCTTCAGCTTTGGTTTCCTCCAAGTTTGTTATACAGTCCTACAAACTCACCAATTTGTCACAACAATATGCCCAAAAAAAGGTCATCATTGCTGATTGCAATCCATTCCAACTACCAATGACCACACACCCTTTATGTTATGAAAATATGTTTCGAGTATGATATTCCTGAGTGTGATGTCTCATGCCCCAATGCATGCTATATGATTGTTATGAGTTTCAAGAATTGGCTAGTTGAGTATAGATTTTATCTAGGGCTGAGTTTATTGCTGACATTGACTTTCAATAAGACTCCAAAAGTGTCTCTACAAGTTTCCAAATTATTATTTGGGAGAAGTCCTAGATTGTTAAACCTCTTTGTAATTCAAATCATATGTTAGCTGAAAATTTGTAGGGTTTTTATAGCTGCAAGGAAGATCCAGCCCTACAACAAACTCAGTAACTCAAGGAACTGGCCATTTTCACCTCACCATTCTCCCTTGGGATTTAGGATGGTTCTTTCCAGCTCCAGGGGTGTTTCACTAAAGCAAGACTGCGGCGTCTTTGACGGGAAAACACAAGGTAATTATGTAATAAAACCCTCACCGAATCAAAGTAAATGATAAGGAGTAGACGAGGATATTAGTGCCTTATCCATTGGGCCTAGGAAACAATTTACTACATTGAGTCTAAGAATGCAAGACACAACACTCCTGTGGGAATGAGCTTCAAGTGTTTAGCATCTCCAATCCGAGACAACTACTTATCCTACAGTTCCAAACAGGGGGTTTTTGTGATAACAATCATTTTTATGCAGGAGGTTCAAATGCGGGTTTCTTCTATTCTTCAAGGGGCTATCCACTGAAAGGAAACCTTGTGGGGTGAATCCAATCAGTTAGTTCTTTCATCCTTTATCGGATTGTGGAATTGCCTCAAAGTTGCTACTTTGTTCTCTATCTAGAAACTAAGGTGTAAGTGCATTGTTGCCAATGAGACTAGCTTTGTTTTTGCACTCTAGTATTTGGGAGCAAGATATATGTAACCAAATCCATGCTAAGAGCTATCTCCTAATTAGGGATTCCAAGTTTCTATATTCTTTAGCCTATTTTGATTTGACAAACCTTTAGCAGAGCTAAAGAAGAAATTTTAATATTTTTTTCTCCTCCAGACCTCTACCCCTTGTATATACTCTTCAATGTTTCTATTCTTTGTAAATATTATCTATTTAATAAAAGAAGTATTTAAAAAAAAAACAATAAGGATATTTAGGCAACCCCTCAATTAAGTAATCACCAATTTTGGTCAACATTGCTACTCCCAAAGCATATATTAAAAATAGTTAAAATCTCTAAAGAAAGTTAAAACTTAGGAAACATAAACTCAATTAGAGTGCCCATCTGATAAAGCAAAGAACCAAAGAAGGATAACCTGCATGTCAAATGAATTAGGATTATTAACACATTTTATATTAAAGTAAGGAAAACCATTATATGCTACTCCTTGCATGGAATCTTAAAATGCACAAGACAAATAAAAATTATGTGAATACAAAAAGAAAACAGAAAAGAACAACACTTGAGACAGTTAGACTTTAACCCACTGTCCTTTAATCCACGCTGAAATAACTTTTAAACAGGATATAAAACAAGAAGAGATAGTAAATCCCTTAAGCTACTCTCAAATCCTTCAACAACTTCTTTATTTCCATCAATCCACCCCATGTAAATTGTAATCCTCTATTGAACAAAAGACTCACACAAAAAATATATCTACGTTTAACTATAATTACTCTACCCTATTTTTTTCACATGCTTCACATACATGCATTGGACATATTAAAATGCCCAACAGTACAAAGAAATGAAAATCAAGCATAAATCACGAACTTGTACAATGGTTTCTCCTGTCCATGGTTCATGACTCTTTGAGAACCCAAGAATTGCATCCAATAAATTTTACTTGTAAAGATAAAGGACCTTTACTCAATCTACAAATAAAACAGGTTCTCAACTCCACAAATTTTCTACAATAGATGCATTTCCTTGTAGGTTTTGCTCAAAATATCTATAATTCTAACATTAGATAGTGATAGGGAGAATCAAAGTAGGGTATGCATTGGAAAAGCGTGTCTACTTATTTACTGGGTGGTCTGAAGAAGCAACTAACTTTGTAGCTGAATAAATGCAACAATGCATGATTTGCAATACTGCATGTTGCAACATATGTGAAAATCAACAACAACTTCAACTCAGACACTCTCTTTGGCATTGAACCAGAGTGAACGCTTTGTATATTCTAACATTGTCAACAAAAAATGTAATTTTGGGGACTTGGAGTCCACAGATCTTCTTTCATAGGTGATACTTCTTCATTGATGCCTTCTTCTTGTCAGTCATGACCCAACTCTGGTGGATTTCTCTCTTGGTATGCCACCCTAGTACTCATTCCTCTTTGTAGTGCTATAGCTCTTTCTCTTCTTTCTTCCATCCTTTTTAGCCTCTTCTCCCTCTCTATCTTCTGTAAATCCATCGCACCTTTATGTGTCACTCTCCGTTCAATTTCCTTTTTAGGTCAACTTTGCATCGCTGGTGATGGTATCTCTTTCTAGTTGACTAGAATCCTCTGCACTTTACCCAGACATATGACCAGCTCCCCCCCCCCCCCATTTCCTACCCGACACTTTAGAAAGCTCGGATAGTTTTTTTTACTTTCTTAGGAAATATTCCCACTCCCTTTCGGAAATGAATTTTTCCCACTTCTTTTGTTTCTCTGCCCAGTCAATATTTTGTGGTGGTTCGCGTAGTAATGGATGAGGTTCAATAATATGAACCACACCTTTTTCTATCAAGAACTTGAACAGCAAGGTCAGTAAGTAGCACATGAACTGCTCAATAAGGTCTGTATAGAATTTCTTTTGAACGGATTCTACCAAAGTTCTTTCCTCTATAGCTTTCTCCTCACAGAAATTGTCGGTGATCTTTTCAAACCACTCCGACAGGTTTGTCCTTCCCCCTCGAATTAGTTTCTCTAGTAGCTGTTGTTCTTTATTTGCTTCCATATTTTTCATCCAGAAGTTTCTTCAAGAGATGGGGTATCAATTCTACGAACTTCTCATGGGTGTCAGTAAAGAATCTTTATCTTTCCTGAGCATTCATTAATCTGTTTCTTCATGCGTAATTCTGTAAATAATTTGTTATCTTACACTCCCATTAGTACTTAATTTCCTGCTATGATATCATCTGCTTTTATTCATCTCAGATATGTACTACCGGCAACGGAACCAATGTTGTAATCTCACATATCACATAATGTTACCAATAATACACATTTATAAGCATACAGACATATTAGAGACAAGATATAAGAACACAAAAGTAAGAATAACAAAATATATTATAACAGATGAGTTCATACAATACATAGAACTGAACTGAGTTGTTCACTGGCTCAATAGCCTATTATATATCATTTACAAACAGTTACAAATAACTACCTGTCGGTTCAGTCAACTGACATGACCTTAGGTGGCCGACCTAATCTCTAATTAGTCGACCGATCGACTTAGTCATCTAGTCAACTTAGTCGACTGGTCGACTAGATCCTCCAACACTTACTAATTATGATAAACCCCATAGTTTACTAAAACACTTTCCCAATCTACCAAGTACCTCATGAATTAGCAATAGCATGTGTGAGTGATGATGAGTGAAGGAAATACTTGGTGATCCTAGAATATGGAGAGAAAATAATGGAGGATGGGTTGGCAACAAAAGCTGCCAGCTTCCTAGTTGACTAGCTTTACCTTATCCACAAAAAAGTAGGATAAAGCAAATAAAGAAGAATAAAGAAAAATATGTTGTAAAGCACAATTACCAATTACGGATGGCCATAAAGTGGTTAAGATCAACCCAGAATTAGAAATAAATCGTTTCTAGGATATAGATGGCAAGTGTTGACTCTAAGGTGCAAGTGGATGCCAACTATCTAAGCTAGTGGGTAGGAAATTAATAAAATAATGATTAATTATTTTATTAGTGGGTTTATTATATTCCAACAATGCAGAAATTAGAAATTTCATTTAATCACTTAAAAGTAAGTGAGATGGGATCAATGTTTTATCAGAGTCATTTTTACTCAACATATTAATTTCTTAGTAACTCCTAGAATTTATCTAGATCCCCTACTCAACGCTAAGAAATAGGTAGTTACATACTTAGTGCAATTCTAGAGCTCCTTGCTCAACACTAATGCTAGGATGTATTTGTAGGATACACCTAGGGATACAATGGCCAAGGATCTGATGTTCGAGAGCTTATGCTCAACATAAACTTGGAATGCTCTAGGGCTTATGCCCAACACTTCTAATTCTTATCTTCTCAAGTGCTTCAGATCTTCCTTCTCAAAACAAATGTTTCAAAACTCATGTGCTCTAGAGCCTCTCATTCAGCAGAAACATTAAACATGCATGTGTTCTAGAGCTCCTCGCTCAACACAAAACATCAAATAGTCATGTCCTCTAGAGCTTCTCGATCAACATAAAACATTGAATACTCATGTGCCTCAGATATTGTCCTCAACACAAACATCTCATCAATTATGTGCTTGAGGGTCCACGTCCAACACATGAAATCATATATATATAAGATACGAAATTGGCTCACGCCCAATATATAAAACAAGTCATCAGGTTCATGTGCAGTGGGGTCTTATGCCGAATATACAAAATAAAACATCAAATAAACATCATAAACAATGGGCCTTATGCTTATAAGTCTTAGGTCCAAAAATTTGAGATATTGCAACTTTGTAGAGCTATCGATTAGACCCCACCATCATCTAGAACCTCTTTGGGATAAGTGCATATGTATGACATAGCGCAAGGTTGTCATCTTGAAAATGATATTTTGTTCTACTTTTGTCAGATGGATCTCCAAGCATGTTCCCAACGTTCTCAATGACTTTATGATCCCATTTAGGCCTAGGATTGGGAGTAGGGACTAGATATAGATCTTGATTTGGATCTATTTTAACTTCATCCTCAATATCAAGATCTAATTCAACTTGGTTCTCATATTTGAATTCTGTATCTAAATCATCACAAGAAATCATCATACACAAATGGTTTAGGTAGAATAGATTTACCTTCCCTTTTAACTCATTACAAATCCCGCAAAGGATATGAGTATGGAAAAAAGTGTGAGAACTCATATGCCTTGGAGGCATGGTTTGAAACACCTTTAGCTATAAGCTTCTCATTAGAGATATCTAAGATCTCAACTATGATAAGTCCAAAAACAACTCTTTTTGGCGAACTTGTATGTGTCATCTGGTAAACAAATAAACAATTTGCTACTAAAGAAGGTACATACATAACATTTTTGAACATTTTATGTTCTAATTGTATTGTACCCTTCCCTTCATCTTAGATCTACATATCATCTCCAATGTGAATAATTAGGCCATCAGTGATATTTAATGGTGGAAATGATTTTTTGGGGGCAACCATGTAGTTGGAGGCTTCAGAATCAATGGAAAAGGCTTGAGATTTTGAAAATCCAACCTTTAGTGCATGGCATCTCTCATGATCATTGGCCTTTATTTCAAGATCAATCTTCATTATTCTTTATAGGAGGGAAATATGGTGTTGTTCAATACGTCTATCCATTTTATCTATATCTTTCTTCATACAGTCTTTCTTTGAATGGTTCCTTTCTTACAATAGGAACACTTGGTCTATTCCAACCTCTTCTCCTTGTCCTTCTTGTAACCCAAGGCTCCATATGATGGATCTAACTTCTCCTTTGATTTGAATTCAGTATATCTCTTGTCCTTCTCCTTCTATTTCCCTTCATATTGTGCATTTTTGGTCTCCCTAGACAAAAGAGCTAGATCCTTGGAGGATTTGAGGGCTTCCATCTGAGTCAACTTGTCTTGTTCTTGAATGAGCGATTCAGTGAATGAATCAAGTGAGGGAAATCACTAGTTTGGGGTATTCAGTCTCTCAGAGTGGAAGGTGGACAAAAATACTTAAAATTTGTGGCCAAGCTCGATTCGAATGGAGAGCACCAAATTATCGTCCTTCTTTTCAAATCCACACTTCTTGCACTACATGACCAAATACTTGAAATCGGAGAACAATTGTTCGATGGTTTCGAAATTGTTGGTTTAAAGAGAAATCAATTCATTCTCCAAAATGTGGCCTTTTAGCTCATCTTGCTTTACAAATAGTGATTCGATCTTCTACCATACTTGCCTTGGTGTTTTTAATCCATCAAGGTGGAACAGTAACTCCCTGGAGATATGAATGCACACGAAACCAAAGTATTCATCCAATTCCTTCACATACATCTATTTCTCTAAATTCTATCAGGGATCGACCTCTTTTCCCATTGTGACCCTATATAAATTTTTGTTGCACAACACAAAATACATATCTTCCCTCTAATCCAAATAATTGAACGGTGTGAAGATTCTCAGTGTTAAGGTTGTTGGATTCTCCATTTTGCAGCTTCAGGAGTAGCACAAATCTTCTGAATTCTTCAAATTACTTGCATATGACTTTCAATTTGAAGGAAAACCAGTTCAATCACACTCTAATTCGATGTGCACACATTATCAGGGTGCTTCACACCTGGATAAAATTGTCTGGAAAAATCCATAGGGAGCAAGGAAACGATGCCATGAATTATGTGGAATCTAGTTGCTTAGGGTGCATCAATGGAAGTTTTCGGGGATTGAAAATGGCATGAACACCTGCTGTGATACCATGTGAAATTATCAAAGCTACAAGATCATCAGGATGGATTGACCCTCACTGTGAAAGAATAATGAATGAGCAAGAAGAATTTCATTGCTTGAATGTCAAACAATCAAGGTGAAATTATTGAGACACGAGGAATTTTTTTAATAGTGTGACATTAATCTGATCATCATTAACCTATATGTAATACATCCATGATACAATAAAGAGAACTCAAATATTGTAGGAGTGATTCTAATTCCATGACTTGGACTGACTCCGGAGATCAATAACTATGGGAAAATCACCACTGAGGACTCCCTAGTGTAACTATGAACAACTAGATCAATTCACAATCAGTTAACTAAACAAGGTAGGTGAGGAAAGGTTCCTAACCTCCTTAAATCATGAAAATGTGGCGCTAGGATAATTGAAGATGAACTAACTGGTTCCCATCAGAGAATAACTCAACACAGACTAGGGTGAACTGATAGTGGGACTCCCATGACTCAGTGTGGGTTCCTAAAATATAGGGATTGGCATCTAGAGATCCTAAACACATGCATACTAGCGCATCAAGTGGTAGGCGGTCCCTAGATAACTTCCCCATGGCACCAATGAAGTGAAAACATACTCCTAAGCTAGGAAACGGACATTTCGACTATGGTGGAGAAGGGGGATTATAAATAATTCTAATAATGATTTATATAAATTATGTGATGAATTGAATCATCTCACAAGCAAAAAGGATGAATCATTGGAAAATTTTGTTGTTATATTTATTAATCACCATTGTAGCTTTACTTTAAAAGATTGTCCTCTTCTACGTGTCATTTCAACACATTATTTCTCTTTCACATGAACATGGTCAATTAGTGGATGGAAAATATGAATCATGTATTGAAATTTATTCACCACTTGGCTTAAATTTGCATGAAGAATCTAAATATTTTAAATTGTATAAATGACTTCCTCACTTTGTTAGGTGTGGACCATAATCAACTTGATTTAAATTCTGATGTGTCCATATTTGTTTCACATCAAAATCAAACTTCAAATGATTATGAAATAAGTTATTATATTGTTTAAGGTTCTTCTAAATTGAAAGAGAGTAGATCTAATGATAATATTGAACAATTTGCTACTAGCATAAGTAAATATATTCTAGATTCCAATATTGATTATTTTGCTAACCCTTCATTAGATCTTTAATCATCCAATTGTTGTGATACCTGTTGCTTGCTTTCTCAATTAGATTTGTGTAACAAAAGTGATTCTTTAGGGAAACATAGTTCACAAAATGATCATCTTCCTCTAGACAAAGAAAGTTATCATGATTCAAAACCTATCATGCATTTTCGTTTTGAAGAAAAAATACCTTTTAGAGAATCACATATATCGTGATCTATTTGATCAAAATTCTATTGAATCACATGTTTAGATTCTTTTAATTGTAATTATGCATTGTTAACTGTTAACGAGGTAGAAGCTAATCATGATTATGCCAAGAAGATCAATATGATTCTTTTTTTTAATCATGAATCTATGTCTCCTTTTCATTATTCTTCGCAAGAAATGGGTGCTATTTCTAAAGGTAATTTCAAGAATTTTCCCTCTTTTTATTCATCATACAATAAAGCACTCTTTTCTACAAATGATAAATTACTTGATGTGGAAAATTCCCATAAAATTAATGATGTTAGTGATACTAGTTCCTCACTTGCATCATCTCATATTTTTATCTCCTTTAAAGTAAATACTCAATGAAATTTTTATCCCTATGAGAATTATGAACAAAATCACCCAATTTATGATGTTATTCATGATCTAGAAGTAAAACAAGTTGAGTCTAATTTTGATGACTTTTTACGAGGTAATATTCATAGGGAGAAAATTGTTACCGAAGAAGTTATGGATTCTTATCATAATGATATTGAGTTTTCTTCTAAAGAGTCATTTCATTGTATAAATTTTTCATTTTCTTTTTTCTCATCCTTTTGATTTCCTTATACATATTACAATAGAATTTCATACTAGGTAGATGATGATTATCTTGCAAAAGGTAGCAAGTCTCTAATTTCTTTATTTGTACATAAATTACAAGATGGTGGGATTGCTTTTCCTTCATTTGTACATAAATTGCATCTTAGTAGGTATGGTACCTTTAATTTCTAGTTTAGACTAACATCTTCATTATGTTTGTTATATTAGCTTGTATCGATTTTGTAGGGTTGAAGACGCTTCTATGACTACACTAGAAGTTTCATTTTACTTAGTCCTTTCAAATTTGAAATAGCATAGGTTCAGTGTAGGTTTTTAGATTAGATGTTTCTTTTTTTCTTTCATTCATTCTTTTTTCTTTTGAATACTGCAGTTTTGCAGTGGTACATCTTTTCCAGGTAGAAAGTGGTTATCATCATTACCCATTCAAGGAAGTTTACGTATACTTCTTCTTCCTTGGATTATTTATTTTCTTCATTTTATTCAAAAATTTCAAGTCATACTATTTAACTTTTGATTACTAGGACTTGACCATGTGAAATTATTAATATTAAGAATTGTTTTAAAGAAAGTAAATAAAACTTATAGATATTTAAAGAACTTTCTCAACATAATGAGAATTTAACATTTCACGGAATTGATGTTACAATCTTATGCATTTATATTAGAATTCATTTTTAGAATTACCTTGTTATTTTTTCAGTAAAATGCATAATTTATTATCCATCTCATATATTGAATTAAATGAAAATGATTTAAAGGAAATCTAATCTTATGAAAATTTAAATTTTTAATTAGAGTTTTTCCTTTTCAAATTATTCATTATTTTTTTTAAATGAGACGTTAATCTAAGTTATGGTTCAATTTTCTTTTGATTTATCTTATTTATGATTTTATTTCAGCTCTTTCTTTTTTCAATAAGATGGCTTATCTCGTTAGCAAACATCTCATGTAATTTAATTCTTTAATTTTCTATCACAATTATAAAATATATATAATTTTCTATCACAATTATAAAATATATATATGTTAAAGAAATCATAAGGGATTAAAATTTAACATTATTCAATCCCATTTTGTCTTTCTAGTTTAAAATTGTGATATGATTGATTAAGTTTTATGAGATGTTAATTCCTAAAAGACCTTATTTTATTTTATTTTCACATGCGTCTTTTCTTCTATTTTTTATTTCAAGGCTTGATTTCCATTTGTTTTGTATACACATTATGTTTATTTTCATTATATTTGTTTTGGATTTATCTCGAGTTAGACCTTTTTACTGTCTAAAAACTTTGCTTTTTTTAGATTTTGAAAGACGTGACTTATATCTAACAACAAAAGAATGCCTTAAATATTTAAGAGTTAAATAAAGGATACTTGTTTTCAATGTCTGTAAATAAAAATAAAATCAGCTTGTTCGTGGATACACTCTTTCAATATCTTGAAAATCCCTTGATAACCTTGTTAGCATCATCTTTACCCTTTAGAATCATTAGATGAGAATACACATCTTTAACTCATGGATTTGTTTAATTATATGTTTTCATCAGCCCCATTCTTTCATTAGAATGACATATTACATCAAAATACTTAACCTATTTACGCCATCCCACACTCTTAAGGAGTGGTTTGGTCACCTCCCCATTCACTAAGTGATTCCAATGTGGATAAACATTCATAAATATAAATCTAAAACACAAGAGAGTTGATCAAGGGAAGGAGTTATTATGACAAGTTGACGTGTTCATGATCATGCACGTACTTTGGAATGAGTTTATAAATATCTGGTTACCTAGTGAGGATACTGGCTTGCGGTCCCAAAGGGTGCAAGACAGGTGGTATCATCATGAGTTGGCCCGCTCAGTTTCTGAAATGGTACATGAATGACACTATCATAGCTTATTCCCAATTCAAGATAGTGCTCTTAATTTCCCCTCTCACAATTTATATGATTTTCTTTAGCTAGTATATGGGACAAAGGTAACGAACCTTGAACAATGAAAACCTTATCGTGGCTATGGGCAGGCACTCGAAGTAGTGTCAATGTCAATGGCATTGGAGGAAAACATTATGACCTAAGTTGGTGATTACACACTATATTTTATATGGTAAGTTGATGGGATATCTATTCATTTAATTGTCTGCTAATTGATTAAGTATGTATTCTAAGAAGGTGGTTGCACGAAAATATTTTTGTGGCAATAGTGGTTGATAAAATTTTAAGGATATTTTATGTGGCGCCCATGAGACATACCTTGTATGAAATTTAGTTTATAGTTCCTTTTTTTAATGTACCTTTATCTCACTCTTGCTAATATTGAATCAGAGATAACTAGTTCATCGAGTTGGTCGCCATTTGTTGGCACCCCAACAACCCCTTAATTTTTTCATAAATTTTATAGGGTACCCAATATCAATTTGGTAAATATATTTCTTTAGATTGCCTAATTGTTTTTGGAGTATGTCTTAGTTTCTTTTTTAAGGATGGATTCTATAGCTGCATTTTTATGACATGGTTTGGTGGTTTTGACGATCTATTTAGAGTGGATTTTATGGCTTAGTGATGGTTTCTGAATGCTTACATGTTGGTATTTGACCATGATATAATATTTTCCCGAGTGCCATCAATTATTTGAAATACTCCAAGTTGAAGGAAATGATCAAAACTTCCTTTAATATAAAACACGTTAATTATTTACTCAAAGAATGAATAATTTGCATTCTTAACATATCATGTCAATAATTTTTTTTATTCTCATTTATGATTTGTGTGACGCATTTATTTTTAGGGTTTGCAATTTATTGTAACATATCATGATCTTAATGCTTAAGTCTTTTGTTTTGCAGCGAGTACAATGTTATGAAAAAAGTAAAACAGTTCACTTTGTCAAACCATTTGCAAGATTTTAAAGGATTGTCATGAAATGTAATAAATTTTATGGTATTCAATTTAAACAAAATCAACATTTACAAAACAAATGGGTCTCCAACTTTGTATTAGAATAAGTTAAAGACTTATTTGACTAGATTGTACAAAATTGATGATAGTTTCACTAAACCCACTTTCCCCACATCCTATAAAGTCAACTCCACAAGATTTATGTACCTTGGTCTTGCAAAGACTCCATCCCTTATTGTTGCACTAGGTAAAAGGGGGCCATCCATGAAGATTCCATCCTTTATTGGTGCACTAGGTAAAAGGGGTCCATCCATGAAGATTCCATCCTCCCCGAGAGTGACCTTCAAGTAATTGAAGAATTATTCATCCATGAGTATGTAGTCTATGAAAACCCTAGTTGCAAAAAATCTTTTGAATCTATATTTTGTTTAAGAAATTAATAAACTATTGTATGGATGGTTGGAATATTTTGATCACTCATAATATTCCAATTTATATTTTGGTTGTTGGGTTATGTATTTGATAAGGTATCATCTCCTTAAAATGGCAAGAACACTTTTTTAATCAAAGAAAACCTTTTGGAAGAGCCCCACTTTTGATTGGAATATAGAATGACTCAACCATTAGATATAATAATAATTGGCAACGTAATAGAATTTAAAATTCAACAAAACTACTATAACAATCGAAAAATACTATTAATTTAACTATAAATAAAAACATAGAAAAAACTAAATTAAATAATTAAATAATAAATAAAATATTTAATTAGATTAAATTTTATATCAAAGGAACATTTCTTACAACCAATAATAGGAGAAATATGAGTAATAATATTAAAATAACTAAATAAAAACAAATTTGTTAAATAAAATTGATAAAACATTTCCAAATTGCTCTTCCCCGATTAAAGGGAATTACATGTACACATCTTCTTTCTTAGTTCGCTCAATTACATTATATTTTACGTGTTAGATTTATTTTAGTTATGGAAATGAATTTGATTAAATTGTATTTATAATTAAGTTTGCTGTAAGACCATTTTGGATTTGCTTTTAACACAGTTTTGGATCTTATATTTGGCCTTCTAATGAAGGTTTACTAACTCTAGGATCTATGGGCCATTCTCTAATAAAAATCTAGTAGTTCTAGTAGATTTATACTATATCTCATAAATTTATATTTAGGTTTAGATCTCCTTATTCATCAAATATATCTATATTTATGGCACATCTCATAAATTTATATTTAGGTTTAGATCTCATTATTCATGTAATAGATCTATATTTATGTTACATGTGATAAATTTATATTTATGTTTATAGATCTTGTTATTCATCTAATAGATCTATATTAATGTTTGTTGATCTAGTTATTTAGGTTTATAGATCTATATTGAGTGGGACTAATGGTTAAGAGCATGTGTATACTCTTAGGAGGTCACACGGGGGTAGTGTATGTACACCTCTATAGGCTTTAGCAGTTATGTTCAAAGGAGGTCCCTTGTCCCACAAACAAGGGGGTCTCATACACCAATTTGGTGTGTAGCTTGGGGGTGACCTTAAAAATAGATTATTATTACTATTATTAAGTTTATAAAACTAGTATAATTCTTAGACTTATATTGAATTAATATTAGTTAAATAAAATTAATAAAATATTAGACTAAATAAAATAAATTTGCTTAATAAAATTAATAAAATATACTTGGTTCAAATACCAAGTAAAACAAAAAATAAAACTATAAAAATGTATAAAGTCATGTTTTCCTTTCATTTTTAAAGTGATCTAAATATACACATCTCCAAATCGCTCTTGAGGATTAAAGCCAATTACATGTACACTTCTTCATTCTTAGTTCACTCAATTATATTATATTTTATGTGTTAGATTTATTTTAATTATGGAAGTGAATTTGACTAAATTGTATTAAGAATTAATCTACTTTTAAGACTATTTTGGATTTGGTTTTAACACCATTTTGGATCTCACTTTTGGCATCAGAAGGAAAGTTTACTAACTCTAGGATCTATGGGCCATTCTCAAATAAAAATCTAGTAGTTCTAGTAGATTTTGGGTATATCTGATAAATTTAAATTTAGGTTTGGATCTGGTTATTTATCTAATAGATCTATATTTATGGTACATCTGATAAATTTATATTTAGGTTTTGATCTGGTTATTTATCTAATAGATATATATTTATGGTTTTAACACCATTTTGGATCTTACATTTGGCATCAGAGTGAAGGTTTACTAACTCTAGGATCTATGAGTCATTCTCAAATAAAAATCTAGTAGTTCTAGTAGATTTATGGTACATCTGATAAATTTACATTTAGGTTTAGATCTGGTTATTCATTTAATAGATCTATATTTATGGTACATGTCATAAATTTATATTTAGGTTTAGAGATCTAGTTATTCATCTCATAAATCTATATCAAGTTTATAGATTTGGTTATGCATGTAATACATCTATATTACTTTTCTAAAACTAGTTCCAATTGTGGTAATATTTCTAAGGGTAAACTGGTAGTATTTACAGATGACCTATGCTGGGTGACATTAGTGGAAATAGGCTAGGCAGGCCATTTAGGCTAAGCAGGCCATTTAATGCTGCAACAGTAAGCTTGATGCCCTTTAGATCTCAAGCAACTTCAGATCTAACCCTCGTCAATCATGTTGCCACATTAAATGGCCTGCATCAGGATGAATATTGCTCCCCTTAACCTTAGTTGTCCTTGGCCTCTGTACTAGAAATCCCATGCTCCCGCCAACTTCCTGCTCCGGATAGATTCCTGTAGAAAATCCCTGCTGCCGCATTAAATGGCCTACAACAGGATGAATATTGCTCCCCTTAACCTCATTTGTCCCAGGACTCTGTACCAGCAAGCCCATGCTCCTGCTAGCTTCCTGCTCGGGCTAGCTTCATATAGAAAATCCCGTGTTATTATATTTTCTTGCTTTCCAGCCCAAGCAAAAAAAAATTATCCCTGAACATCTTTGAACATCTCCAATAGCAAAAGAGCGGCTATCGTACGCCCTAAGTTAATTGTCTTAGTGAAATGATTTTTAATTTTTTTTTTAACCACTAAAGATTTCTCGTTTTGATCAATTAATCAATTTTCCTAAATCTCTAGGTCATCTTCTTTGGATAGTAGGAACTCTTGGAAATAATACATCTCTGTTGGGAGGCTGATAGCTCCCACGGTAATGCCGAAGACCTAATAAGAGCATTTTGGACAAACACAGAGTTAAAGAAGACTCGAACAAAGATGACCACATGAAAGATGCTCTGTAATGTCCCCGATTTTGACCCCATTTGCATGATGTATATATTGTAATTAATCGTGGTGAGGAGCTCAAGGAAAAATCCCCACCATCGATTTGGTTGTGTGTGTGTTTCGACAATGGGGATAGTTGCCGATGGTTTATCGTGCCATTTGGCACATTATAATTTGACATCATGTAAATACGCACATCAATTAAAACTAAAACCACAACCAGCTACGACAGTGCAAGGTTGAATGAAAAGGGCATGGTTCCAAAGGATAAGGGGTGGGGGATGTCAAACCTTGGTTTATGGGGGGAAAACCCATGTGTTGCCACATTGTTTGTTTTTCCACCTTTCTTGTTTCACCAACCTCTTCAATGACTTGGTTTTGTTGTTGGGGGCAGTTATGGTAGGCGGTTGAGGCAGTTATTGCTTTTGGGAGTGGGGTGGTAGGACTGTCAGTCCTCACCCACACGTACACTCCACCCACGACTGCCTTCACTCCTCTCTCCCACGACTCCATTCTCCCCATGGTCTATTGGTTCCTCACGTTCTACTGATCATCCATGTGCAAAGGAGGTTCGGCTTCCTCATGCCAGTTCACTCCCAACGTAGGGACGCATGTAGCAAGAGGTCGACCAAGTTCCCTCACACGCTGGTCGGTTCACGGTGGGATCATATCCTCACGCGGGGCTAAGTGAGGAGGGTGTGCAATCTTTGTTCATGGGATCCTCATGCAAAGGTCGGGTCTATTTTCCTCACGCACAGGCAGTGGTTTTGCCGGATCTCACGCAACTAGGAGAGGAGCTTCCTTTCAGTGGCCATTCACGTTTTCTACAGAGTGGAATCGGGTATGTTTTCCTCTGTTTTTTGTGGTCTGGTGCAATTTCCCTCATGCACATACTGTTTGGGGTCATTTTCCCATGTTGTGAGGCATGCTCACTGCTTGTGTTTTGGGGCTGTTGTCTTCCCCATGTTTTGTTGGTTGTGGTGCTCAATTTCGTTTTGGGCCACTCTTGATTTCCAATCTATTGGCTGATTTTCCCTATTTTAGGAATGTGGATTGCTGCTATCATTCATTGTGTGTTTGTGGCTACTGGAGTACCCTGGTTTTGGGTTACAGCCGAGTTGTTTTGGCCACGGTAGGGCCAAGAACAACTTTGTGTTTCCTTGTGGGCTTGAGCTGTGCTCATCGTTTGTTTGGGATTATCCCTGGTCATCTTTGCTTCTTCACAAGGTTGTGAAGGGTTTTTTTGCTGCTGGTATGTAGTGGTTGTCCTTTGGACTGTGCTGGCTTGGCCGATCTATTGATGGCCTGGTAAACACAGTGGTGTTGGTTTGCTGATTGTGTCCCTCGGCTATGTGTAAGCTTGCATTGACCCTTATCCTTGGAGGAATCATGCCCAGCTCAGAGGTGGAAGTGTTGCTGAGAGATTGATGAGCACACTGGCCTATGGTTGGGTGCAACATTGCAGCCACATAGCTGGTTGCGGGGTAAACTCTTCGTAAAAAAGATAAGTAATCTTGACCATGTTATCTCTGCAATTGAATCTATTGTTTTATGAATTATAATGAACATATGAATGCTGGAAGGTACATGTTGCTTCCGCTGTGTGATTGATGAATTATGCATTCTGTTATGATGGATTACGCATCTTAGCATTCCTGTTATGCATTCTGTTAAGCCTTTATTTCAGCATTGATAATTGTTCTTATTTTTCATGGGGTTGTTTTCCCGTATGCTTGGTGTTCGTCATGTCCTCTTCGCCGGTCGAAGGGATGGGCACATGACATGCTCATGTACCTAAGCTGAAAAAGTTAAAGAAATCTCCATCTCACATATACAAGAAGTCTGGTGAGATTATCAACCCTCACCCTAATGAAGCTCTAAAAAGAGTTTTGGGTAAAACCATTACTGAAGAGGAGCACAAGGGTCAGGTGGGAAGTGTACATGTCCCTAAGATTTAGAAGCCAGTTAAACTATCTGCAGTACTTGATTTTCCGCATGGTTATGGCCATTATGCATCTCCTGTTGCACCTAAAAGTTTTATATCTCTACCTGAGAGATGTCTCCTACCCCCTATTTCAACTTCTGGAGATTATTCCTTTGAAGCTTCATAAAAGGTTGTGGCAAGCACTAACCAGTTATGTTTTAAGATTGTCAGAATCACTAATAAAGTATCTATTCCTAAGTTAGCATCATCTAAAGCTGTGACAAATACAGTGCCTATGGTTGGAAAACCTGCTACCCGGTCAGAAGTTAGAGAAGCCTTGCGAACATTTCACGTATTTTGCCAGAAAATTTTGTAGAATGAAGAAGCACGTGCTAAAGGGCTCGCACGAGGTGGTAAATGTTCGCATGTTGATTTGAATATAGGTAAGCAAAGAAAAGAAAAGAACATGTATGTGAATACAAGTAAGAAAATTGTGGGAGCTATTCCCGGAGTTGAAGTTGGAGACCAATTCCATTATAGGATTGAACTTTGCATTGTGGGTTTTCATCAGCAGGGATAGGATGGGATTGATTTCTTGAAATAAGAAAATGTGATAGTGGCTACCAGCATCATGGCATTAGGTGGTTATGAAGACAATATGGATAGTGGGGATGTGTTTATATACACTGGCCAGGGTGGAAATAACTACAGTGGGAACAAAAACCAAACCAAAGATCAGAAACTTGAACATGGAAACTTGGCTGTTAAGAACAACATAGACTGGAAGATACCTATGAGAGTTATCTGTGGATTCAGGAAAATTAATACTGGAAATCATGGAAAGAAAAAAAGCACAGTCAATGTACTATATAGATATGATGGGATTTACCATGTGGAGAAATATTGGCTTGTTAATGGAGCATCTAGATTCTTAGTATTCAAGTTCCAGTTAAGAAGACAACATGGCCAACCAGAGCTGGGCTTGAAGACAGTTCATTTTTTAGGGAAGACAAAGAAATATTCAATTCGTGTTAAGGACATCTCTAGAGGCAAAGAGAGTAAACGCATTTGTGCTGTGAATACTATTGATAAAGAAAATGGTCTGCCACAGTTTGTTTACACAACCAAGGTTATTTTTCCATCTTTGTGTCAGCCTATGCCTCATAAGGGCTGTGATTGTACTGATGGATGTTTGGACCCCTGAAAATGCTTTTGTGCTTCGAAAAATGGAGGAGAATTTCCATATTATGATGATTCTAATCCAAGCGTATATGAATGTGGTCCTTATTGTAGTTTTCCTCCAACTTGTCCTAATAGAGTGAGTCAACGTCGTATGAAATATAGGCTTTAGGTTTTCCAGACACACAAAAGAGGTTGGGGTGTCAGATCATTAGATTACATACGTTCTGGCAGCTTTATCTGTGAATACATACATTAGAGGAAATTTCAACTCAAAATGGGCCTCCTAAAACGAACTAATAAAATAATAGTTAAAATAATAAAATAATATTTATTAATTTTGGAGGAAGAAAAGAAAAAAACTACTTTTTGTTTGTATTTTTGACATATCTCCCTGTGTTTTTACTCAAATTTAGATTGGGAGAGCTCGTTGTATGCGGAATTAAATTCCGCATCCAACGAGTACCCACTCGGCATACTTTTTCAGACCCCGCTACCCCAAAAGCAAGAAATACCTGAAAAAATAGAATGATGACATCATCATTTCATTTTTCAGGTATTTCTTGTTTTTGGGGTAGCGGGGTCCATCAAAAGTATGCCGAGTGGATACTCGTTGGATGTGGAATTTAATTTCGCATCCAATGAGCTCTCCCGATCGAAATTTGAGTAAAAACACAAGGATATATGTCAAAAATACAAACAAAAAAAGTAGTTTTTTTTTATGATACCTATCCCCAAATTTATATTAAGAAAGTGTTTAAGACCTATACAGCATTTCAAATTTAAACCAATTTCATTGGCTAACACATGATGACATGGAATTTGAATAAATGTTAAAAGGCCCATTTTGAGTTGAGATTTCCTCTAATGGGTAAACTTCTTTCTGATACAGAAGCTGAAAAATGTGTTCGGAATGATGAATACCTCTTTGACATTAGCTACCATGCCAACGGCAAAGATCAATCTCTTGGGAGTGATCTTTCTAGTTTAATGCTTGGAACTAAGGCTGACGCAGCCTGTGACACAATGGATGACGTGGGATACACCATTGATGCAGCTAAGTATGGAAATGTGGCCAAATTTGTCAATCATAGTTGTTCTCCTAATCTCTATGCACAGGATGTTCTTTATGACCATCGTTGTCCGCTGATTGCACACGAGCAGCAAAAATATTCTGAAAGTTGTCTCCTCACTTGAGAAAGTGGGATAGGTGTGACCTTGGGGGAAAGAACAGAGGTAGGTACTGTCACCTACTCCTAGCTCCTCCGTTTAGGCTAACTCCTAACGAATCCAAACAGGGTAGTCCCTAACAAAGAGTTTTCTATGGCTCAATGTTTAAGTTAAATTTTAAATGTTTTCAGATGTGGATGGGTGTTGTTTAGGAGTTATTGTGATTTTAGATGATTAATGTGATGAATTGAGCACAAGACAAGGCAATCCACATTGCTATCACTGGAATTAAAAGATAGACAGATATTTGAGCAATTCACGAAAATAAATAAAGCATTCACAAATATGACTTATAATCAAACATTCAATGGACAAATGGCCCAGATTATCAACAATGCTAAAATATGGAACCAGTGCATTCTGAGTAAATTTATCGGAGATGCTTCGTGTTTAGAAAGATGTGAATCCCAAAAGATGCCAGTAAATGTTAGGTTTTGCAAGTGCTCTTGGTAATTTTTAAGAGTTTTTAATAGTGGTCTTGCTTTAGGGTGTCAACAAAAAGTTTTATCAAAGCCAGGAGACTCTTCTAAGTCACCTCTATTGAAGACATGTCGGGCCTGCCCAATATCCCAGGCTGATATTGTCAAGTGATCAGCTAGCTAAGAATCTATGACAGTGAGAGGTTCCGACGCCTCTACTAGGAAGTACTTTGGAAGAATCCCTACAATGCTGATGCTTTGGTTATGGGGTGTTTAAGTGTTATTAGGTTACTCTTGCAGGGTTTAAATATATAGTGCCATTTCTGGGTACTCCGATCTAGGATCGGTCAGAGCATACTTCAGCAAGGAGGGAGGGGGTTAATTAATTAAAGGGGTGTGAGTTGCAAATTTTATTAAGTTAATTAATTAAAACTCTCTGATAGAAAGCACTCTTGACCCTGTCTTATGACATTGGTTCAAGAGACTTAGCTAATCTAGATGATACTAATGCAGGGGTTGTGCAAACCTAAGGTGCTCTCCAATAGACAGTGCTCTTGACTTGTGTTTTTGCAACTTCAAGATTCCTACTTATGGATGATTTGAATTAAACAAACACAATAATTAATATGAAAGGTGGTTGATTAAAACTCTCCAACCGAGAGCACTCTTGATCCACCTTATGGTGAGATTCAAGAGATTTTGGTTCTTTTTATGATTTAACAATTTATAACAAGATACCAACAAGCAATGATGAATCTAGCAATTAGTAAGAATGAAACTAAGTATAATCAAAGAACTAAAGTAATTGCTTAAGGAAAACTATACTAAGTAAATCATGAAAATGAACACAAGACACACTTCCCCAAAATAGGGGAAGTAGAAAAGGAAGGAGACTTCCTCCCACTCAGCTCTTTTTATTAATCTTTTACAATTATGATGTGTTCTTTGGTTCTTGGAGTAACAGGAAAAGAAGGGGATGCAAGAAGAAGGATAGCAGTCTTTTTGTTCTTTTTTCCCTCCTTGTTCGTTTGTGGCATTTGGGCTCTCCTTCACCTGTCTGTAATCTAAGAGCTCTAGACACACACTTGTTATGATATTAGTTGATCAAAAATAACTTGAAATTTAATCTATAAACTAACGAAAAACATTTACCCAAACTCACCAAGAAGAAGGAAGAAAAGAGGCAAGAAAAAGGCATGGCAAGAGGGGTGAAATAGGGGTGGAAAGAGAGAAAAAGGCAAGTCAAAAGAAGGCTGGAAACTACGTGAGAAAGAGGGCCGCAAAATGAGGTTGAAAAAGGCTGAAAGTACAGCCCAAAATATGGTTGAAGAAAAGGATGGAAAAGGGCTGCAAAAAGTGGAAACAAAGAGGCAAAAGAGGGCTATCCAAAAGGGTAAAAATGGGGAAAAGTGGACAGAAAAAAAAGGAAGGAAATGATGAAAATAAAAGGCCTAAAAGGCTGAAAATGCTGCCCAAAATATGGCCCAAAAAGAGGATGGAAAGGGGCTGCAAAAAGTGGAAAAAGGAGGCAAAAGAGGGCTGTCCAAAAGGGAAAAAAGTGGGGAAAAGTGGACAGCAAACTAAGGGAAGGAAAGGCTGCAAATAAAAGGCCTAAAAGGATGAAAATAAAGCATAGGGCAGCCAACCAGGGAAAAGGCTAAGTGAATGAATGTTCACTTTATCCCAAATGTGCCCTAATCCCAAGAAAATAAAGATTTTTTAATTTGAATGATGAATAAAAGCAAGCAGAGAATGGTCAAACATGTGGATCTTTTTAAAGCACTTGGATCTCGTGAAGCATGCAATTACCAGAAAAGCGTTCTTGACTCCAAGAGAAGAAGATGCAACTGAGCTCGAACTTCTGCTTGGTTGGATGGAAGGATCTGCAAAATAACACTCATAGAATTGCCATACAAATATTAGATCATGTATTGTTTACAAATTGAAATAAAGAAGAGCATGAACTACAACTGAATAAAAAAATTCTCTTTTTTAAATTCTAGAAGTAAATCAATAAACAGCTAACTTGCAAACCGCAAATACCTGTTCTTATGTTCTTACAGAAGCCTTCTAAATCATAACATCATAATCTCACATAAACAAGAAAGAAAAGAATTAAAACAACATCACCTCATCCATCAAGTGCAATCATCCAAAGAATCACACCACATGAGCCTCCAAAGCCTTAATTTTATTCCAATGGTTGCATAGAAGCAACAAGCAATTACAAAAGTTTCACCATAGTTTCTCTACACAAAAATCCATCCTCAATAGAGCTGAAAGAGCCTCTATTTAACAAATGAGAGAGTGCTAAAACCCTAAAACCAAAAAACCAACCCTGTTGCATGGGAAAGTTTCTTGCTAGGTCTGGAAACCTACTTTGTTAGGTCTGGGAAACCTACTGATGGTGTAAGCTTCAATCTTCACCTCGATCAAATCACCGAACCAATGAGAGCTCTCCATCTCATTTTTAGTTGGAGATGACATGTCTGATAACTGATAATAAATTAATTGCTCTCTTAATGATGACTGAAGCTGAGTTATGATAACTCCAATCATCATAAGTGTTCCATGAGATGTCATTTATCCTTTTATTTTACTGAATTTGGATTAATTTGGAGAGTTTTAGTTTTCTCCAAAATAATCATTTTTTTAATAAAAATCATTTTTTAATAAAAATCATTTTTTTACTAAGTCATTTTTTTACTCAAAATTGAGTTTTTTACTCAAAATTGACTTTTTTGAGTAAAAAGGCATTATGTGTCAGATTGCTGATCTGAAAGTTGGTTCTGACTAGTTGTTTGATCAAGAATGATTTTTTGCTTAAGGTTAGAGCCATAAATCACTGAATTCGGAGTCTGGATCACGAACGGTTTTTTTCCATTTAATTTATGGAAAATTTAAACCAAAAAAACTTAGGAAAAGTAATTAAAATTAAAAAATTAAAAAGTAATTTTTCACTGTTCGAAAAAGATATTTTCGAAAAAAAATTATGTGTCCAGATGACTTAGGACACGACCATGATCTATCTAAATAATGTCTAGTAGGATTATAACACTCAGTTGGTCTCTAATAACCCACCAAGGCCCAGAATTCAACATCGGGTATTCCATCTTTGAAGGAAGCGGGAGAAAACCTCGTCAATTATACTCGGCTGAAGGCAAAGCATAATTGTCAGGGGAAAAAACTCCATGGAATACCCTATTTGAGATTCTATGTCTCAGGAGACCAAACCACTCAAAAATATTCTACTAGCACATTTTATTACAAACCCCGTGGGGCCATGGTCAAAATTATTCAAATAAAAAAGTGACTAGCCAATATTGGCAATACAAGCAGACATATCAACTGATACACTGGAATCAGGCTTTGAACAAGTCTGTCAACCAGCAGCACCTCAGGTAACCCAAATATGGTACAAAAAGTTGTATAACATCTGGCTCCAACTGTGGGACGTGTGCTCGATCTAATCTCTTATGCAAGGAGAGCATACAAGAACCCTAGAATCTTTGGTTTCCACATCCTATAAAAACATATCAACTTGACAAGAAAAACCTCAGTAGCACAAGTTTTATTAAAAAGAGCCAATGATCCAAAAGTTGGATTATTCAAAAAAAAAACTTCACTGAAAAATTTATTTATTTCTAAGTACATAAAGAAAATGGTAAAGTAAATGCTCACTTTTAGGAGATTATTTTCCTACTCTAAGCATGATACGCAAAAGGTTAGGTGTAATCATAAATCCAGTGTAGCCATCTAAGCATTTTATTAATATAAAAAAAAAATTCCTTGTCTTTTGTTACCAGCCAAAGTAAGGACATACTTTCTAGAAAATGCAAGCCCGCGTGATGATCCAGAATGGGCGGGTTGGATGGGGAATCATAGGAATGAATAATGTCATCAAACGTCTTCCCAAATGGGTAGGTGCTCGCGCAGGCTACTTCCATCCATGACTGGATAGCACTGATATACAAATCGAGATGATGCGGCAGGTCAACTACTCCATCATGCTGATCATCAAGGGTTATCAAATAATAACTCATTGTATAAGCCCCGAGCTGCTCCAAAACATAAGGAACATCTATATGTGAAGAGGATGGCTGAGAAAAAAATTCAACTAGTTGTATCCCATCTGATTCTTCACCACACTGCTTTTTCAAATCCTTATTACTGATCCTTAGATACAATTCTGACTGATCATATAAAAACTCTACCTGCTCTTCCTTATAACTTTCATAAGTCTTAGAAGAACAACTCCCCTTGCTGGACATATCATGGATGAGATTCTCAAAAATATTCTCAAAGGTATCATAGGTTGGATTTTCAATAAAATTCCAATAGTCATCATCACCATCTATGTTAGATATGAGAGATGCCTCATCACTGGTATCAAGTCCATGTCTGTACTTCTCATTTTGCTCAAAACCATCTTCTTCAAAAAGCTAGGTTTCAAAGATATCACAGGGGACCCAACTTTCCAAATATTTGTCATCCAGTGGAGTACATGGAGGAATCTCATCACATGAAACATCTATGATTAGATTTTTAATTGAATTCTCAAAGTTATCATCCATCTCAGATGTAAGGGATTCTTCCTCACTTGTATCACATATGATTCTATATCCCTCCTCATGATCATATTCATATTCTTTAGAAAAAAGGTCACAAGGTAGTAAACCTTCCAAACTATCATCATTATGCTCATTAGTAGGATTAGTGCTAAAGTTTTTAGTGAGATCATCCAATTGTTGACTATAATCTTCAACTTGACCTCAGGTTTCTATGGTGAAAGAATGGAGTTGTCCAACTGTGTTAATGTATTCAGGCTCTCTTGAATATTGTTTTCTCTCTCTCCAAATTTCTCCGGAAATATCATGCATGTCATCTACATTGTTTATGTACTCAGGCTCGCTTGATGATGCTTTAGGACCACAACCCTCAGGAAAACCATGCTCCTGAACATAACATGCATAATAACAAGAAGATTATTCATGAAGGTCTTCACATGCCTTGCAAAATGGCTTATACTGCTCAACCATGTTAGTGACCTCTAGCTGATGAGGAGGCCTCTGCTCATGGTTGGGAGGATTTCTTTGCGAAGTTGGCTTGGTAGGAAAGGTTCTAGGAGTGGAATGAGTTTGATTTCTTTCCATTGTGATCAACCTATTTTGAATTTATTTTAACTGTGTTGAGTGTTTCTACTTTGCTCCTCCATATTTTTCTTCATCTCCATCATTTGTTTTTCATAGGCATCCTTCATAGCTGATAAAGGATCCTTGTCTTTTGGTTCATTGATTTTCAACGAAGTTGAAGACTTGAATAACCATGGAGGTTAGATTCACCAGATGACTACATGTTCATATCAATCTTGATTGCCATCTCTTGAGCCTGGAGCAAGTTAGCAGGCTCCTTGTCTCCGATCTAGTATTGCATTTTGCCACTAGGTGCCTCAATGTAATAGACCAGGATGGTTGGTTTAGTTGGGGCATACTCAGTAGGGATGGAATTTGACAATTTTGTGAACCTAGTATTGATATCGTCCATTGTTTCTATGTATTTATTCTTTATGTTGGTAAAGGACACAAGTTGATGCCGAGGTTCTTTCTTTTCACTGAACTTGTTGGTGAAAGAAGTTTTGAAAGCTACTAGGCTATTAAAGGAATTGTCTAGTAAATTGCTATACCAATCGCCCACCTTTCCATCCTGAGATAGAGCAAATAACTTCATATACACATCATCATGTTGGCAGAACGGATCATTTATATAAGCGTTGATACACCTAGAAACGTTCCTGAGGTGCATGGTAGAGGTAATGGCATTAGTGGCTGTATACACCGGGAGCTTCTCGATAGTTTTGTTTGGAAGATGGTGGGGTTGACCTGCTATCTGAGAAAAGTCAAGTTGAGTAAAATACTCAGCCATTATGTTAGAAATAGTGGTATTAGTGTTTTCAGGAAATAAAATGAGGATGTCTGAAACAAACTCAGATCCAAGTTCTGCAAGGATCTTGGGAGAAGATAGTTTTTTTAATCTCCTCCTTAAGACCTTTTCAGGGTTAGGGATGAAATCGACCAAACCTATAGATTTTCTTCTAGTAGAATACCTTGAGGTGTTAAATGATAGTGGAGTCGCCAGGTGGACTTAAGTCTAATTTCAGAGAGTGATTGGACTAAAAATATACCAAAAAGGATAAAAAGGTAAAAACTAAAAGAAATAAAGGTCGTCTAGGAACAAAAAGATTTGTCTCCGGCAACGATGCCAAAAGATGTTGTCAACTGATTGCACACCAGCAGTAGAAATCTTCCGAAATCTATCTCCTCACTTGAGAAAGTGGGAGAGGTGTGACCTAGGGGGAAAGCATAGAGCTAGGTACTGTCACGTACTCCTAGCTCCTTCATTTAGGCTAACTCCTGACGAAGCCAAGGGGGGTAGTCCCTAACAAAGAGTTTTCTATGGGTCAATGTTTAAGTTAAATTTTAAATGTTTTCAGATGCGGATGGGTGTTGTTTAGGATTTATTGTGACTTTAGATAATTAATGTGATGAATTGAGCATAAGACAAGGCAATCCACGTTGCTATCACTGGAATTAAAAGATAGACAAATATTTGAGCAATTCACAAAAATAAATAAAGCATTCACAGATATGACTTATAATCAAACATTCAATGGACAAATGGCCCAGATTATCAACAATGTTAAAATATGGAACCAGTTCCTATGGAGTAAAATTATTGGAGATGCTTCGTGTTTAGAAAGATGTGAATCCCAAAAGATGCCAGTGAATGTTAGGTTTTGCAAGTGCTCTTGGTAATTTTTAAGAGTTTTTAACTGTGGTCTTGCTTTATGGTGTCAACAAAAAGGTTTATCAAATCTGGGAGACTCTTCTAAGTCACCTCCATTGAAGACATGTCGGGCCCGCCCAGTATCCCAGGCTGATATTGTCAAGTGACCAGCTAGCTAAGAATCTATGACAATGGGAGGTTCTAGCGCCTCTACTAGGAAGTACTTTGGAAGAATCCCTACAATTTCGGTGTGTTGGTTATGGGGCATTTAAGTGTTATTAGGTTACTCTTGTGGGGTTTAAATATCTAGTGTCGTTTCTGGGTACTCCCATCTAGGATTGGTCAGAGCATACTCCGCCAAGGAGGGAGGGGGGTTAATTAATTAAAGGGGTGTGAGTTGTGAATTTTATTAAGTTAATTAATTAAAAATCTCTGACAGAGAGCGCTCTTGACCTTGTCTTATGACAGTGGTTCAAGAGACTTAGCTAATGTAGATGATACTAATGTAGGGGTTTTGAAAACCTAAGGTGCTCTCCGATAGAGAGTGCTCTAGACTTGTGTTTCTACAAGTTCAAGAGTCTTACTTATGGATGATTTGAATTAAACAAACACAATAATTAATATGAAAGGTGGTTGATTAAAACTCTCTGACAGAGAGCACTCTTGATCCACCTTATGGTGAGATTCAAGAGATTTTGGTTCTTCTTATGATTTAACAATTTATAACAAGATACCAAGAAGCAACGATGAATCTAGAAATTAGTAAGAATGAAACTAAGTCTAATCAAAGAACTAAACTAATTGCTTAAGGAAAACTATACTAAGTAAATCATGAAAATGAACATAAGACACACTTCCCCAAAATAGGGGAAGTAGAAAAGGAAGGAGACTTCCTCCCACTCGGCTCTTTTTATTAATCTTTTACAATGATGATGTGTTCTTTGCTTCTTGGAAGAATGGGGAAATAAGGGGATGCAAGAAGAGGGATAGCGGTATTTTTGTTCTTTTTTCACTCCTTGTTTGTTTGTGGCCTTTGGGCTCTCCTTCACCTGTCTGCAATCTAAGAGATCTAGACACACACTTTTTATGATATTAGTTGATCAAAAATAACTTGAAATTTAATCTATAAACTAGCTAAAAACATTTACCCAAACTCACCAAGAAGAAGGAAGAAAAGAGGCAAGAAAAAGGCAAGGTAAGAGGGGTGAAAGAGGGGTGGAAAGAGAGCAACAGGCAAGTCAAAAGAAGGCTGGAAACTAAGTGAGAAATAAGGTTGTCAATCAGATAAAGAGGGCTGAAAAATGAGGGTGAAAAAGGATGAAACTACAGCCCAAAAGATGGTTGAAGAAAAGGATGGAAAAGGGCTGCAAAAAGTGGAAACAAAGAGGCAAAAGAGGGCTGTCCAGAAGGAGAAAAGTGGACAGAAAACAAAAGGAAAGAAAGGCTGCAAATAAAAGGCCAAAAAGACTTAAAATAAAGCCCAAAAGATGGCCCAGAAAGAGGATGGAAAGGGGCTTCAAAAAGTGGAAAAAGGGGGCAAAAGAGGGCTGTCCAAAGGGAAAAAAAGTGAGGAAAAGTGGACAGCGAACTAAGGGAAGGAAAGGATGCAAATAAAAGGCCTAAAAGGATGAAAATAAAACACAAGGAAGCCAACCGGGGCAAAGACTAAGTGAATGAATGTTCACTTTAGCCCAAACGTGCCCTAATCCCAAGAAAATAAAGATTTTTTAATTTGAATGATGAATAAAAGCAAAGAGAGAATGGTCAAACCTGTGGACCTTTTTAAAGCACCTGGATCTCATGAAGCATGCAATTACCGAAAAAGCGTACTTGACTCCAAGAGAAGAACATGCAACTGAGCTTGAACTTCTACTTGGTTGGATGGAAGGATCTGCAAAATGACACTCATAGACTTGCCATACAAAGACTAGATCATGTATTGTTCACAAATTGAAATAAAGAAGAGCATGAACTACAACTGAATAAAACAATGCTCTTTTTTAAATTCTAGAAGTAAATCAATAAACAGCTAAATTGCAGACTGCAAATACCTATTCTTATGTGCTTATAGAAGCCTTCTAAAGCATAAAATCATAAGCTCAAATAAATAAGAAAGAAAAGCATTAAAACAACATCACCTCATCCATCAAGTGCAATCATCCAAAGAATCACACCACATGAGCTTCCAAAGCCTTAATTTTTTTCCAATGGTTGCATAGAAGCAACAAGCAATTACAAAAGTTTCACCATAGTTTCTCTACACAAAAATCCATCCCCAATAGAGCTGAAAGAGCCTCTATTTAAGAAATGAGAGAGTGCTAAAACCCTAAAACCAAAAAACCAACCCTGTTGCATGGGAAAGTTGCATGCTAGGCTTGGAAACCTACTTTGTTAGGTCTGGGAATCCTACTGATGGTGTAAGCTTCAGTCTTCACCTTGATCAAATCACCAGACCAATGAGAGCTCTCCATCTGATTTTTAGCTGGAGATGACATGTCTGATAACTGATAATAAATTAATTACTCTCTTAATGATGACTGAAGCTGAGTTATGATAACTCCAATCATCATAAGTGTTCCATGAGATGTCATTTAGCCTTTTATTTTACTGAATTTGGATTCATTTGGAGAGTTTTAGTTTTCTCTAAAATAATCATTTTTTTAATAAAAATCATTTTTAATAAAAATAATTTTTTAACTAAAAATCATTTTTTAATAAAAATCATTTTTTAATAAAAATCATTTTTTTACTAAAAATCATTTTTTTACTAAAAATCATTTTTTTACTAAAAACTGACTTTTTTGAGTAAAAAGGCATTATGTGTCCGATTACTGATCTGAAAGTTGGTTCTGACTCGCTGGATGATCAAGAATGATTTTTGAGTTAATGTTAGAGCCATAAATCACTGAATCTGGAGTCCGGATCACGAACTGGTTTTTTCCATTTAATTTATGGAAAATTTAAACCAAAAAACTTAGGAAAAGTAATTAAAATTAAAAAATTAAAAATTAAGTTTTCTCTGTTCGAAAAAGATTTTTTCTGAAATTTTTTATGTGTCCATATGACTTAGGACATGACCATGATCTATCTAATTAATGTCTAGTTGGCTTATAACACTCAGTTGGGTTCTAATAACCCCCCAAGGCCCAGAATTCAACATCGGGCATTCCATCTTTGGAGGAAGCAGGAGAAAACCTCGTCAATTATACTCGGCTGAATGCAAAGCATGATTGTCAGGGGAAAAAAACTCCCTGGAATACCCTATTTGAGATTCTACATCTCAGGAGATCGAACCACTAAAAAATATCCTACTAGCACATTTTATTACAAACCCTGCGGGGCCATGGTCAAAATTATTCAAATAAAAAAGTGACTACCAATATTGGCTAGACAAGCAGATATATCAACTGATACACTGGAATCAGGATTTGAACAAGTCTTTCAACCGACGGCTCCTTAGGTGACCCAACTATGGTACAAAAGGTTGGATAACAACCATGATGACAAAAGGTTCCGTCATATCATGCTCTTTGCGGGTATGAACATTGGTCGTGAGCAGGAGCTTTGTTTTGACTACAATTACAATGTGGATCAGGTTCATGATCCTGATGGTAACATAAAGAAGAAACCTTGCTACTATGGCTCTGCAGAGTGCACTGGGTGGATGTATTAAGTACTGGGTTCAAGATTTGATTTATAACCAGGGAATTTTGTCGAGGTATTGAACTAAACTCTCTCCATTCATACTTGTTTGGTATGATAACCCTACTTCAGGTAGATTTTTTCTTTAACTTCTGTTATTAGAAATCCTCATACTCATTTTCTATTTAAACAGTTCATTTTGGACCCTTCTCACTTTATTTATTTCATTATTTTTTTTTTGGTTAGGTGGATATTTCAGCGTCAGTGTCGTTTTGATGTTTTAATACTTTCAATTATTTTTTTTGAATTTTTAATAATTTCAATAATTGTTTGTTGCAGTAAGCTGGGTATGCACCTAATGATAGTTATGCAACTTTTTAACAGTGCTATGTTTAATTGAACCTGTGATGTCATCTTATTTTTCTAATTGATGAGTGAAATCTTATGTGATAATCTTGATTTGATGAGTGAAATCTTATGTTGTAATCTTGATTTTCTCTGAGATTCTTAAGGTAACTGCAGTGTTAGAAGATGTGCATGCTCTTATCTACCCAATGTGATGTTTGGGTGAAATATTTTGCAGCTGGGACCTGGTGATATGCATATAAAGTATTAATGCAATGATTTCATATATGACAAAAGATTACTCTCTTTTTAGTATAGTTATGTCTGATATCATATTGGGACATGATGAAAGTAGTGGTGGTTAGGTATTGGGATGTGATGAAACTAGTGGTTATTAGGTATGTGGAGTACTTGTAAATATACATTGGGTGATGTTATTATTCATTACTATTATAAATTTTTATAATTATATGCTTGTTTTATTGAATATGTTTATGTTTTTAATTTTTAATGCTCTTGTGTATGAAAATTTAGAAGTAATGAATCATGATAAATCTAAAGAGAGTTTGGCATATGGGATTTTATTAGAGAATTTGATGTGGATTATTAGTACCCTTGCTAGAGGTGTATGTGTTGGCCACATAAATACACCTATGTTTTAACAATAGGTCAACTTGGAGTTGGCATGTATGATGTATGATCATTTTGATGTATTTTAAATCATTTTGAAGAATGACATGTATGATGTATGAGCATTGATGTATTTGTATGATATTGGCATCATAGCATGTTTTTGTTTTGGGGACTCTACAACCCAGTTAGGCCTCATTAATTATTTATTTTGTTCTAGATATATATTGCATTGTTGGACAATAGACTTTGTGTTATCTTGATATATTCACAGTGTAAGATATATACATGACTAGACTTTGGATATTTTATCTCTAATGTTTTCGAATCATGACTATAACCTTTAAACTATTGTTTTTTTTTTAATTTATTTTTTTAAAGTATTTTTTAGTATACACGGTCATTAAATTCAAATGAGTTGAGTCATTATTGATTTAGAGTCTTAGTCAAAGTTCCTAGTAAAAGTTGACCCTCAACTCATTTGGACTCTTAGAGTTCTAGTTTTAAAACATTGATACACATTGTGATAGTACATTAGTATCTTTTCTTGATACATTAATTATTAATAATTATGCTCATACTTAAATATATTATTTTTTTGTATATTATAAATATATAATTTCATGAGGATTGTGTACATTCAAGCCTCATTTGAATTAAATAATTTGTTGAATTGTTTCATATGTATAAATGTATAGTTGGTAATTGATGAGTAAAATCTACTTTGTAATCTCGATCTTCTTTTTATTCTTGGCATATATGCACTCTTGGAACTACTACCTAGGCACTGTGAGTTGTTTGGGCACATGATCTATTTACAGCTGGGACTTTGTGATATGAATTTGAAGGATTAGTACAATCTTTTCATGGTTACATTAGTTGTTTTCTCATGTTTAAAATAAATATCACTCCATCTGTTTTGGGTAAAAGGTTGCTTTAAATTACTAAAGGAAAAACATTGTATTGGTGTTGTATATTTGTTGGAAAATCCAAATTGCAAATTCGTTGAAAAAGCTAAATTATAAACACAAGGAAATAAAATTTTATAGCAATAAGATGTTGGAAGAAGCAATGGAAGATTACACTAATAGGCATAATTCTTAAAGGTAAGTCAAGAGTTTTCTATTTTCCTCCACAAATTGGATAATGGGAGAGTTGCTCAAAGAATCTAGTTTGCTTCCAAAAATTGGGGAATGGGTGGGTTGTTTAAAAGGTATGCTTAAGTAGATATGTAAATCTGCATGTGTTCTTTCTCATGGGAGAAAGAGATGAAAAAACGCGTGGACCAATATAGGAGTTTTCACATAAGAGGAAGTGGACCATAGTATGAATAAAGTGGAGGAAGTTTTTAACATATTTAGATGTACTTCAAGAGGATATTTAGAAATGGTTATAAAGACATTGTAAACATAAATATAATATTTTATGCTAATATGGTTTTTAGTTTGATATTTGGTCAATTTTATTAGACACCTTCATTAAATTTAAAAATAATTAGTTAATTAAATGTTAGGTCAAACTTGAAATTTGATGTCAATGTACAATGGTTGAAGTGGCATGTGCCAATTTACTTGAGAAACTTTTCACCTTAATTTTTAATTTTGTGCAATCCTTTCATTAATTAATTTATTATTTTTTGAATGTTGTGAATTCAAATAATATAAATTTATTTTTTATGCTTGAATAATATAACCTCATATGGTATTATTTCTATGTGAAAAATTGAATGTAAGTTTTATATATATATATATATATATATATATCAATGATTTTGTGGATGGATACATGCACCATTTTCAATAATATTTATTAACATTATTTTCCATTTTCAAGAATATTTATTAACACTATTTTCTAGTTCAATGCCCATTTTCATCTTAAGAATATTTATTAGCATTCTTTCTTAGTTCAGTACCCATTTTCATGTATATATATATATATTTGTTAGTAGTTTAGGTTTAATAAGATTTTATTTAAAAATTTCTAGTTTTTATGAGTGTTTTTTATTTTTTTATATTAATTTGTAATAATGCGGTGATTTAGGTTTAAAACTTTATTTTGTAGGTTAATTTCTTCACAAGTTTTGTATGTTATTTACTAGTTTGGTATAGAGTATTAGTTAGGTGGAATTTCATTGAATTCTAATTGTTCTTTTTTTTTAATTTTATTCTTATGAGGGTAATTTGCTATAACCCAATTTCTATATGGTATAATAGCTATAGTTTCCCACCTTATGTTTTTTATTTGCTGCAAGCGATCATTTTTCTTAGACGATCTTGAGTATGAAGTTCAATTTTGAAGTTGTTTTAGTAGATTATTTTTCCTTATCTACATAGCTATTCTTATCTAATGTTGGGACGCATGGAAAATGAGATAAATTGTCTTGTATAAATAAGTATAGTTATAAATATAAAAATTTATTTAAAAAAATATTTTCCATATATTCTAATGCTTACATATTAAGTGTAATGACCTAACTAGTCTTGACTCTAGGAGTTTCAAATGGCACCAAAGGGTCCCAAATTTGAAATAGAATATTATGATGAGTCTTAATACCTCTCAATAGACTCTATGATCATTTTAGGAATGACTTTATATCTCTGCAACTTCATTTGGGGTTAATAACAAAAAGGGAAAAATTACTAAGAAATTATGATGAAATGCCCCCTAGGGTGTAGGACAAAAGGGATTCCCAACTCATGTACGACCCTCCCAAATTTATAAGCATAGTATTAGGAATGATATAAAACCTCATGGACTATCATTACACATGGTTATTAGTTTTGAAAATTGGATTTACAGTTTAACATCCATTTGATAACTTTCTATGATATTGCTTAAGGGGAAATGACATAGATAGATTGATTTTAAGTCATAAAAAGAAAATGAAATAGTTCATAATAGAGAATGATGAATGGAGACCATATAAAAAATAAAAATAACTTCCTAAAACACATTTAACGTCATATAAATTCCTTAATATAGATGAGATATGTATCTCCTTTGAAATGGAAGCTAAGACATGAAAAATAGTCAAACAGTAGCTTGGAATGTGGGCATTTGTGCACATGTATTTTTTATGATTAAAATTACAGAGAGTAGGGACACCATATTACAGATCCAAACATAATGTACCCAATATTGGGCATTAACTAATCTCAACCAAGCATAACCACCATTCTCACATGTGTGCCATCATATGAAAACATGGGGAATAGTGAGATGGGATGAAAGAAAGGGGAAATATATGAGGCCCAATTGTATCAACATTCAATATGCAACTAGAACACTTCATTCAGATCCAAATGCGAGGTTTGTGTGGCCTCTCCAACAACCAATTTGGATAAGAATCCAACTCCCTCGAAATTGATTCACTAACACCGAGAATGAACACTCGCTGTGCAATAGACAAGCAAGAGATTTTAGAAATGCCAAAATCCAAATTATAAAAATGATAAAAATCCATTCTCCTTCCTCATGACATATTTTTATAATCCTCATTGGGTCCCCTAAGGTCGAATTCTCCTCCATAGGATTCCTCCAACTCATCCCAGTAGTTTAGTAACTCCTATGACACTTGTCCTCTTCCTCGTGCTTCAATTATTTCCCCAATTCGAATTGATGCCTCTAACCCCCAAATGAACCCTATTGGTGGCTATTTTTAGTGATTTAATTTCATATTTTTATAGGTTTGCAATCAGTTCTACAATCACGATTGAATTTGTCATAGATTCTTCCATCATAGTTTTCATAGAGTGCATGGAATCTCTCTTCAAGTGGCACACATTATCTTCCTAGCTTCTTCCTCTTCCATGGGAGTTACTTCCCTTCACCAATTCAAATTACTTGGATCATGATATTTTACTTGAAACCTATTTACCTCCCAACAACATTCCATTCCCCATAATTAGGAAATTTGTAGGTTGGTTATGGCAAGTGTAGGGAGGAATCTAGCCACACAGGGACTCTATGAACATCCAAGTGTATCCATGAAGTAATGCTACTTTATTTTTTCCACATTTATTATTTATATGTTCATATTTAATGTGTATATGGAAAAAAAAGGTCATATTGGGTCTCATACCTCCCTTATTACAAAATTTTATGCCTCCACCTCAACCTAGGGAACTAGTAGGTTAGTTAGACATTGTTTGCTAGCAGTCTTATTTGGATGGGGACATGAAATTCCTCCACACTCAAGATTTCTTTTCCTCCTACAATGCCAATTTTCTATGCTACAAAAAAATTTCATCTTCCCCAAGTGGCTTCCTCACTATGAAAATCCTTCCATTGTACCAAGAATTCCCTTATAGTTTCACTTCTTAACTTCCTTTCCCTTGTCTTCAATATTCTTTCTAGAATGAGAGTAAGTTGTCCTTCATCATCCAAGGGAGATAATTTTTCTGAAACTGAAATATTCTATAGCATTACATTCTTTAGACATGAAACATTAAACACATTATGGATTTTACTTCCTGCTGGAAGTTCCAATTCATATGCCACTTCTCCAACTTTTCGAACTACTTTTTAGGGACCATAAAACCTTGGTTTGATATTTTTTTAAACTTTACCTTTTATGGTGGTATTTTTTGTAGGAATGCAACCTAAAATAAACCAATTCATTCACTTGGAAGTGTCTCTCCACTCTATGTTGATTTGCATATTTTTTTTGTTGATTTCGGGAAACATAGAAGTTATCTTTTAGAACCTTCAAAATATATTAACTTTCTTCAATCCAATCCTTAGATTTTGATGCTCTAATACCACCAAAGATGTGGTCAATAAAAGTGTATGCATAATAACCATAAAGTTCTTTTAAATGAGACATGCTAATGGACATATGAAAAGTAGTTTTATAGAAAAACTCACCCAAATGCAACCATTTGATCCATGCCATTTGTTTCCCACTAACATAGTACCTCAAGTATCCCTCCAACCATTGATTCACTGTCTTTGTTTGGCAATTAGTTTGTGGATTATATCTTGTGCTAGGAGTCAAATTGTTCCCCACCATCTTGAAGAGTTCTTTCCAAAATGCACTAAAAAATTGGTTATCTCTATCACTAACAATGCTCTTAGGAATCCCATGCAATCTGAAAAATTATCTAAAGAATAGCTCAACCACTTGTGCAACACTAAAATTTGTAGTAATATAAGAGAAATGATAAAATTTACTGAATCTATCCACCACTACAAATATGCAATCCTTACCAAGTACGTTTGGTAAACCAGTGATGAAATCCATAAAAATGCTCTCCTATTTCTGTCCTGGTATAGGAAAAGGGTGTAAGAGACTAGTTGAATCATTTGTGCTCCACTTTTTTCTGCTGACATGTTGGGAATTTATTAACATATTTATTAACATCATTATTTAACCCTTTCCAAAAGAATATTTCTCTCAACACTCGATATGTTTTGAAGAAACCACGGCGGTCTGCTACTGGAGAATAATGAGCTCGCTTCAAGACTTTCTCCTTCAAACTAAAACCAGGGACCAAATATATTCTATATTTGTAGTAGATGATTCCTTCTAACACCTTATACCTATCATCATGGTTATTCCCATAAAAATATTCACAAGAAAACTTATCCTTGGCATATTCTACTTCCAATATAGCTTTCCAATCTTCTACAACATCCATTAGAGAAATAGAAGGTATTCTATATAAGGCATTTGCTATCACATTATTCTTTCCCTTCACATATTCAATATAAAAATAAAATTCTTGAATCTTACTCACCCACTTTTTTTTCATTTCATTTAGATCCTTTTGAGTGAGGAAGTACCTTAAGTTGTTATGGTGAGTCTTCACCACAAACTTGTTTCCCACCAAGTATTTCCTAAAATTGATCAAAGCATGCGTGATGGATAACATTTCTTTGTCATAAATAGAGTAAATATTTTCATTTGGTTTTATGTTCCTAATCTCGAAATATATTGGGTGTTTTCCTTGCTTTAGGACTGCTCCAATACCCTCCATTTATGCATCACACTCCAAGATAAATGGTTTAGAAAAATCACGCAATGCAAGAATAAGACAATTGCTCATTACCACTTTTATTCTTTGGAAATCCTTTTCATCCTCTTCATGTCATTTGAAAGATTCCTTATTTTTCAAATTAGTGAGAGATGAAGTGAGTTGGGAGAAACTCCTCATAAATTTTCTATATTAGGTTCAAATCCCAAAGAATCCTTTCAATTCAGTGAGATTTTTGGGACGAGGCCATTCTATAATGGCATTTATTTTTTCCATGTCCACCTTCACACCATATTGACCAATGACATGTACAAGATACAAAATTTATGTCAAAGCTAACTCGCATTTTGACAACTTAATAAACAAATATTGATCATGCTGAATTTTTAATAGCACTTCTAGATTATGCAATTGTTCCTTCCTTGTTTTATTGTAAATAAGAGTGTTGTCAATGAAAAATAGTACAAACTTATGAAGTTTCTTGTGGAATATATTGTTAACGTGTGATTTAAATGTAGGAGGATCATTTTTCAATCCAAAAAGCATGGAAAAAAACTCAAAGTGACCATAGTGACATATCAAATCAGTATTTGCTATGTCTTCCTCCCTCATTTGAATTTGATGATAACCAGATCTATAGTCAATATATAAGAATAACTTTGATGCATGGAGCTCATCCATGAGCTCATCAATCCTTGGGATGGGAAACTTATTATTCATTTTTTTTTTGTTCAATTATCTAAAATCATTGCACATCCTCAAGGTTCCATCCTTTTCCTTTACCATAACATTTGAAGAAGCACAAGGGCATGAACTAGGCCTTATGAGACCCAAATCCAAATTTTTTTTAATGGCCTCCTCAATCTCATATTGAATAATTTTGGGGTTCCGATAGGGATTTATTTTTATAGGTTGGGTTCCTATGTCTAATTGAATGGCATGCTCCACCCCTTTTCTGGTGGCCTTCCTCGGGGAAGATCTCCAAAAAATCTCTCATACTTATCCAAAACCTACTCTATCTCCATAGGATTCTTGAAAACCTTAAAGTGAGGCTTAGAATATGTAATCAAACATTCAAAAAACCATTCAGTGTCTCCATACCTGAAGATATACCTCATACTATGAGAGGAAACTACTTGATTTGGGTAAATTTCCATCCCTCTCAACAATATGGGTTTCCCATCAAAAATTTTGAACCTAATTTCAGGGACTTGATAGTTCACTATATGTTCTCCTAAATAATATAACCATTGGATTCCCCAAACCACATATGTATCAGCCACATTCACTACATAGAAGTTGTTAGTAATAGTATGATTTCCTATAGTAACTTGGAGCTTTAGAATCCATTTGGTGGAGTCCACAGAATTGTTACCTGGAATGATGATAGTGAAGTTATGAGTGGATTATCCATCCACTAGGACCATAACCCTTTTCACTTCTATGTTACCCTTGAGTCTAAGGGTGTGAAATCTAGGAACACCTCAAAGTACTAAAATTTTTCGTATATGAGGAGTGGGATTTTCCTTATGTTGTTTCATACCCTTCTTCTTGAATGACAAGTTGTATTTCTTCCTACACTCCCTCTTCCTTGTATTTAGAGAATACTTCAATGTAGTGTGCCTTCCCTTTAGCACACTTATGTCTCGAAACTCAAGGTTGCTGAAATGTGAAGCACAATTTATTTCTTTTGAGTTCTTATTTGCTTGGACCTTTGTTATTATCCTTGACAAAATATTCATTTTCTCATGGTTTCCTCCCTTATTTGAATTTGGGAGGAAAATCAGGATTATGGGGATATTTTGTTTTTGGCAACACATTCTACAAGTATCTTGTCAAATTCATGGCATCCTTCAATGCAGCTGGCTTGTGGGATTTCATGAGCCCTTTCAAAGGTTCTGTTAATCCTCCAGTAAATAGAAAAACCAACCTAACCATCTACACATCAAAAACCATTACTGAGACCTTTAAAATTCTAACATATATGGTTTATGGGTACAAACTTGCTTTAATTGTGGTAATTATTTGAAAGGGAATTGAAGGTATTTCTTATCAAATCTCTCTATGAAGGCATTGGAGAAAACCTCATAAGATGAATCCGATAATGTCCCAAGGATCTAAGACCATGGAACCACGAATGATTGGCTCCTCCTTCAATATGTAGAATGAATATTTTCAATGCATCTTCTTCCACCATAAGATTCAATTGGAAATACACACTTAGTTGTATCCAAGAATTAGTAGACATTTGGGAAGAACAATCAAAGGAAGGAATAATTAATTTTCCTATGGTATACTTAAATTCTTGAATTAGAGAAGGTTTGATATTCCAACTTCCTCCTTGCTTAATCTGATGAGAGGCCCTATGGAATTGGATTGAAACGAATAAATTTCCTAAATTTTCCACTCAGTTGACGCCGATTATTTGTTGCTTCCTTCATGCCATAAGTGGGGTCAAGGCTTTCTTCAGGCTCGAAAAAATTAGGAATTGTAGGTCCATTCTAATTCTTCAATTCATGGGGTTTGTTTTGAGGTCAAGTATTTGAGAAAATAACTTCTCCATATGTATTCTTCTCATCGTGAGGTGTACTATTACTACTCCCTTGTGTTGACTTTCTCCCAACTTGGCTAGCCAACAATTCAAACACTGCATAAAATGTCTGGTCATATCTTCAATATATGACTTCATAAATGTTTTAATATCCTCCTTATCATTGTAACAACCTGGTTTTGACCCCATTTGCATTAAATGTATATGATGTATATATTGTAATTAATCATGGTGTGGAGCTAAAGGAAAAATCCTCACCATCGATTTGGAATTTTATGTTTCAATGATTAAAAATCATTGTTGATGGACATTCAAACCTTTAGGACCAATGGGGAAAATCCAAATGTCAAATGGAAAACCTATCAAAACTGTCAACTACCCTTTTCTTGTCTTTTTCCCCAATCATTTATTTCTGCCAGAAGTGGTTGAGGTAGTTATTACATGGGAATGGGAAGAGTATGGGAAAAATTTGAATTGGGAAGAGCACCCATTTTTGAAAAAGGCATTTTGACTCCTCGAGCAAGTAAAAACCCAAAAACGTATGCCCATTCTACCAGGCATTCATGTTTTTAAATTTTCCCACCACCATTCTCTCATTCACGTGAGCTCTCTCAAGCATCCAGAGTTTCCTGTGTGTATCCATTCATGTTTTTGTAGTCAGCTCCAATATTTTCCAAGATGGGAAATATTTTTTGGTAATGCCCAGTGGATTGGGCAAGGGACCATGATTTCTAGGTATTTGATGACCTGTGTTTGCCCACGTGAAGTGATCGAACAATTCTAGAAATTGAATTTCTATCAGGGGGGTTGTTTTACCCATTGTCATTTTTTTTTTTGAAAAATGTTTTTCTTCAAACCCAGATCTTGCATTTTGTTGTGTGTGCACCCTTGGTTTTATTATAAACCAGTTTGGAGTGGAACTGGGGAGAAATTAGCTTGATAAACCAAGCGGAGAAAGGAACCTCACAGCTAGATCAAGAAGAGATGGATTTTCTTCTTCACACACCGTGAACATCACTGGAAGGGAAGGCATAGTCTGAGGTACTGTGTACCAGAGAATGGGATTATTCCTTGTCTTTGGTGTGTAGGTGTTGGGAAATACAATATAGATTGTGTGTAGGTTTCCATAGCTCTGTGCTTGAGCTCACTAGCTTAGCAATTCAACCATTCCACCTCATTGGCTGAATTTTGATAAATCCTTGGTTGTGTGTGAGTCTTCTAGCATTAATGGAATACTTCCCATCTTAGGGGTGGAGGTATTGCTAAGAGATTGATTATCACACTGGCCTATGGTTGGGTGGAACGTTGCAGTGATGT
Source organism: Pseudotsuga menziesii (assembly GCA_001517045.1). Classification (NCBI taxonomy): domain Eukaryota; kingdom Viridiplantae; phylum Streptophyta; class Pinopsida; order Pinales; family Pinaceae; genus Pseudotsuga; species Pseudotsuga menziesii. The sequence continues at coordinate 267,128 of LPNX010269995.1, forward strand.
AGCTGGTTGTGGGACAAGCTTCTTTCAAGATAAGTATTCTTGTATATTTTATCTGTGCAACTGTATATGTGTATAAATTAATATGAACATGTTAAATGGTGTGAGTGAATGAATTTTTCTTCCGATGTATGTTAATAATTATGCATCTGTGTAAGTTTAAGTTCAATGCATTTTTATATTTACGTTCATGGGGCTAGAATGCCCAGATTAGATATCACTATGTTCCTGTTCCCTCTTGGGTGGACGAGTGGGGACGTGACAATCATCCTATGAGAATTGATTAACGATAGGATCTAGGAGCTAAGGGAATCCTCACAATTTGATATTATTCACAAATTATGTAGAAAAGATCTGAAAAAAAATTAACACATACAAATGTCATCAATAATTGAGTTTATTATGACTTTCCAACATGTAAATATATCTGGATAAGGTTTATTTTACATTAGGAAGAATTCGCTAGCCTTTGGAGGACATTTGCATGCATACATGTGTCTGGATAGGATTTGACCCTCAAACCCTCCTAGGTGGAACAATGAGCTCCCAAACCATACCAAATGGTCACAAATGCTAGTGTGAATAATGATAGAGTGTACTAGAACATAAAGGAGGGATGGATAGGCATGGGTGATCACATGTGTTACTGGGAGTGGCTCTAGGAATCAATAAATGACCAAGGAGAGCAAAAAACTACCAAATACATGCACTAGAGATTATGGTCAAATAGTTTCCATGATTTAAGGGATGGGGAATGCACCAAGACTAATATGTCATCAATGCGGGTGTCTGGGAAACCAAAATAATGAAATTGGAGTGCCTCAACTGCAATGAATGATTCAAAAAGACTTATTAGACCAAGGTTGATCATAATAGGCTAGTTTTGGACCATATGACATAGCATGAAAGTTAATGAAAATGTATTCTAGGTGTATGATGATGGTACTAATCTGGATTAGTAATATAAAACCCCCCTTAACCCTAACATAGTAAAAATTATACAAAATTATTATTGAGGTGTTGGAAACTAAGGCTCAAGTCACCTCTTGCAGCAAATTTATTAGTCCATAAAATTAAGGTAAGGAGGAAAGCCTCATGGGAACAAAACCTCCCCTCTAAAATGGACATGGAGAAAATTATGAAAGTGAATATCATCCATCACCATGTCAGCCACTCCAATAATGGATCTCAGATAGGTGAATGTCTTCTATGTGAATCTCTTGGTGAAGATGTCAACAATTTTCTCTGCAGATGGGAAATACTACAACGATATCACTTTCTCATGCACCAAGCTCGAGACGTAGTACATGTGTATATCAATTCTTTGGTCCTCTCTATCTGCACTATATCAATGGAAATATTGATTTCACTTTGATTGTAACACCAAATTACCGTGGGTGAATCAAAAGCAAATCCAAGTTCCCCAAGAATACCTTGCAACCACACACATTGTGTAGTTGCATTCACTACTCGTTTGTACTCGGCCTCAAATGAAGAGAGGGATACTGTGTGTTTTTTCTTGCTTTACCAGAATATGGAACCATTTTCAAGAATGAACACATAACATGAAGTGGAATTTATGTCAATGGAATCTCTATCCCAATCAGAATAAAAAAAATCCAACTAGTTATAGTGAAGAACTAGCAACATAGTGCACCCCGAAGTGTTTAGTTCCTTGCACATAATGCAAGATTGTTTTTGCACCCTTCCAATGGTTCTCATGATGATCCTGAATATATA
>LPNX010269995.1:269451-321900 GCA_001517045.1 Pseudotsuga menziesii
CCGATGGAGATGCACGAAAATCACCTAGTTTTATTCCTGAGAGGAATGGGAACTTGGATGCCTTACATACAGCCATTTTGAACTTCCATAACAGGTCTGCAACATACTTTTTTGGGCTGACCTTGATCCCTACTTCATATTTCTCACCCTCTAATCCAACAAATTGCCTCAACAATCCAAGGGCAGTCATGGGAATTCAATGTGGAAAGAAGACATAATTGATCCAATTTCTTTAATGAAGACAAATGTAATAAAAATGTCATCAACATACACAAATATTACCTAAAATAAGTCACCAAAAATTTTCAAATACACATTAGTATCATATTTACATCTTTCAAATCCAATCGATAAAAAAAAATTGTCCATCTTGGTATACCAAACCCTTGGGGCTTGATTGAGGCCATAGAGATACTTCTTTAACTTGATAACAAGTGAAGCATAATGAATGAAACCTTCATGATTATGCATATATATCTCCTCATGAAGGTCACCATGAAGATAATCACTCTTTACATCAATGTGGTGAACCTCCCAGGGCTTAGATGCAACAATGGATAAAACTAGCTTGATAGAGTCCATCTCTCCAACTAGTGCAAATGTATATGTATAGTCCACTCCTTGGAATTGAAATAATCCTTGGGAAACCAAAATGGCATTATAATTGATATCAAAACCATCAACATCCACTTTTTTCCTATAGACCCACTTACATTGCACTAGTTTCATCTTGGAGGGCAAGGGAACCAATTCCCAAGCTCATTATCTTGCAATGACCTGAACTCTTCTTGTAGATCGATGTTTTACATATTTGGTCAAGTGAATATTCCTGATATGTTTGAAGATCATATCCAACCATTATGAATCATCTCCCAGAAATATTCAATTCACAATTTGATAAGGAATTTTGAAATTGAGATCTAGTCTTTCTAGAGTCCAGTGGATCTCCAACAAGATCCCCAGCTACTACAATGGTTTTTTCATCCCACTTTGTACGAATGGGTGAGTAATGATTTCAATGCATATCATCATCATCATCATCAATATAAGAATCAGAAATATCAAAGGGAGAATAATCACTTACATCATCATGGAGTGGTGGATGTGAGCAATCCCCTTGAGCTAGTTCGATCTCATGCATGGGACCTTCTTTGAACTTTACACTCCTTTCAATGAAGGTTTCCTAAGATGAGGGATCAAATAGATTGTATCCATTTGCATATTAATCATATATAACCATAATTTACTCATTTATTTTAGTTTTAAAGGCCTTTCTATTCTAGGGAGGAATCCTAGCCCAAGCCTTTGAGCCAAAAATCCTAAAATTAGAGACATTGGGCTTGTGACCACTTCAAGCCTCAGATGGAATTTTGACATCCAATGCTTTATACGGAGATATTTTTTGGACATATGCAACACAATTGAGATCTTCAACCCATAGATTAGGATTCAAATCCTTTTCTTCCATCACACAGGTTTCCATCTCCTTAAGAGCCATGTTCTTGCATTCTATAACACCATTCTGCAATGGTGTGTAGAGCACTGAATGCTGCATTTGCATTCCACATTATTCAAAAATATACTGCAAACTCTTATTCACATACTCCTTACCATTTTCAATTTTTAGAACCTTGATCTTGTGCCCACATGCATTCTCAACTAAGTATTTGTACACTTCAAAGGTCTTAAACACCTCAGATTTTATCTTGAGAACGTACACCCAGTGGTACCTTGAGAAATCATCTATGAAATTCAACACATACCTTGAATTTGCATATGAGGGTGTGGGAAAAGGCCCTATGAGATCTGAATGGATAATATCAAGCACTTGGAAAACCATCCTTTCCTCTCCTTTCTCGGATGAAAGATGATTATCTTTTTACACTGCCTTCTTGGGTGGTTGTATCATTGTAGTAGGGAAAAATCCCTAGCTAGGTGCAAAAGCACCTACCCTTTCATATATAGGATGAAAGGGTAGATTCTCTGGTTGGAAGAACACCTACAACAAGTTATTATAGAGAACCAATGGAGAACCTGCAACAAAACTTCAAAAGTCACAGCATATGTATCAAAATAATCTATAAAACTAGAACTAACAGCATAAATAAAATCATATACCTTCTAGCTTTGGTTTCAAATGGGGCCACCACCATACCCTAGCTCAAGAATCTACCTCTATACCAGATTGGTCATTTTCATATGGTATTCTACATAGTCCGTAAAAGGAGATAAATGAGACAATGTAGATGCCCTTTCCTATACTTTAACGAGTAGGAAAGGAAGCAAAGGTGCTCTGCAATCTTTTCATTAATTTAGGAGTCAAAAAAGAGCTTAACAAAAACTCCATTATGGTCAACCAAGCCAGGGGCACTAGTGGTGCCCCGTGGCGGGACAGTGAAAGGTGGTCAAAGGTGACCAACTATGCAGCATGGATGGAGCAAGTGGCTCTTGAACATACCAATACATGCACTGGACTATTCACGGAAGAGGAACATAAACCGATGTAGCAGAGGCATGTAAATCGAGGTGACTTCTAGTAGTAGGTCCTAAGAATTGGTGTATTAAACATGAGACAACAGTCTCATCAAAAGACAAAGGATGGAAAAGTGGACCCGGAGGTGTGAGGGGTGTCTCCAATAGACTTCAGATGACTCGGAATAGTAGCTAATGGTGCTTTCCCTAGTGCAGTGATGCATAGGGAAAAAACCAAAACAAATGGGGGCCTATGGGTATGGATCTAGCTCAACCTACAATGCGCGATTCACATGGTGGTACGAAAATCGACATGACTCCAAGAAATGGACCTGAAAATCAGTAGAGAGGGAGGTAGTTTAGAAGGTCATTTCTCGACCCATGAGCTTTTCACACAATGGTGGTAGCTTCCTATTTTGGTAGAGGATGATCCATACATGAGTGTGGAAAAGTGGGGAGATACAGAATGGTATCGACCTCCAGGACAGGTCTCGAGACCTGATCGTATGCTAGCATGGTGGTAGGTAGATCACACATGTGGCATACTGTGTGCATGTGCAGATGTGGGACTTCACCCTCCAGTGAGATACCAGCGACGTAGGAGAAGGGATCGTATCAACATGCTCACATGTAAATGATGCAACAGAGTTATATAGTGGAATCACTGCAACTAGACATGGAACTTACTATTGGAGGGGGTCTCAGAATTGTGGTAAAAACAATGTAAAAAAGAAAATAAAAAATGGCATTGCACATCACTTAAAGAGGGGATGTTAAAGGAAACTTCGTTTGTACTTTGAGAGGCTCAACTGTCATTCGTTTGCGAGACACATTGAACCCTAGGAGACGTCCTGTTGGGACGCAGAAAACAAACTTGAAATGGTTCAAGCATATTTTGTACTTGCGACATCGCAAGAAGGCTTGTCACAAGTCATCTATGTGTTGTATTTTCTTCTGTGACCGAGCAATAAGGTTATCCAGATAAACCAACATCATGTGGATGAGATCGCAGAAGCAATACGTCATGGAACGCTTGAAGGTGGTTCCAACATTTTTCAAACCAAGGGGCATTACTTGATATGCGAATGTGCCCCAAGGGGTGGTGAACGTGGTCTTGTACCGGTATTCCTTCCATATCTGAATTTGGTTATATCCAAAAAAACCATCCATGATGGAAAATACCTCATGTCCGCACATGCGTCAATGATTTGGTCAATGAACGGTGTTGGGAAATTGTGTTTGGGACAATCCAGATTCAGATCATAGAAGCTTGTATAGACGCAAATGGTACCCTATTTTTTATTCACAGGAACTGGATTTGAAATGAACATTGTGTAAGCAATGGGGTAAATGAGTTACATGTGTGCAACTTCTCAATTTCTGATTTAAGTGTGGCATATTTGGAAGGATGGATCGGCTATTGCTTTTGGTGCATGGGTACCATGTTAGGCCATGTGTCGATGTGGTGCTCAATAATTAACGGATCCAATTTGGGCATTTCACTGTAGGACCAAGCAAAGATATCGCAAAACTCTTGGGAAAGAAATTTGTAGGAAGCAACTTCTTCAAAGGAGAAGGACACCCCCATCATGATTTCTTCAACAATATCAGGTTTGGTTGAGATGTTGTCTTTTATGGTTGCTGAAATATTGATCATGTTCCCTTTTTCGAAAGCAACAAGTGTTGGAATGGGATCTTTGAACCAGTCAAGTTTCCCATGAATGAAATCCTTTGTCTCAACTGAAAATTGATCAAATGGCCACACAGGTTCTTCGGGGATGAAGAACAAGCGATGGTGCATGTCATCCCAAGGGTATTCAGGAGCAATTAAGGTTTCAAGTATCTCCTCATCATTGCAGAAGCAACGATCGGACATATCCGAGGGATTGTTGGTGATTGCAAAGATAAGAGGGTATTTGGAACTAGAAATCATGTAGATGGACATGGTGTCTGAGGAAGGGGGTGGGCAGTAGATTTCTTCAATCAGAGTGATCTCAAATTTATGGGAATGTTTTCGAAGGTTATCTAGGGCCATTTGAAACTCAGACAAGTCCTGAAACTGGAGAGAATAATTTCCATACAATCTGCAAAGGGCGCATGCATGGTTCATCCTCAAAGACTTGTTTTTGACTATTGGCCCACTCAAGAGGAAAACCACAGGGATGTTCTTTGTTGAATCCATGGAATCCAAGTGTGCACAGAGCATGCGAATCTCAGGGAAGTTTTGAGTTGCATGATCCTATACATCACACATGGCGCATGGTGGAGTCTCTTGGGGTTCAACTGCTGCTTTAGGGTTTTTTCCCCTAGCCCTCTTTGGGTGAGGCGGAGTTGGTGCTATTGCGAAAGGTGGTTTTTGTGAGCCAGGTGGGGGGTGTGAATCAACCGTAATGGGTTGCACAGGAGTCAATGAGAATTGGGGCACAAGAATTCCCAACGTAAAATTGGGTAGGTTTAAAGTGGCCATCAAGGATGATTTTAAGGAACCATACTTATTTAAAAGTGTATAAATGTTGGCAAATATTACCAATTCTTAAAACACCAACTATAAAATGATTGGCGATATTTTTAAAAAATATTTTAATTTCCAAGGATTTTATATCATTTATATAATAATTTGGTGATTATTAGGGTAAAAAAAGTTTACCCCATCAAAATTGGGTGAAATAGGGCTTCAAAAAATGCAAAATGGCGAATCTTTTTTGGGAGAAAAACATGGAAAAATATCCCACTGGGCTAAAATTCGCCCCTAAAATCATCCTTGGTGGCCATCAATGGCTTACTTACGATCCATGATGGGGGGAAAAGGAAGGGAATTATTTGGACTGGGAAGTAGCCCTAGTAATTCCCTGGTGACTACATTTGAGGTTGTAGTTGTGGTTGTGGCCACGAATGGGGTTGCAGCTGTGGATGGTGTTGTGGCTACGGTTGGTGTTGCGGATGTAGTTGGGGTTTGGGTGCAATAGTGTTGGATGACAGCATGCATAAATCCGTAGTATCGCACGGTGCCCGTGGAGGTCGTACCACTGGGAAGGAAGCCATCATAGAATTTCTGGCAAACAACTCGGGGCCTACTGTCAATAACAAGGGGTTGGCTGCACTATTAAAGGTGGTGTCAATAGTAGGGATAACGTTGGCTGGTGTTATTGGCCACTGTGGATCATCATAAGTTAGTTGGTCCGCTATCACGATCTTCCCATCATGAGGTGAAAAAAAATGGATGCCACAGTTCTCATGGCGTACATATAACTCCTTCCGAGGAGAAGGTTATAGTCCAACTCTATGTTTACAACTTCTATGTCGATCAATATTGTTTTCCCAGCTAAGTTATGGGGACATGTGAAAGGATACCCTAGGATTTTGTGAGGTGGCCATCATAAGCATGCAGAGTAGTGGTGGATGGTTGTAGGATAGGAGACCCAAGTTTCTGCCAAGCCAAGTTTGACATAACACAAGTTGATGCCCCCTCGTCGACAATGCACCGGTGTACGACCAAATTTCGAATCAATACCAGGATTTCGAAGGCAATGGTTGATTGTATCCCGCGTTCTTTGTTATCTACATTGAAAGTGATCAATTTGGAATTGGAGGGGTATACGACATCGAGGGAAACTAGTAAATATTTTCGCTGTGTTGGGAATGTTTTAAGTACCTCAAGAGAGGACATGTCTATAGGTGTTTGGGCCAAGTCATCAACAATGTTTTAACTCACTGCAGCTCTAGCCATGGCATTGTTGGAAACCTACCGCATGGGGGGGCATGTGGAAAAAGTTGGTAAGTGAAGAGGTATGTTGGTTGTATTGGACATGGATGCCGCTGATGGGTCAGTGGGTTCAGTATTGGATCCATAGTGATTTCTCCTGGTCTGCAAATTGACCTCTTCGGTTGTCAGGGATAGTAAGTGGTGAACACCTGTCTATGCTAGTAGAGGTGCATTAGGGGTTGCGGGAGAAGTTGGGGTTGCGGGTGCAATTGCTATCAGTCCTTGGAGTGGTAATGGGCTCTGGAGTACCATGGGTGGAGGACCTGGTGATGTTGGTTTGGTTTGAGTAGGGGCTACCATATTGGTGCCGTCTTGTGCTTCATTTTGAATAACCTACTTGGCATAACTCATGAGGGGGAATTCATGTGTATAGAGTCCATAGGCATCACATAGTTTGCATGGATTATTTATGCGTAATAGAGCGTTGTGTCTAGGTGGGTTTGGTTATTGGGGGTTTTGAGGTGGCTGCTTTTCGCTGGTGTTGTTGGGAGGATCTGGCCATTGGCTGCCTCCTCGTGGTTGATTATTACCTTAATTCCTAGCTTGGTTATTTCTATCTTTCCCTTGTTGATTATTGGGGGCAGATTGGTTGGGAAAATTTTGCTAGGAAAAAACTTGCCCCAAGGGTGTTGATGGTACTAGGCTGGAGGCTTAAGCGTCTTATGCATGTGGTGCATAGTAGAATGGAAGAGATGGGGGGGATGAAAATTCAGTCATTTGTATTGAATACTATTGTGCCAGCCAAGTTGGCACATGGACATGCTGTTATGGCATAGGCTGTGCATAGGAGGTTGTGGCTCCAAAATGAGACATCATCATAGAGTACTTGGGAGCTTGGTTTGGGTGGGACACACTAGTGGTGCTGCTTGGCTATGGTGGAATTTTAGGGGGTACCGCATGGTGATGTGGGTGATGGGAAACTTAACCTATAATTCCATCCGCAGCATGCGACGTCCCTAGTGTGTCGCGGTAGTAGGTACCAGCACATGGAGCATGAGGAAGAATGGTGTGCAGGTATCTTGACTGTGTATAAATTAAATCAAATTGTTGTGCCTTCAAGATGGCCTCTTCCTCATATAGGCGGGCACTTAGAGGTGACATCCTTAGCTATGGGTGGTAGCAAGGTATTTAGAAACCAATCGAGGAGTATCCTATCTTCCAGCTGAATTTTGCACAAGCTCTGGCATCGCCGCCACTCGTGGATGTGGTTGGTTATATGATTTGTCATATTTTGGTGGCAAGATAGAAGTATCTCCATGCCCTCGTCATATCGGATGGGGAGTTGGGTAGGTGGTTTGCAGATGCTCAATGTACCACTTAGTTGCGGCACTTGTGAGGGTCCAGTGGAACAACCTAAGTCTAATTGAATCATCCATGATGCTATTTTACAAGCACCATAGATGAAATGTCATGATATGGTTTTGGGGGCACTCCCCTGCCTTCCCTTTAAACTTTCGGATGTCTGATGGGAGCTTAGTTGGCATAGGAGGCCAATGGGGTTGGTGGAATATTGGTTTATTGGTTAATTGAGCCAAATCAGGCAAGATGAGGCACGTCATGAATGGGAGATTATCCCCAAGATTGGTGTGGGAGGGGTCGACAATGGCGCCAGAGTTCGTAAGAATTTGGTGTCCTTGCATGACTTGGGGCACTTGAAGTTGACTTCCTGTAATGGAGATATTCGGGATGATGTTGGATGGGCCACTGCCCTTGGGTATGAGAGATGGTATTGTGGTACCAATTGGCCCACTAGCCCCAGGTGTGAATGGGGGCACTGTGGGAATGATAGGGCCATTGCCACTACGTGTAAATGGTGGTACAGTAGTAAAGATGTGGGTTGGTGTGGGTCCGCTACTAATGGGAAGCTGACTTATGACAGTATGCGCCATGGAACTGGGACCGCCAACAAGGATATTGGTGAGGCATGGATGTGGGTCCGCTGTCGCTCACCCCTCTGGAGAAAGAATCTAGGTTTGCGCTAGTCATGGGGCTCGACAGTGCAGTATGCAAGTGTGGCTCGAATTGGTATGAATCCGAGTCAGATTCAAAGGTTGTGTGGCCTTTTGATCATGAAGAGGGTTGTCGAGTATGGTCTCGATGGTCCCAGTTTAAAGGTCTAAACTGAAGGGATTCCCCCATAATATGAGAGGAGAACATGATGGATCACTGGTGTCTTTCTGGTATTAACTGGTAATGAAGATATGGACCCCGGTTTAATGGCTTCCTAGTGGCTTGCAGGTGGTTGCTTGGCCACCAAGAGTGCCAAAAGACAACACTTGGATTTTTCCTCACAGGTTTTACTAGTCAATCGGAAGGGGTCGTTGGCCCATTTCACTTGGTAATTCATCTCATTGGCCAGCTACTTTGGGGTTCTCATGTTACTCCTCACAATGAGTTTTAGAGCATACCCCAAGTACTTTCCACAATTAAGGAAGTTAGGGAATTATGTCCTCAAACTATAATTTTTTTTTATTTAGAGTAAATTGATTGATTTTAGAGGTTTGCTTGGCATCCTGAACCAAGTTTGGTTGGATTAAGTAGTGTGGTTGTGTGCATTTGAAGTGTGTGAGTACTATTTTAAATTATTTTATGCAATTTATATGGTTAGCACTTGTCTCTGGTTTTCTGTTTAGATTGGACAATGGGAAACATGTAATGTGTAAAAACTAGTAAAGCTAAAAAAAACTTAACATGCAACTATTCAACTGAGCGAATGGAAATTTGTACTGTGTCTACCCTGATCTTGTATTCCTCTTTTGCCAAGAAAGAGTGTTGGGCTCTCATCAAAGTGGGAACAATCCCACCCGTAGATCCACAGGTCACTCCTCAAGTGCAAGGTTGCTCAACAGGGAGGACGCGAACGCCATGAGATCCCCCATGGTATCCACCCCCTCTAGCTTCCAAGTCACTTGTTTTTAATGGTTGGGAGAAATGCCAAGAATATGCTCCCATTACTACGCTTTCTGAACCCTCCGTCTTATCTCAAAATACCCCGAAGGGTGATGACTGAGTAGAGGAGGAAGCGCTAGGCAAGGAGGTTGATTTCCACTAACTTTTTAAGATCTGAAATAAAAGAACTATGCACAAATACAACCAAGCATCGAAATTTTTTTTTACTTGCAAATAGATAACCACACACTCAACCGAATATAAAAGAACTTGCAAGAAAAGACAGGCTGCTAGACAAAGGCGACTGAGCTGCACAGACAATCCGAACATAAGAAAATAGACAATTCGAAAATCAGGAAGTTTACAATGTTAATACAAAGTATTTAAAAATGGATCGCGCACATGTAGAAGACATGTTTTGTGGGGAGTATTTTGATCAAACTGTGAAGACTTCGCTCAAACGGTTGAAAACCCACTTCGAAAACATGCCCATTTACCTTTATGTAGAATAGAATTGCAAATTAATTAACAATTTGGGTAGAAAACATGACCAAATAGAGGTGAATTTTCTAGAAATTCATTCCGACCATTGTTGCATAGTTGAATGATTTGCAAATATGGGGATTATCAAAGGATGACTGACAATAACTAGTACTGTGTCCAAATGAAAGAAACTAGAAATAAATGACAGTAAAGAAAATGAAAGAAAACTACTAATCAACTATTTAAAATCTATAAAAACTACTAAACTCCAGGGATCCTGTGGGATCAACCCGACGGAGGCACCAAACTATAGTAGGGTAAAATCCCTAGCTACATGTAGAAGCACCTACCCTTTCATTTATAGGATGAAAGGGTAGAGTCTCTAGTTGGAAGAACACCTCCAACAAGTTGTTAGAGAGAACCAACGGAGAACCTGCAACACAAATTCAGAAGTCACAGCATATGTATCAAAATAATCTATAAAATGAGAAGTAACAATAGAAATAAAATCATATACCTTCTAGATTTGGTTTCAAATGAGGCCACCATGTGCTAGCTTAGGAAGCTACCTCTCTACTAGGTTGGGTGGTATGGAGCAATGCTCAACATACAAGAAGTTTGGCTAGTGGAGAAAATGGACTGAGAGGGATGACTGGCTTGAGAATGATAGTTTCTCAAGGCACTCATACAGGTAGAGTAACAATAGGAAGAGAATGAGTGTGTCGAGAGTGACCCCCACCCCTTTATTTATAGCTTTTTTCTTTTCTTTAGGTATTTTATCCCTTGGTGAGGGTTTTAATCCCTTTTTTCCCCTTTCTTAGCTCTTTTGGGGTTTTTAGTCCCGCTTTAGGGGTTTTAGCCCATTTTTTAAGGCTTTATCCCCTTTGTGATATATTTTGGCTCTTTTATGGGTTTTTAAGCCCTTTTTGTGTTTTTTTATCCTTTGACGGGAAAGCATAGGTTACATAAGGGTGTGGGGGTCAATAAGGGTTATGAAATGGATTTCTTCATGTGGTGTAGGCCATATGGAGCAAGTTGGGTGATTTTTTGGGTTAATAATCATCATGCTCATATGATTTCTTTGACGGTATTTTTCCTTCATAAAAAGTGATTCGTGAGGCCATGAATGTTCCAAAACACTCTTGGAGGAGATGCATCATCGATCTTACTTCCTTATGGAGCTCGAATGGATTGAGTGTGATCACTATAGGTCAACATTAAGTGGGAATGTTGGTCATCCCATAATTCCATTAGAAACTCATGGAGTATATGCCGAAGGGAACATGGTGAACTTATCTCCAACTATTCCTATCAACATTTCTCATATCCCTAGTAAAATTGAGAATATTTACATCAGTGCTAGTTGTTCACTCGATGAAACAAAAATATACACCGATATCTTTAAAATCATTCATGACATATTTTATTGGTCATATAATGAAATTCCATGGATTGATCCTTGCATTGTTGAACATGAAATCAAAACTTATCAAAATGATAAACCTGTTTGACAATACTTGCGTGCGATGGACCCTCATAAAGAACCTTCTATTCACGATGAGATAGAGAAGTTGCTCAAAGTTATCTTCATCTATATGGTTCCCTTAACCGAATGGGTATCCAACCCCGTTCTTGTTGATAAGAAGCAACATTCCATCTGCATATGTACTGACTTTAGAGACCCAAATAGGGCATGCACAAAGGATAATTTCCCAACACCATTCATTGATAATATTTTGGATGATTATGTGGGGAGTAAAGTTTTATCATTTATGGACAAATTTTCAGTGTACGACCAAATCCATATTAAACTTGAGGATGAACAAAGACTACATTTATATGTCCTTGGGGTACATTTGCATACCAGAAAATTCCTTTCAGCCATAAAAACACCAAAGTTATTTTCAGTAGGTCATGAATTTTGCCTTTCGTGACCTCAAATGTATTATCGAATTCTAAATAGATGATTTAGTTGTTCACTCTCATTTGACGGTGGATCATCTGGATCATCTGCATTTGGTCTTTGAAAGATGTCTCCATTATCAAATTCGATTGAATTCTCAAAATTGAATATTTTTTTTTAAGATCGATTGTTTATTGGAGTTTATTGTATATAAGGATGGGATTAGGGTTGATCCTTTAAAGTTTGAGGCATTATTACTATTGTCTCTCCCTTGAAAAACTAGACACCTTCATACTCTCCAAGGGATGGATAATTTCTTGGGTATATTTGTCATTAATTATGCCAATTTGACCAATGGATTTATGCGCTTGTTGAATAAGGATACTTTGTTCATATGGGATGAGAGAGCCCATGATTCCTTTGACACTCTTAATAAATCCTTGGCATCAACCCCTGTGCTTAGTCCAACTCAATATAGTAGGGATTTATTGTTGTATGTGGTCACATATTAAGAGATGATTTGAATTGTTCCAGTTGAAGAGGACGATGAGCTCTATGAGAACACTATTTACTATCTTAGTCGTAATATTATTGATGCAGAACTATGCTATAGTCATGTTGATAAATTGGCCTTAGTGACTGTCCATGCAGTCCAATGTTTGAGACATTATATTTTGCTTTGCGAGACTATGATTATATCCCATATCAATCCATTTCAATTTGAGACAGATGATTGGGGGGAATTAAATAAATGGATTATTATCTTGCAAGAGTTCAACCTCGAATTTGTTTCAACGAAATTGAATAAGTCATTAGTCATTGTTGAGATGATATCATATATCCCTAGTATGGATGAAGATGAGATTCATTAGGATTCATTTATGGATGGAGACATTTTTATCATTTTGTATATGGACCCTTGGTATGGCGACATTATTGTCTATCTCCCTACTTTGAAGGTTTCCCCTCACCTATCAAGGGATGAGCGTCGACCCTTATGTCATAACTCTAAGAACTATCTCATTATCGGTGACACTTTATATCGCTATGGGGTAGATTACATTTTGCACCATTGTTTAACCCAATGATTGATTTTGAGGTTGTGATGAATTATTGCCATGATGAGGTGTGTGGTGCTCATTTATATGGGCTTACTACAACCCAAAAAATTATTAGAGTGGGTTATTATTGGTCTTCGATGTTTACATATTTTGTTAATGTGGTTAAGCATTGTCACCCTTTCCAGGTTCTCACAGGAAACATGTGCTTGAATTATTCCTCGCTATAGCCAATTATTATCGTTAATGGTCCCTTCCGCAAGTGGGGGTGTATTTTATGGATTGAAACCCAAATTTTGTTGGAGGACACCATAATATTATAGTGGTCGTTTCTTTACTTCATGAAATGGGAATAGGCTATTCCTACAATCAAATCCGATGATGAGACATCCACTAATTTCCTATTCAATCAGATTATCACCCAATTCGAGAACCCAAAAGATATTTTCACTGAACATGGTAGGAACTTTCAGAACACAATGATGGTGGAATTAGCCTTGAAACTAGGGTATAAGAAATAAAATTATTCTTCTTACTACCCTCAAACCAATTCCCATGTTGAAGATGTTAATGAGTCCCTTAAGGCCATTCTATAAAATACCATTAGGAAAAGAAAAATAAATTGGAACATCATGCTATAGCCTGCTTTGTGGGATTATTAAATCGTAGTTAAGACTACCACCATATTTTATCCATATCAACTAGTTCATGGGGTGGATTCTATTCTATTGGTTGAATGTGAAATGCCTTCAAGCTAGCCATATATGTTTTCCTGAAACTTCTGAGTTAGAAGAGTGTTTAGTCCACTTAGAGCACCTAGATGAGCCACGTTGGGATTTCATAATGGTTCTAGAGATAAATAAATGTCATATCAAGGCACGATATGATAAGTTTGTTTGTTCCTATCATTATATTTATTTAAGGTGACTTGGTATTCTTGTATGACCAAGTGAGTGAACCATTAGGGGTGGGTATGTTCAACAACATGTGGCATGGGCCTTACATTGTGAAATGTCTACTAGATAAAGGTGTCTATGAGTTATAGGAATATTAAGGGAACACCTTAGTAAATCCTAGAGATGGGATCCATCTTAAAAAATAATATTCTTAAAATTAAACCAAGGCTAATATCTTATATATTATTGTACATTTTGCATAGTTTGTTTTTCGTCCTCTTGCAGTGTTATCGATTTGTTGACATGCTTCCTATTTTGTGGCATATGTTGATGGATTATTTGATATACTTAGGATTCACTAATGGTTCCAATCGCCACACCAAGGACATAGCTTCGGCTTCTTGGGTTATCTATGCACCTAAGGGTGAGTCGGTGTCTTCGAGAGGAGTGTGCCTATGGCCATCATCAAATAAGCTTTCCTATTATAGTTTCATGATTGAGATGTTATGCAATGCCATTTCAAATGGTATTCAATCTCTAAAATTTCACCTTGAGTCCCATTTAGTTGTGTAAGAGTTGAATGGCCTGTAGCATATTAGGGATCCTATGTTGTTGATAAGGTTCTTAAGGGTAAGATTGTTGGAGTGATAACTTGATTACATTACATACATTCACGTACCTAGACATTATAATCACGTTGTCAATTCATATGCAAATTATGTTTTATATTGGCAATTATCACATCAATGAAGAAGTATGTATTTAAAAACATTCACATTCAGACATGTGTATAAATGTCAAAGCAATCAATACAATCCTTTATTTCTGATATAAGTTTCAAAATGGTATCATAGTACAAAAATTGGCTTTACACCACCAAAATACTGATACAAAATTTATATACCGAAATCTATGCCTATGGGTCCAGATGATGACCATGGTAACACACTATAGCATTGGCCAACCTCCTGAACAACCTAACCCACAGATGGGGTACCCCAAACACATGCCTATGAATCACCTCGAGAAATTCCTTGACTTGTACCATGGGGATATTGTTTGTCAGTTGTTCCATGTTTCCATGTGAGTTCTATAATTTACACTCAGCATCTATATTGATCATCACATCTCCTCATCCCATACATTGCTATTGTACGAAAACATCCAGTCATCATGGACCTACATATGCACACATAAAATTAATATCAGTACTTGATACCATAAAAAACATGTTTTTGATTTCCACATATATAAAAAATAAAAAAAATAATTGGGATCTTATCGATATTTCCATATGCAGACCCCGGTGCAAGAAGTCAAGTGGGAAATGAGTGGTTTCCCTACCTCCCCCTATCCTCCACATCACATCCATCCAACGTGCTTGGGATGTATCTTGTAAACTATGAGGAGGGACCTCAACTCTAGGGCCAAGACTCGGTACCCTCTTGAAAACTAAAGTGCTCAATGTGTTGGGAAACCCAAAGTTTTTGATCTAACCCAACTTGTAGTCACTCAATTGTTGTTTCATGGTGCGCAACAATGAAATATTGCAGTCCTATACCATGGGATTTATGCATTATACCACATATAACACGAGAGGTCATGATGATTGATGTAGTAATGTCGAACCTGATATTTTAGCCAAAACTAGAATGATTACCTTGAGAATTAGGCTCTAGATGACATTTACCGGGACTTGAAATTTGATATTTTCAATATCTAGAACAAAAAATACAATAATGTATTCGTTGATAGTCAGTCCTCCACCTACTCCATGAGCCCGTATGTTTACTACCTCAACTAGGTGGTATAGTTCAGTAATGAAGTAGATATCCTCTACCTCGAGTCTTAATGGCATCCCATCTAGCATGAATGCCTTTGCTTATGGATCCCAATAGTCCATGAACATCTATAAGAGTCTTGGTTGAGACCTCAAACTCCCAAAGTTTAAAAACTTGTGTAGGACACACCCTTGTAGCGCTTGTTAAGCACTTGCGTCACCTTGTACTGCCCTATCAACATCCTCATGTTCATGTTATCTCCATTCTAGTACAATCATTCCACGAAAACCAAAGAGTTGTGACTTTTTATCATTGAATATGACATCTATGGCCACATAAAATAATTTTAGTTATGACAAGAACATATGTACGAAGGGAGGATTTTCTTTGCCCGCATATATACGACCTTATATACGGCCTGATGATATGTTACCCGCATGACCGGAGAATCCTATATTTGGGAGTCTAATGTTAAAAGTTCACCATTAAAATTGAAAATAAATCCATTGAAATGATAGAGATTGCGACTGTGAGTTACTTGGTCCCGCTGACTGTGGATTTTGTGGGCCGTAGCTCCCAGAATTTTCATCTCAAGTTTTGGTGTCCAATATCATCTAAATACACTATGATGGGTAAAAAACCAAATGGTATGGTAAAAATTTCATTTTTTATTATTTATTAAATATTTTGACCCACTTCCTATGGTTTGGACTCTTTATTGACTTTTTCTAGGTGTTTGGACTAATATGGTTGTGTATAGTCGTCGTTTGGTGCACTTTCACAGAGACTTTGGCTTGTTCATTTCCATGGAAAATATAACATTGAACTAGCATATAGGATAGGACCACTTTTTGGATGCATTATGCATTATCCTATGACTATGTCACATTAACCATTGGTATAAACCCACTTCTTAATATCATGGAACCATCTTACTACAACTAGAAGTGACATTATGTAAGTGGTATAGATTTCCTAATCATGGGTACCCTAGTTAGATCCTGCTTTGTCATTTTGTACCCATTTTGAGTGTCCCCCCTTATGTCTACAAGTCCCTTGTAGTCCCTCCATGCCTTTGAGCAAGAACCTCATATTATTTATTAACTTTATGCTAGTTATTGCCTATAGGGACTTCCATTTTTTATCAAGTTGTAATTGCATGCATGCATTCACTTGTCGTATTCATCTTTATGATGGATTCCTACTTCAATTTTATAATCCACATATCCCAAGCTTGTTTCAATTCTCACTTGTTGATACAATACAAGATTCTAGGAAACATAAATTTAAGGGGAGAAATGTCATAGAGTTATTTCATTTCCATTGATGTCAAAGGGGGAGAGATTTGCAGAGTAGTGAATGTTACAGGGGTGATTTTTATTTTATGAGGAACTCATATTCAAGGTGAACTCAGTTTTCTTTGTTGTTGGCATCAATGCCAAAAGGGGATATTGTTATAAATAATTTTTTTATTGATGTCAAAATGTTAATTCGGCCTTATGCATAAAGTGTTGAGTTGTCCCAAGAAGTGATCCCAAACATATAAATAAAGGAAGTAATCTCTCTGTTTTGAATATCCATCCAAGTAAATATGGAGATATGAAAAGTGTGCAAATTCTGTGTATAAGATGAATTTTTTGGGGCTTAGAATATTAGGATTTTTTGTGTGCAAATATAAGTGCACAAATATGAGTGTGTAGTAGATGTGCAAAGCTTATAGCACAATAGATTATAAAAACTCATTATGTAGTAGTAGCAAAATAGTATGAGCATAAGGTATACTAAAGATAGTTTTGCAAACACATAATGTTACGAAACGTTGAAGAGAGGAAGCAAAGTAGACATAAAATAAGGGATTTTCATGGAGGCGTACAATAATAAATTTATGTCTCGGTGTTAGGATGGTAAAACGAATAGTATTGGTGTCTTCTATAGTTTAGTTCTTGGAAATTTGGGTGGATTCTCGATTATGCAAGTTGGTGGTTGTATATATGAGTTGGTGCTCATAAGAGGATCAATGTCCTCACAGTTTGGTGCTTGTAAAAACACAAGTTGGTCATTCTAAGGGATTGGTGTTCTTGTCATAGTGGGGATTTCTCTGCTACTATGTGAAAAATAACCTACCCTAGATCATTTAGATCATAGGGTAGTGTTCATGGTGCGAGGGATTTATCAACCTCGACTTGCATTAACAAGCAATAATAACAAAAATAATATTTAATCTAACTAATGCAACAAAATAAAATATACCTTTAAAATGGTCCACTACATCCGTTCGAGGAAGTGGTCAATAGGCTTCCCATAATCCTGGTCTCCATGTATTCTCCAATAAAGGGTTTTCACTGGGAATTGGATTAAGGGTTTCACTGAGAAAGCTCGGTGTGCAATGTGGGATAGTGTGGCTAAAGGATGTGATGGAAAAAAGGTAGGACTGTAATTATGTACTTAAGGAATGACAAAAAGTTAAAAATTGTTTTGGGGATACCTTCACAATGTATTTATAGGATGATCCAAGGATTTCTGGCTCATGGCAATGCCCCATGGTCTTTTATTGTGCATGGTATTTGTCCATGGTTTTCGACCCATTCTAATTTTAGGGTTCTTTTGTCCTTTTTGTAGAGAGTGAGGATAAGTCACAATTAATGGTCAAATTCCCTTGATTTATGGGGGAAGGAATAATAATGTTTTGGACCATACTTGGTGGAATTTTAGTTGTGAAGGACAAAATGCAAGGAATAATGGTGGGATTATGATGTATAATAATGGTTTGGACCATAGATAGCCAGGTTATCATATTTTTATCTGAATACTTGTCTCATTGGTGTCTGCAAAAATTATTGAGTGGGTGCTCACACTTGTATTGAAGATTGGTGTCTCCCGACATTTTATGTAATCAAAGATTATATATATATATATATATATATATCATTTCATAAACATTTTTCTCTCTCTGTGTTAATAATTTATATAAATTATTTCACAAACATTTTTCGCTTTGTGTGTTAATAATTTATTTAGTATCGATGTTTGTTCAATGATGTGAAAAATGATACTTAACATTAATATTTCACATGATTCTCATTTTTTCCCAACTCATAGCATGGAGTAATCACTAGTGTTACTTCATTTTTTCTGATTATATTAGACCCCATGTGAAATTGAGAGTGGGGCATGTGAATGAGTATCATTTATTTATTTAAATAATTACTTCATTCTTAAACCCCATAGTGTTTTTTATTTTTATTTTTATTGTCACACTTTGTTGTGCCAATCATATCAAGGGTTCCATGTTGCTCACATTTACTTCAAATATATCTTGGACATATCAAGGGTTTTATGTTACTCACATGCCCTTCAAATATCCCTTGGATATATCAAGGGTTCCATTATGCTTGCATGCCCTTCAAATATCTCTCTTCATTTGTGGGGATTAGAGTGACAATTGAGACCTTGTTAACTCAATTTGGTCGAACCTACTAAGATACTCATGGTTTGTTGGAAATAAGGTTGAATCCTTATTTTGTTCTCCCTAGTCTAATCCTCATGAGTGACTGAATCCATAACCTACCCTTATGAAAACATGCATATTACGAGTAAGATCCTCTCTCATTTTTTCCCAACTCATAACATGGAGTAATCACTAGTCTTCATTTCTTCCCACTATATTAGACCCCATGTGATATTGACAGTGGGGCATGTGAATGAGTGAGGATTTTACTCGTAATATGCATGTTTGCATGAGGGTAGGTTACGTATTCGGTCACTCATGACGATTATACTAGGGAGAAGAAAACTAAGATGGAAATGTTTTAGAAGAATTAGGTTGCGCTGGTGTAATCTTAGCGAGGATAGTTATCACCCCCCTACTTTAGCTTGATGATATTGTTGTTGTGGAAAGGTGTCCTTCAAATCTCGATAATCAATTAATAATTCTTAAAGATTTTTTCTCTATCATGGGTATGATTGTTAACATCGATGAGACAAATCATGATTATAAAATCTAAGAAAGACACATATGCAAATTTGATTTATGATAATAGAAATATAGAGGAAGTGACTTCTTACAAGTATCTCGGAATTGATATTCAACACAATCTCAATTGGAACTATAGCATTGAGAAAAGGATTAATGAAAGGTATAAATATTATTTTGGTATTAAAAATAGTTGTAAATCATCCAATCTAGTCATCTGGGATAAAATTAAGTTCCTCTTTGAAACTCTTGTCATCCTTGTTATCTTGTATGGTTGTGAAGTATGGGGGTGCAACATTTCTAGAGAATCTTGGAGGAATATTGAGAAAATCTAGAAGTATTTTATAACTGATAACCTCAAAATTAGAAGGAATTTGCCTTATCCTATTCTCCTCATAGAAGTGGGTCGTTCCCCCATTGAGATCATTGCTATGACTAGGTACTTGATGTACAAGCATAATATAAATAACATGGGAAACAAGAGAGTTCCTAAAATTTATTTAAACTTAAGTCAAAACCAACTACGCCTCAAGTGGTATGTTGGTTGTGGAGCCTAATCTTCCAGATGTAGATATATTATTCAGTTGTGATTGTAACCCAGGAGTATTGTACACTCATTTCCCCTGCCTTGGGGTTCGGAGGCAGTGCTCCCGTGAAAGATTTTTGGGATGTGTGTTGGCCAACACTATTGCGGACCCATGGTATTGGGTTAACCCTAGAATTTTCCCATTGTGTTTCCACTATAAAATAAAGCATTGTAAAATGACTGAGTATGGTATTGTATTGTATTAGAAGAGAGACTGTGAGAGCATGAAGAGGAAGTGTAGCGGTTTTGCTGCAGGGTGTATCCCTTCATCTTTCTGGACTGTAATAAAAGGACTAGCAATTTATTTGTGGACGTATCCCATCATTTGGGTGAACCACGTTATATCTGTGTCTCTCTGTAATGTTTTAATGTTTTTTGCAACTTGTTTATTGATTTAACTGTATATCTGTTATTGCTCTGCGGTCTTCTTTTCTAACAATTGGTATCAGAGCCAAAAGGTCTATTTGGTTGGTAAACTCATAGGAAATAAGGGTTCCTGGTTCGAGTGGGAGCAATGGTGGAAGAAGGAAATTTTAGGGTCAAGAAATTTAACGACCAAAAATATTAGTTATGGAAGATGCAAATGGAGGACTATCTGCACTAGAAGGATCTGTACCTGCCGTTGGGCGGAAAAAAAAAATAGTCGGTGGCTATGAAGGATGAAGAATGGGAGGTTCTTGACAGAAATTCACTGGGAACAATACGACTATTCTTGGCTTCATCGATGGCCTTCAATATTTCGAAACAAAAAACAACAGAGGGTGTGATGAGCACATTGAGTAAGGTCTACGAAAAACCCTTAGCTTCTAACAAGGTATTTTTAATGAAGCATTTATTTAATATGAAGATGTCAGAAGGTGGATCTGTTGCTAACCATTTAAATGAGTTTAATACACTTACCAGTCAATTAAGTTTTGTAAAAGTGAACTTTGATGACGAGGTTAGGGATCTTCTAACCTTGTGCTCATTACTAGAAAGATGGAATAGCTTGGTCATGGTTGTAAGTAACTTTGTCCCTAGTTCAAACACTCTTTATTTTTATGTTGTTGTTGGTGTTATTCTTAGCGAGGAAATGCAAAGAAAATGCACATGTGAGACATCGGGTAATGCGTTGACCATGGAGAGAATAGGGAGACAAAACGAGAGAGGAAGGAGCCCAAGAAATTGTGGACAGTCTAAAAAGGGAAGATCCAAGTCCAGATTCGGAAAAATAGAGTGTTGGAACTATGGTAAGAAAGGACACCTAAAGAAGGACTACAGAGCACCAAAGAAGAAAGGTGAGAGGCAACAAGAGACTACCTAGGAAGCTAATGTAGCATGTGATGTGTTACAAGATGCTTTGATTCTTGCATTAGATAATACTAGTGATTACTGGGTAGTAGATTCAAGGGCTTCATGTCAGGATACACCCCATAGGAAATTCTTTCATGATTATGTTCAAGGTGATTTTGGGCATGTGTTAGTAGGGGATGATGAACCATGTAAAATTGTTGGAAAGGGTAAGGTACGGATTAAGTTAAGTAATGGAAATGACTGGCTACTAAAGGATGTAAGGCACATTCCTGCTATGAAAGGAAATCTGATCTCAACAAGGCAGTTGGGAGATAGCGGTTGTTTGTCTACATTTGGACAAATGTGGTGGAAGATCACTAAAGGATCACTGGTAATAGAAAAATGAGATAGGGTAGGTATGTTATATTTATGTCCTCATAATACTGATTATTCTATCTCTGTAGCTTCCATAGAAATAGGTGCAACGATGTGGTATCATAGGCTTGGCCACATGAGTGAGAACGGGATGTAGATTCTCCACTCAAGGAAACTGCTTCTAGATTTGAAGCAGGTAAGTTTGGAATTCTATGAGAACTGTGTTTATGGAAAACAAAAGAGAGTTAGATTTCTTAGGGTTGGGAAACAAAATAAGAGTGAAAAGTTAGAGCTCGTCCATACAGATGTATGGGGACCAGCTCAAGTATAATCTCTTGGTGGCTCTCGTTATTATGTTACTTTTATTGATGATGCAACTAGAAAAACTTGGGTTTATTGCATTAGAAAAAAATATGTTTTGTTTCATACTTTTTAGAAGTGGAAAGCTTTAGCTGAGAATGAGACAGGAAAAAGGTTGAAATATCTCAGATCTAAAAATGGAGGCAAGTACTATAGCAAGGAGTTTGACAGTTACTGTTCACACAATGGGATTCACAGAGAGAAGACAGTCCCTGGAACACCACAAGAAAATGGTGTGTTAGAAAGGATGAACAGAACGATCATGGAGCGTGCAAGGTGCATGAGATTGCATGCAGGGTTTCCCTTACAATTTTGGGTTGATGCTATAAACACTGTTGTTTATTTAATAAACAAAGGGCCTTCAAGAGCTTTGGATGGTGTCATTCCAGAGGAGGCATGGATAGGTAAACAGGTAAAATACTCATTTCTGAGAAATTTTGGTTGTGAAGCATTTGTCCATATTGATAAAGATGATAGAACAAAGCTTGAGGATAAATCCAAGAAATGTACCTTTATTGGATATGGGGTTGATGATTTTGGTTATCACTTATGGGATCTTAAAAATCACAAAATAATTAGGAGTAGAGATGTAGTATTCAATGAAAAGGTCATGTACAAAGATCAGTTGCAGGGAATGAAAGAAGAAAAAGAAAACACAGAGTACACAGTGCTTGATGAAATCAAAGAAAATGAAGTTCCAAAGGCACCAAAAAATCAAGAGCAGTAGCAGGTACCCGAAACTCCTGTAAATGTAAGAAATTCTACCAGGTTAAGTAGGCCCCCTGAACAATTCTCTCCTTCACTGTATTATTTATTGATGACTGATTCTGGTGAACCAGAATGTTTTGAAGAAGCAATGCAAGTATAAACTAGAAAAAAGTGGGAGCAAGGCATGGATGAGGAGATGGACTCATTTGTAAGAAACCAAACTTGGGATCTGGTTATGTTGCCTGTAGAAAAAAGAGCATTGCAGAATGAATGGGTTTACAGGTTGATGGAAGAAGATGGAGGAAAGAAGCGGTACAAGGATAGACTTGTTGTAAAGGGATTTGCACAAAATAAAGGTATAGACTTTGATGAAATATTTTATTTTGTTGTTAAAATGACTTCAACTAGAACTCTTTTAAGTCTAGTGGCAGTATAATATTAGCATCTTGAACAGTTAGATGTAAAAACGGCCTTTCTCCATGGGGATTTGGAGGAAGATATTTATACGCAGCAACCACAAGGGTATGAGGTCGAAGGGAAGGAGAATTTGGTTTGCAAATTGAATAAGAGCTTGTATGGACTGAAGCAAGCTCTAAGGCAGTGGTATTTAAAATTTGATAAGTTTATGACAGAACAATGTTATGATAGATGTCATTCTGAACACTATGTTTATTTCAAGAGGCTAGATAATGGAAGATATATTATCTTGTTATTGTATGTGGATGACATGATTGTTGCAGGGTCTAACATGTAGGATATAAATGTGCTCAAAGGAAAACTAGCTAAATCATTTGCGATGAAGGATTTGGGTGCTGCAAAGTAAATCCTTGGTATGAGAATAACAAGAGACAGGAAAAATTGCAAATTGACATTGTCTCAAGGTGAGTACATAGAAAAGGTATTGCAGAGGTTTAGAATGGAGAATGCAAAACCAGTCAGTACACCTTTGGCTAGACATTTCCAACTAAGCAAGGATATGTATCCAGATACACAAGAAGAGATAGATTACATGTCCAAGATTCCATATTCATCAGCGGTTGGAAGCTTGATGTATTCCATGGTGTGCACAAGACCAAATATTGCACATGCAGTGGGAGTTGTGAGAAGGTATATGAATAATCCAGGTAAAGAGCATTGGAAAGAAGTATAGTGGATTCTCAGGTATTTGAGAGGTACCACTTCTCATGCATTATGTTTTGGAGGTTCAGATATTGTTCTACAGGGATATGTTGATGCATATATGGCTGGTGATAAAGACAACAGGAGGACCACCACAGGGTATGTGTTTACTATAGGTGGAACAATAGTAATCTGGATTTCAAAACTGCAATAGGTTGTTTCACTTTCAACAACAGAAGCAGAGTATGTTGCAGCTACAGAGGATAGTAATGAGATGATTTGGTTGCAGAGGTTCATGGAAGAATTGGGTAAGAAGCAGGAGAATAATAGGTTGTATAGTGACAGCCAGAGTGCCATTCATCTTGCAAAGAACTCATCCTTTCATTCGAGGACTAAAAATATACAACTCAAGTACCACTTCATAATATTTGTTCTAGATGAAGAACTATTAAAACTGGAAAAGATACACACTAGCCGGAATCCTGCAAACATGTTGACAAAGGGAGTAACCAGAGAGAAACTAAGTTCCTGCTCGGTTTCTATTGGCCTTCAAGCATGCAGATGAAAATAATAAATTTTCCAAGTCCAAGGTCTAGAGCATAGTCCAGCAAGTGCAGTAGCGGTGGAGTTGCTGTGATTAGTCTCCAAGTGGGAGATTGTTGGTTGTGGAGCCTAATCTTCTAGATCTAGATATATTATTCAGTTTTGATTGTAACCCATTAGTACTGTACACTCATTCCCCCTTCCTTGGGGATTGGGGTAGCGCCCCCGAGACAGGGGGGTTCGAGGGCAGTACCTCCGAGAAACGGGGGTTTGGGGGCGGATCCCCTGAGAAATTTTTTTGGAATGTGTGTTGGCCAATAGTATTGTACACCCATGGTATTGGGTTAACCCTAGAATTTTCCCATTGTATTTCCCCTATAAAAGAAAGCATTGTAAAATGACTGAGTATGGTATTGTATTGTATTGGAAGAGAGTCTGTGAGAGCGTGAAGAGGAAGTGCATCGGTTTTGTTGGAGGGTGTATCCCTTCATCTTTCTGGATTGTAATAAAAGGACTGAAAATTTCTTTGTGGATGTAGCCCATCATTTGGTTGAACCATGTTATATATGTGTCTCTCTGTAATGTTTTAATGTGTTTTTCATCTTGTTTATTGATTTATCTATATATCTGTTATTACTCTGCGGTCCTATTTTCTAAGACGGTGTTGGTGTAAATATAACATGGCTTGGTCAAACCATTGGGGCATTAAGAAAATGAAATTTTGTAGACCATTGATAATGTCAAAAATATTATTACTTCTAAGTTTAAATAGAAATTATGGTGTGAGGAAAATTTACCGTTTAAGAGAAAATTAAGATACTATAAGGACGCCATTAATCCTAACTTGGAATATTAGAAGTATCTCTCGGTAGTAACTAGCTCACAAAATAAAATTAACATATCCAAGATTAGAATGAACTCTCATGAACTCCATAGTAAAACAAGGAACTGGTATATTCCTAAAATTCCATGGGCGGAAAGGGTTTTCCATTTGTGTGATTCTATGAGCATTGAGGATGAAAATAAATTTCTCTTATATTTTGTTGCTTACACCCACATTATATCTTAGTTTCATAGTATTTTCTACAATACAAACCTTTATAATGTCCTAACATGCAAAAATTATAGTGAGATTGTAAAGCTTCTTGGTAAGGTTTTTGAGCACAATAACAATACTTTAAAGTAAAGCAAGTATTGTCCTTATTAAGGTATGATAGAACAAATTTGGTCTCAATGGACATTCATCATCATTATCGTCATCATCAATAAGGTAAAAAAATTAAAGTCAATTTGATAAAAACAAATTAAATTCAATTTCATTAATATTGTTGAATATATTTTGTAAATGATGATGAAGATGATGATGATTAGAATCCACTTAGATCAAATTTGGTCTATCTGGACTTAACAAGGATAATAATTGGTTTACATTAAAATGTTTTTCTTGTGCTAAAAAATCTTTCAAAAAGGCTTTCCAAGCTGGCTATAGTTTTGGCAAGTAAGGATGTTATAAAGGTTTGTATTTCAGAAAATACTATGAAACTCAAATCTAATGTGGGTGCAATAAAGGAACTCTAAGAGAAAGTGATTTCCATCCTCAACATTTATAGACTCACATAGATGGAAAACCATTTCCACCCATGGAGTTTTAGGAATGGAGCAAGTCCCTATTTCACTATGTAGTTCACGAGAGCTCATTCTAATATGTATTATATTAATTTTCTTCGATGAGCTAGTTACTACTGAGAGATACTTCTTATTTTCCAAGTTATGATTAATGACCTCCTTATAGTATCTTAATTTTCTCTTAACTGTTTAATTTTCCTCACACCAGAATTTCTCTTTAAACTTAGAAGTAACAATATTTTTGACATTATCAATGTTCTGCAAAATTTCGATTTCATCAATTCCCTAATGTTTTAACAAAGACATGGTATATTTACACCAACGTCGCTTGATGCATAGTTAGCTTTGACTTGATTTTAAAGCAATTTTAGGAATTCTCTCATTTCCCATGATACTTATCTTATGCGTGTACATTAGGTACCTAGTCATAGCCATGCTCTTAATGGGGGAAACAACCTCTTCTATGAGGATAATATGATAAGGCGTATTGTTTTTAATTTGAGGTTAAAATTTATAAGCCACTTTTGGATTTTCTCAATATTCCTCCAATATTCTCTAGAAATGTTGCACCCCCTTACTTCACAACCACACACGATAACATGGATGACAAGAGTTTCAAAGAGGAACTTATTTTTATTCCACATGACCAGATTGGATGATTTATAATTATTTTCAATCCTAAAATAAGTTTTCCACCCTCCATTAATCCTTTTCTCAATGGTATAGTTACAATTGATCTTGTGATGAATATCAATTCCAAGATGTAAGAAGTAACTTCCTCTAGATCTCTATTATCATAAATAAAATCTGCATAGCTATCTTTTTAGATTTTATAATCATGATTTTTGTTTTGTCAGTGTTAAAAGTCATACTTGCTTTAGAGCATAAATATTTAATAATTCTCAATTTCTTATCGATATCAGAAGGACACCTTTCCATAAGAACAATATCATCAACATAAAGTAGGAGGATGATAACTATCCTAGCTAAGATTGTATTGTTGCAACCTTCTTCTTCTAAACACTTTTATAGCTTATCAATGTAAATGAAAAAAAGGGTAGGAGAGAGGTGGAAACCTTGTTTAACACCAATATTACAATTTATATATGTTTTCCACCCCTCATTATTATTAAACTTGGAAATGACCTTTTGCGTATAACATTATCGCAACAAATCTTAAGTCAAAAGAAACCTTAATCTCCTATATCCTATTCCACTGGTTATTTCTAGGAACTTTATACAAATCTTTTTGAAAATACACAAAGAAAAACAATAGGTCGACTTATTATTACATAATTACTATGCAATTCTCCTAAGTGTAATGAGGTGGTCATTGGTTGAATGATTCCTTCTAAAACCTTCTTTCCCTTTATTCCACTGACCTTCCATTTCTAACCATTCATTGATCTTCTTTTCTAAGATAATACCATATAAATTTGCTAAGAAAGGGCTAATCATAATAGTTTAAATTAGAGGGGTCATTTTTATCACCACTTTTTAAAATAGCAATAATAAGGATTTGAGTCTAAGGTGTAGGAAACCCTCGCTTGACCGCTAGATTATTGAGTTTCTGGATATGTGGGATGAGGACATGCCCTCAATTTTTTAATATTTCCACTTGGTATCCTTCAATGTATTTCTATTTTCCATTTTCTAAGCGCTTAACCCCAAAATATATATCTTCTAACGAGAAAACGTATTTCATCATAAGAAGGGTTTGAATGTTATCTATGATATATGAGGATTCATAAATCTTTTAAATATATCAATTCCAATTTTTGAAAGCAATTTTATTGTCTTCTTTTATTTTGCACATTAATATTTTCCTCGTGAATTTCTTAGGATCCACCTTGGAGAGGTGTAAGATATTTTCTTTCCTTTTACTTAGATAATGCCTTTTTTTCTTTTAATTAAGGCTTTGTAGTGATTTATCTTATCTATTTTTATGGAATATGTAGTAGCTTGCTTGATTTCTTTTCTCCAATCTTTAAACTCTTGATCATAAAAATGGTTGGTTCTACTATTGCTTTTTTTATTGAGACTTCAATAGAGAACTTGTTAAGGAATGACTAGAGGTTGTAGAAAAAATATGGTAGATATTTTCTATATTCTCCATACTAGATAAAGGAAATAGTTCATTTTTTAGATCGTGGAGAAAAATGTCAGCTTTATTTTTATTGAAGATGAGGTGCTTTTGACAATGATAATTATCCTTCTTGTGATTGCTATGCATGGCGATATTGCGAGTTATAATTAAAGGTCTATGATCAGAGCTAGGATCATGGTCATTGAATATGTTGTAATATTTTAATTTTTTGTATATATGGATATGAGATAATACCATATAACTTTGCTGAGAACGGGCTAATCATAATAGTTTAAATTAGAGGGGTCATTTTTATCACCACTTTTTAAAATAGCAATAATGAGGATTTGAGTCTAAGGTGTAGGAAACCCTCGCTTGACCGCTAGATTATTGAGTTTCTGGATATGTGGGATGAGGACATGCCCTCAATTTTTTAATATTTCCACTTGGTATCCTTCAATGTCTTTCTATTTTCCATTTGCTAAGCGCTTAACCCCAAAATATATATCTTCTAACGAGAAAACGTATTTCATCATAATAAGGGTTTGAATGTTATATATGATATATGAGGATTCATAAAGCTTTTAAATATATCAATTCCAATTTTTGAAAGCAATTTTATTGTCTTCTTTTATTTTGCACATTAATATTTTCCTCGTGAATTTATTAGGATCCACCTTGGAGAGGTGTAAGATATTTTCTTTCCTTTTACTTAGATAATGCCTTTTTTTCTTTTAATTAAGGCTTTGTAGTGATTTATCTTATCCATTTTTATGGAATATGTAGTAGCTTGCTTGATTTCTTTTCTTCAATCTTTAAACTCTTGATCATAAAAAGGGTTGGTTCTACTATTGCTTTTTTTTTATCGAGACTTCAATAGAGAACTTGTTAACGAATGACTAGAGGTTGTAGAAAAAATATGGTAGATATTTTCTATATTCTCCATACTAGATAAAGGAAATAGTTCATTTTTTAGATCGTGGAGAAAAATGTCACCTTTATTTTTATTGAAGATGAGGTGCTTTTGACAATGATAATTATCCTTCTTGGGATCGCTATGCATGGCGATATTGCGAGTTATAATTAAAGGTCTATGATCAGAGCTAGGATCATGGTCATTGAATATGTTGTAATATTTTAATTTTTTGTATATATGGATATGAGATATAACAAAATTTTACCACAATAATTCCAACCCCATGGATACAAGTCATCTAGCTAAAGTTTGGCCATTTTGTGAGACCATTGCAAATGATAAGATCTTGAGAACTACATAGCTTGACCATCTCAGATATGAATAAATTTTTACCTAGATCTTCAGAACTTCATTTATAAATGTTAGCTAGCTCAAGGTATTTGTATAATCAAATAGGATTAGTGTTGGAATAGTTGCTTAAAACAATAGCTTGGTTACTCGAAGTTAGAGCTTTGAATTCTCCCATCAAAAGGATATCTCCTTTCTTCCTTAAACTTGAAAGATCATGCTCTAAACCATTATAAGGACAATTTTTATCTCAATTAGTTTTTTTTATATAAGTTGGATTTAATAGAGGAAAAATAAGAGATGGCTATGTAGTTTTTTTCATCATTAATGTCTTTGATATATATTAAAATAAATTGGTTGTAAGGTTATTTCTTATAAATCCTAACATGTGGGGATATGTTTTTCCTAATATAATACGTTATTCCCCCAATGACTCTATGACATGAAAGTTTATTCCATATTGACCATAGGACATATCCATGTATATTAGGGACCTTGGGCTCCTTGTGTTCCTAGGTTTCAACCAATAATATAATATCAATTTCATTCAGTATCCAACTTAAATTAAGGCCTTTTCTCCATGGAAATACTCAACAGTTCTAGGAGAATATCGAGAGTGTGTTAGTTTCTATTTATTACTATCCTTTTTATTTTTGTCTCTAATAACAACTTTCATATTTCTGATTAATTCCCATTTCCCCTACTTCCTAGCTTCTTTTACCTTTTGGACATCCTTTATTAATTTGTCATGATCCTATGGAATGAGGTATTAATTTATATAAATATCCCCGAGAATTTTAAACTTGATGTGTTAATGAGTATTTTGTATTTTTATATGGTAGAGCTAACCTTAACCCGTATTAGCCTTTCTTTTTTCTCAATTAATTTCCCCAACCTTTTTACTTCTATGAGACCCGTAGTTTCAATTCGTAACCTATTTTAAATTTATGTCTTGACAATGTATAATTTATCATCTTCTTCCTCCTCTTTTAAAGAAAAAATTATGGGGTTTAAATCTCCTTTGTTAGTCTCATGATCTAAGGCTATGATCTTATTCATTTCCTCTCTAATGGGTTTGCTATCTATTTTAATTTTTATATTATTTAGGGTTAGGTTGTGGTTAAATTTTTCCTATAAATATTTAATAATATCATTAAACTTAATATTTTCTAATGTATATGCCTATCCTTGTTCGAGTGTTTTTTGAATTTCCATTTCATGTAGTCTAGTCTCCATTATCTCTACCTTCTTCTCCATTTTTTTTATCTTATCGTATAATTGTTTTTGGATATTCTCTTGAAAATATGTAAATTTATTATGGAGTGTGGATTTTAACTCTATATGGAGTCTAGATTCTCTTTTTTCCCTACATTTTTCAAAGGATTCTATATATTCATAAAGTTTAGCCTCTCCTGCTTCCCTATGTTTCTCTATTGACTGCATAAATTCATAAAGGTTCTATAGGGTAACTATGTTAGGTCTTCGTTTAATAGTTTTTGGAAAATGAGGTGACTTACTTATATTTATAAAAAATTTAAAAGTGTGTATAGAAAAAACTAAAACTAAAAAAAAGAAAACAAAATAAAAAAATAAAAATAAAAAATAAAGAGGGAAGAAAGTATGCACCTAATTTAGAGCCCCCAAATAAATGATGAATATGCCCTAGTCACAGGAGTGGAGTGCCGAGAAACTTTACCGAAGGTTTTAGCAACAGAGCTTCACTGAGGTTTTTCACCTCAGATATTCACCTTTTACCAAGGGTTCTTTCATCAAAGGTTTCACCGCATATTGTCAAAAAATTTATGAAAGGTTTCACCGTATAATGCCCAGAACTTTAGTGTTTAAAAACAACAACCCAGATTATAATATTTTCATCTTGTAACACTATATTCATTAAATTGTCACCAAATATTAAGGACAAAGTCAAAAGTGCAGGACCATTTAGGCCCATTCTTATAACTAGACAATGTCAATGACAAAAAAACAGTAAAACTAAATTCATAAGTCAGAGTTGTAAAAAGAGGTGAAGAAAGACGTATTGAGTATTTTTAGCTTTAAAAAGCAATATGAAAGTCCCTCGACTCCTTCTTTCAAATTCTCTTGGAAAATAGGGAGAATTGGGAAATCAAGATGAAATCAATCCATCTGTTTGTGTGTGGTTGTAATCCTTTTTTCCTTTGTGTGGTACTAATATCATTTCTCCAAAATTCAAACCAACAAAACAAATGTGATAAGCAATACTATGAAAAACAATAGTTTAAAAAAACATAATTGATATTTAATAGTTCAAATCAAGCCAACCACTCCATCTATTTGTGTGTGGTTGTAATTCCATTTTCTCCAATAATGAAACCTTCTCCCCTTCTTAGCCACTTTAAATATTCCTCACCTATTTAAATGGATCAATGACCTAGTGTTTCATGATCCATTGTGGCATGTATTTCCTGCCAAAATTCCTTCTGATATTTTGAAGTTTCAGGAAAAGAACAACGAGGAACTTGGTGATCATGTGACTACATTCCACCTGTAGTGCTCTTTAAATTCACTGAACCATGATTTTATTCTCTTACGACAATTTATTGATACACCCTCACAGGTTTTTCTATGAAATGCTATATAGATATTCTTGGGGGAACATATCATACTTTTAATGATTGAGCATCCTCTTTTTCAACCACGTTCAGTTGTTGGTACACTATGATGTCGGTATTGAGATCTTGTTGACATTTTGGCAAGATAAGGCCACCCATATCTCCAATCACATTCAAGTGTGGCATGGACGAAAGAGGTTAATTAAGGACAACCTTCCACCCGAATTTTTATTGGAATGGTTTCTGAAGTCTTTATTACTGTATATCGGGAAGGATGTTTCGACGTCTAGAGTGACTACAGAGAAAAAAGATATATTAGGGACCAATAGTTAAACTTGTTTTACGCTCGATATAATACTCTTTATGATATTATCCTTGGAGCATCATATCCAAATGTTTATGCTAAGTTCAATCCCGGACCACATGTCAATGGCATTGTTGGATTCGTAAGTACCAAAGTAGTAGACCAGGTTAAAACTCAAATGAAAATTTTGTCGATTAACCAATATGTGGTTGGACATGATACGACCTCTTCCACTCCAAAGAAATCAACTGATGTACTTTTTGTACATTCATCAGACCATGAGGGTAACCAATATCCTGGGAGGAATAGAAAACAGGATGAAATAACAAATGGTGTGGGAATACAATGGATAATCAAAACTATGAAAAGAATGATAATAATGATGAGGAGGATAATAAACCTAAGAATAAGTTCAAATCCCTTACAATATTTCTTGGAGAGACCATATTACCTACTTGCGCCCTCGTATTGGGGATGCCTCGAAGTTCATCGCATAGAGCCTAGCTGTGTTGATTGACTCTCTGCCTCATAATCATAATATGAATTTGAGGATATTGACCGCTAGAAGTATTTCTAGTGGGAATAAAATCCCTCTAGCCATGGAAGGTGGTCATGGTTGTATCAACATGATGTCAGCTTCCAACGGTGTGACTCGTTCACGAGACTATGTCCTATCACAACCCAACGTGGGTAAAGATCTTGCACCTCTTGAAATTCCTTTGCATATTGATAAACCTGAACCTATACCACAAATAACAAAAGGAGTGTTAAATCATTTGGGAATACGAGTTCCCAAACTTCCCAACATTATTCCATCATTGAGGATTTGATCCAGAATGTTTGTACGATGTTAGATTTGAAGTGCTTCAGACTTTTCCTTCGCAAAGGATAGCATTATTAGTTTCTCTTAGATTAAATAACCCTAATGGATACATTGTTGTTATATTTGAGATTCATGATGTCCAATATCGCTTGCCTCACCACATTTTTTCACTTCTAAGTGGAGTGTTTGAATAACACTATTAAATGCAAAATTGTTGATGAAGGATCTGCGACCTCTATGATGTCTCTGGCTCATTGGAAATGTCTAAAATCTATCATATTGTCCAAATATATGACTATGTTTATCATGTTTGATGGAAGTTCATTTAAATGACATGGAATTATTCCCTCTTTAGGTCAAGTTTGGGTGGAAGACCATGCTGATCGAAGTTGAGGTGGCTGATGTGTCTTTCGACTACAATCTGGTACTGTTCCGAAACTAGATTACGTTATGAAAGCGATCATATTATCTTTATTTCATGTCATTTACTTCCCTTTCGAGGATAGGATTGTGATGTTCAATAAATTTTCATACGATAATTCTAGTTCATCTTTATCATCCAGACCTACTATCCTAGCCATTGATAATTCTCAACTAGAAACTAAGAATGTTGGAGTTAGAATGTATTCATCATTGATGGGAAATTTTAATATTTTGGCACCAATTTTAGTTATTGGTTCTACTTCTAGTGGTGGTTCATAACACTTGAATTCAGTCATATTCCACGCAATGTATTTGGATTCCCCTTGGAATCTCACTTCTCTGATTAATTTGGATAAAGGTACTATACCTACCACGATGGAAATTTCGTTTTGTGGAATAGAGACCTATTATCAAGATATAATTGATCATATTATGGACCCTAGTCTTTCCTCTTCATAGAAAAAAGAGGAGTATATTTTTGCATTCTTTCTTTGGTGGTTGTATCATCATGCTAATATTATTTCCTTGATTGTATTTTTCCTTCAGAAAAAGTGATTCTCGAGGCCATGAATGGTCTGAAACAACCTTGGGATGAGATGCATCATCGATCTTACTTCCTCCAGGAGCTTGAATAGATCAAGTGTGATGAATTTAGGATGAACTTAAGAAATAATGTTGGTTATCCCATGATTCCATTAGAAGCTCATGGAATATAAGCCAAAGGGAACATGGAGAAATTATCTCAAACTATTCCTATCAACATTTCTCATATTTTTTATGTATTTGTATCTTTGGAATGTATTCACTTGTACATTTCATATTTTGTATTTGATTAGTCCTTGATGTTCCTATCGGAAGAATTAGTAATGTAAACAAGTCATGTAAAGTCATGGAGGTTAACCCTCCTACTTAATCAGGGGCCGAAGTACCCATAGTTTCGGGGCACTAGGGTTATTATAGACTCCTATTGAAGTCGATCCTGGTGAGTTATTGTCAAGTAGGGAATTAGGATAAATAGAGAGTGAGCCTCTCTATTTATGACATAGTTACTCACACTTAGTTGTAGCACATAAGTGAGAGACAAGGAGTTGGGATAAGAGAGAGAAAAACTGTTGGAGATCATCTTACTGTCTTTGGGTTTTATTCCTACCATTGGTGCTTATTCTATCTCTGAGGAAGTTGTGGGTTTTTCTCCTTTATGGTTTCCTCGAGGAAAATATTTGTGTCCATTGTCTCTTGTGATTGATTGGTGTTCTTGTTATTCTCTTAGTTAAGATCCTAATATAATGCTATCTAAATGATAAAAATATAACATGGTATCAGAGCTAACCTCAGAAGAAGACACTATCCTACTGCGAAAGCTAGGGCTTCTTACTTTTTGGGTCTCTCTCCACAATCCATCTGCAAAAGGAGGATAGGATGAAACGCCATTGAAGGGTGCATATTTCTGTCGAAGAAAAATATGATTATGAGCACTTTCAGTTTTTGACCTACCACTGCATCGGGAAATTAGCTCTTTTTACTGAAAGAGAATTTTTGAGTGAGCCCAGGCTAAAATTGCCATACTCCTTGTTGGGAAAAAAATTGTCTTGAATAGTTTACCTAATATTTAATTATCAACCGGGGTTTTTAATCTTGGAGTTTCTACAAAATATATGTGAGGGCAGAAGGATTCCTATGGTGTCATGGAAATATTTTAACAAACACAGAAAATAAGAAACAAAGTCAGACTCCCAAGAATTCAATAGTTAAAAAGACAGAGGACTAGACTAGTGTAATATTCAGTAATACTACTCCACTTTATACATACTTATTGAAGGGATGCAAATAAAAAAAACTTAACCTTATAATAATAAACTATCCCTTAAGATCTATTCTACTACTTTGAACAAATTTGAAAGCTAACTATACAAAGGAGGATTTACAAAATTACATCAACTAGGATATATAACTAAGAATATACATGGAACTCAAACTAATTCCACCCTCCTGGGTTGTTTTGGGGATAAGCATTTATAGTGACTAGGACAGGGGTAGGAGGAGAGTCGAAATGGCTTTCGAAAGAGGTATAGAAACTAAAGGGAATTAACTCTAACTTTACCTCTACGAAAATATGTAAACTAAGGAATGTCCAGTTGCAAGTAATGGTAAACATGGTTCTTTATGTCATGGACACTTAATAAAAGACAAAACAAAAATGAAAAGGAGAGGACCTAACTTATAAACAAACAGAAAACCTAATGAATTTGATCTTAATTCCTATTTAGTAACCATATAACTAAAAAGAACAACTTCTATTTATAACCTATCAACATATCTACCAAATTATCAATATAACTAACCCTGAATCATATATAAATAAAGGAAATCAATTCAAGCTAATCTTACAAAACATAATCATATGGTAAAAATGTTGATGTATATGTAACTTCGGAATGTATTCTTATATGTATTTTATATATTGTAACCCAATGTTTATTCTGGGATGTTTCTATTATGTATTTGAGTCATGTGGTCATGCCCCGATGTTCCGATCGGGAGGATTAATAATGTAAACAAGTCATATCAAGTCATTAGGTAAGTCCCCACAGTTTAGGGGCACTTGGGTTATTATACACTAATTAAGGTGTAGGCTCGAGTAAGTAATTATAAGTTAAGCCTACATGGTTGAGTGCACTTCAAGTCAACGGAAGAATATAAATAGAGACTGAGAGTCTCTCTATTTATCACTTGTGAATTACATCACTTGCTATCTCAAGTGTGGCGCACCTTTGGAGAAGGAAATACTTTGGCTTGACAGAAGACAGAAGGCTGCTGTTGTGTTGGGAGGTCATCTTACTATTTTGGGATCACATCTTGTGGTGATACTATCTTAGAGGAAGTTGAGGGGTTTTCTCCATTTATGGTTTCCCCTCCTAAAAGCTTTGTGTCTCTTGTCTCTTGTGATGTGCTTATGTTATTGTTGTGCTTGTTATTCTCTCAGTGAAAAGATCCTAACATAATGCTAGCTTAAATGTTGAAAAACTAACATGGTATCAGAGCTAACCTGAGAAGAAGACATTGTGCAGCTACAGGAACTAGGGCTTCCTATTTTGTGGTTTTTCCTCCACATATTTTTAGCAAAAGTACGCTAGGATGACTCTCCATTGAAGGGTGCATCTTTCTGTCGATACGGAATTCAATTTCAATCATTTTAAGTCTCGATGTGGAAATTAGGGATTTCTACAGAAGAGGAATTTTTGGGTGAGACCAGAATAGGATTTTTCTCCTCATCAAAACCGAAATTTAGAGACCTGGATCAAGAAATTCAGTTGGGTAAATCTCCGGGAAAGTCAAACCCTAGTTTGACCCCTAGCTAGGAGAAACCCTAAATACTAAAACTGCTAAGTTTTGGTACAATTGCTATATTCCGAGATTGGCGAAGTATCAGAAGCTGAAAATTGCAGGGGCCGAAGATAAAATCGTGTTGTACACTTTTTCCAAAGGGAAGCCTCTGATTCGCTATATTCCGGGAGATATGATCTCTCCATTTTAGGGTTCCAGCCTCTTCTAGAAATCATCCATAAACAGGACACCTGGGGAGATCTACAATATCTTGGGCTACAGAGTTCCAAATGGAATTACTAAAGATTTTACAGAAAGGGAAAGGACTGTAATTTCTGTGGTCCAAAGGTCAGACTCAGAAGACGAACCAGGGACACGTGGAATTCCGTACAACTTCGCTGTTTTGAACAGTCCAGTAACAGGTCACCTTGGGAAAAGGATCATAAATCCAAAATGGTGAAACCAATTCTGATGAAACCTACAGTGTTGGATCAGGGACATGAGAGGTTACCTCATTGGGAAATTTCAGACATGGAGGATTAGTAATGTTTTAGATATCATAGAAACAGTAATATGCATTTCTGCAGAAGAAATCAGAAAATTAGGGCTTCCTGTTCCGGGAGTTTCCCTTCACTGTTTTCAGAAAAGGAGTACATTGGACAGCTCCATTTGAAGAGATCTATCTTTTCATACAATAAGATCTGAAAGATTCCAAGTTTTGAAAATTAGGGTTTCTGCGACAAACCCTAGATCAGCAAACTCCGGGACAAGGGCGGACACCTCAAATTGGTAAGATCTATTCCTTTGCTATTTCCATTTGAGGTTCTCATTTCAAAGTGATCAGCTTAGTTAAAAGCTTACGGAATTTGACAACTTCCAAACCTGGAAGTATATGATCTCTCTAAAGAAAATGGATTGGACACCTACATGAGTATGGAGGTTCCAGTTTCAGAGGGAGACAAGGCCAAAGAAGACATCATGCTCATGCTGCAGAGGATGATGAACCATCTAGAAATACATCCAGATATGAAAGTGAAGATTCTTCAAGCAAGAATGAATATGTTCTAATATCATCTCTCATAGGTAACATTACTCATGGAAGTGATGATTGGCTTATAGACAGTGGGGCTTACAAACATATGACGGGATTCAAGGAATCCTTTGTAAGACTGTCAGAACATGAATCACCTCACAAGGATTGAAGAAGAACCTTCTCTCCATTTCAGCATTGATGCAAAAGGAATGCAGGCTGCATTCATAGCTGGTCAAATCATCATGTGGCCAAAAAGGAAAGACTATCGATGATGCGGTAGTGATTAGATAACAAGAAGGAGGCTTGTACAAATTGAAGGGCTATCCAGAACAAGCCTTGATCCATGATACGGTAGAGCCAAATGAGCTTTGGCATAGAAGGATTGCACATATGCACTACAAAGCACTACCTATTGCAAGCAAAGCTATTCCAGAATTTCAAGCTATTTGAAGGGAAGAACAAAAATCAGAATATGAGCTAAAGAAGAAGTGAAGAATGCAGAAGTAATGATGGCCACCTTGAATGGCCTCCCAGGATCATGGAATTCATTCATTCAAGAAATGTGTTCCAGAAGGAAGTGATTACTTTCAGCAAACTTTGGGAAGAAGAAGAAGCTCTACCCATAAGAAGAGAAGATAAGACGGGAGCATTTGAAGATCCCTCAAGCAATGAGGAATATGAAGAACTCAACTCTTGAAGAACCTCTTATCCACCTCAGCATTTGGATAAGAAACGATGCAACTATGAATGAAGAAGACGATGAAGCTGAAGGCTCAAGAATGAGTCTACCCTCGAAACAAATAAAGATAAGTATTCAATTGTCATTTCATGATATTATTTTGTTATGCATTTGTTTATATTCAAATGATGTATTATGCATGATAGGATGTTTGCATTAATGACAGTATACTACTAATATGCATGTGATGGGTAAGTAGCTCATGGTGCTATACAAATTCTCCATTGCTACTTATCTAGAATGAAACCTCTTTGCTGACATATTGGATTAGTGCACAATCTCAATGTTGTCCTGGTAGAGATGGAAGGAATCTAGAAAGTTTCAGTGAAATATGGATGAATATTCTATTGGCTAAACTAGTTGCATGATCATATATTTATGCATAAGTATTTGCCAGTACGAATATTCTTTATGAAATGTTTCTAACCATATAAATGCATTTGACTTGTAGGAAATATTGCATACATAATCACCTACAAGCAAAGAAGAATGAAGACTTGTTCCGAAGAACAAGTGACGACATTTCAAAATGAAGAATAATATGACGAGTGTAGTGACATCATTGATGCAGAACCTTCTAGCCTCCAAGAAGAAAGGGAAGACCAATTCAAGAAGAATGATGTCAGGGCACTGTATCGAGACCTGAAGAGAAGTTCATAGTTCCATCATGCAGTAGATGGAAACATGGTGGGATACAAAGCAAGATTCGTAGAATGAGGCTTCTCATGAAAGGAAGGCCTAGACTACAAAGAGACATTTGCAGCCAGTAAGATTTGAAACAAATACATGATGAGATTGATGAAGATCTTAACCTTGGCTAAAAGGTTGAAGATGAAATTCTATACACTAGACGGATGCATAGAATACTAGTAGCATAGGAAGCTACTTGTCACTTCGGTACAGAATGTTTCAGTGCATAGAGCACAGAAGACAGAGGGAGTACGATGCTTCGCTTCAGAGGGAGTGATTACAGAATATCATGAGGTTCGACATGATATGACAGGATGGACAAGTTACTGATGACTTTAGGTTTTACTGAGATTAAAGTGGATTCCAACCTTTGCTTCAAGGTTGAAGGCAGAATACCAGTGATGCTCCTGTTATGTGTCGATGCACTATTGTTCTAGGTATGGAGGTGTGGCAGAGTACAGATGGAATCTTCCTTGGACAAGGGAAGTATGCAGTAGAGATCCTGAAGAGGTTCGGGATGATGGACTGCATGACCACACCTATGGCATCGAACCTGAAGCTATTGAATGATGCTTCTTCAGAGACGGTTGATGCTACGATGTATCGTCAGATGATTGGGTCATTGATGTACCTGATGAACACAAGACCAGATATTTGCTTTGCTGTGAACACCTTGAGCCAATACTTGTCAGATCCGAGATGTGTTCACTTGATTGCTGTAAAGCATATTCTGAGGTACCTGAAGGGTACAATTGATTATGGGCTCAAGTATGATGCGAATCAGAAGATTAACCTGGAGGGTTATGTTGATTCAGATTGGGCAGGCAGTGCCATCGACAGGAAGAGTACTTCGGGATGTTGCTTTAGTATGGGATCAGGTGTGATCTCTTGGTTTAGCAGGAAGCAATCCTGTGTGGCACTGAGTACAGCTGAAGCAGAGTATGTCGCAGCTTGTTCAGCTACTTGTGAGGCAGTATGGCTGCAAAAGCTACTATCTGATATATTTGATCTCCAACTGGATGTTACCTGTATACATTGTGACAACCAGAGTTGCGTGAAGTTGTCAGAGAATCCAGTGTTCCATGACAGGTCAAAGCATATTGAGATCAAATATCACTATATCAGGGATATGGTGCAGAGAGGAGCAGTGAAGCTCCTGTATGTTGCGATGGAGGAATAGATAGCTGATGTATTGACGAAGCCATTGGCTAGGCCAAAGTTTGAGTACTTCAGAGAGAGACTTGGTGTTCTCCAGATTTAGGCTTCCTCCCAGAGACAGTGATGAGATCCAGAGCCATTCTGACATGGTGAGAGGATTGGTTCCTTCCATGGTCAGATGTAAGGGCTGAGATATTCCGTCATGGTGAGAGGATTGGTTCCTTCCATGGTCAGATGTAAGGGCTGAGATATTCCGTCATGGTGAGAGGATTGGTTCCTTCCATGACTGATATGAGTACTGTGTCCCAAAGCCATTCTGATGAGGAGGTCAGATGTAAGGGCTGTGCCATTATGTTCATGGCTAAAGGATTTAGTTCCTTCCATGTCAGATGTAAGTGTAGAAATCTCTCTTCATTGTGGTTGAGATTCTTCCATCATTGGATGGGATTGTGCCATTCTGACGAGTAGGTCAGATGTAAGGGCAGAGCCATTCTGTTCATGGCTAAAGGATTTAGTTCCTTCCATGTCAGATGTAAGTGCATAAATCTCTCTTCATTGTGGTTGAGAGTCTTCCATCATTGGATGGGATTGTGCCATTCTGACGAACAGGTCAGATGTAAGGGAAGATCCATTCTGTTCATGGCTAAAGGATTTAGTTCCTTCCATGTCAGATGTAAGTGCAAAAATCTCTCTTCATTGTGGTTGAGAATCTTCCATCATTGGATGGGATTGTGCCATTCTGACGAGCAGGTCAGATGTAAGGGCAGAGCCATTCTGTTCATGGCTAAAGGATTTAGTTCCTTCCATGTCAGATGTGAGTGCTGGCCATTCTGTCGAGTAGGACA
Organism: Pseudotsuga menziesii; assembly: GCA_001517045.1. NCBI lineage: Eukaryota > Viridiplantae > Streptophyta > Pinopsida > Pinales > Pinaceae > Pseudotsuga > Pseudotsuga menziesii. The sequence goes on from LPNX010269995.1 coordinate 310,539, forward strand.
GATGTAAGGGCAATTTCCACTCTCCTGGAGAGTGGAGGCACATGGTCAGTTACCATGTAGCTCAGTCAGGGACTGGGGGCCATTCTGACAAGGGTGTAGGATTCAGTTCCTACCAGGTCAGATGTGAGTGCACAAATCTTTCATCATTGTGAGCGGATATGGTTCCTGCCTGGATGAGAGTCTCCCATCATTATGAGCGGATTTGGTTCCAGCCTGGATGGGATTGTGCCTTTCTGACGAGTAGGTCAGATATAAGTGCAGGAAATCTTTCATCATTGTGAGCGGATGTGGATCCAGCCTGGATGAGAGTCTCCCATCATTGTGAGTGGATGTGGTTCCAGCCTGGATGGGATTGTGCCTTTCTGACAAGCAGGTCAGATATAAGTGCAGAGCCATTTCATAGATGTTAGTGATGTGATGTCCTATCATGCTGGTGAATGTGAGTGCTGGGCCTTTCTGATGGGATTGTAGTTTACTACATGATCATATGTGAGTGTTGGGCGTGCCTTTCTGACGAGCAGGTCAGATGTAAGTGCTGGGCGAAGACCTACATGAGAGTAGGCCTACAACCAGCATGAAATAGGGCTGGCTCTGTAGAACTTCCTATGACGAGATAGTACACACATGATGATGACCAGTGGAGATCCAGATCGAGCTATGATCCAGATCCAGTTATGATGACTCCGAGAGATCCAGATCGAGTGATGATCCAGATCCAGCAGTGATGATCCAGATCGACTGATGATCCAGATCCAGTTTAGTGATGATGATCCAGATCGAGTGATGATCTAGATTCAGTGATGATGATCCAGATCGAGTGATGATCTAGATCCTGTGATGATGTCCTATGATGATCCAGATCGAGTGATGATCTAGATTCAGTGATGATGATCCAGATCGAGTGATGATCTAGATCCTGTGATGATGTCCTATGATGATCCAGATCGAGTGATGATCTAGATCCTGTGATGATTTCCTATGATGATCCAGATCGAGAGATGGTCCAGATCCAGATGACTTGAAGATGAAGATGACTTGAAGACAAAGAAGACTTGATGACAGAGATGACTTGAAGACGAACATGATCCAGTGATACAGAGAAGAAGACCAGTGCTGAAAATTGTGTCGAAAGAATACCTTCCTAGTTAAGAGGGAGTGTTCATGTATATGTAACTTCAGAATGTATTCTTATATGTATTTTATATATTGTAACCCGATGTTTATTCCGAGATGTTTCTATTATGTATTTGAGTCATGTGGTCATGTCCCGATGATCTGATCGGGAGGATTAATAATGTAAACAAGTCATATCAAGTCATTAGGTAAGTCCCCACAGTTTAGGGGCACTTGTGTTATTATACACTAATTAACGTGTAGGCTCGAGTAAGTGATTATAAGTTAAGCCTACATGGTTGAGTGCACTTCAAGTCAACGGAAGAATATAAATAGAGAGTGAGAGTCTCTCTATTTATCACTTGTGAATTACATCACTTGCTCTCTCAAGTGTGGCGCACCTTTGGAGAAGGAAATACTTTGTCTTGACAGAAGACAGAAGGCTATTGTTGTGTTGGGAGGTTATCTTACTATTTTGGGATCACATCTTGTGGTGATACTATCTTAGAGGAAGTTGAGGGGTTTTCTCCATTTATGGTTTCCCCTCCTAAAAGCTTTGTGTCTCTTGTCTCTTGTGATGTGCTTATGTTATTGTTGTGCTTGTTATTCTCTCAGTGAAAAGATCCTAACATAATGCTAGCTTAAATGTTGAAAAACTAACAAAAAAGAAATAAAGACTTAATAAGTAATCTAGATAAGTTGATCATAGACTTTTGAAAGGAAACATAATCATTGTCTAACTATTCTAATCAAAACATACTCAAAGAAACCAAAGAAAACAGACTTAAACTATATAAAATATGTTAAGGACTGGGTGAAAGACTGAACAACAGATTGAAATGGGAGTCTATATAACAGACTAAACAGACTGTCTGTGTGACAGTATGTATACAAAAACACTTAAAACTTTGAAAAAAAAATGATTAATTCTAAATGAGCTCGGGTCAGCTGACTCATGCATGTAATAACTAGAATGTAAATACAAGAATTTAAACCTATTTAACAACTATATTTACTCTACAAGATAATTCAAATATAATTCATAATTTGAAAACATCATTACCTATTGCAATTTGAAAGGAAATTCAAAATTAAATAAATTTAGAACATAATAAGAATTAGCAAAAGTGAAACTATGATTAAATTCTACAGTATTGAAGCAATTTACTCTATTAACATTGAATCAAATAATAAACTAGAAATGCATCAAAAGAAATTACAATATAGTCTATATGCAACCGGTTGCTAACTTAAAATGAAAGACTATATAAACATCATAACATTGAAATGAAATATAAGATATAAAAAATAATATAAATGATTACAAGATAAGCATCATAATACTGAAATGAAATCTAAGCTACAGGAAATAATATAAACAATTGCAAGAATGAAATTACATAAACAATCTATGAACAAAACTATACTAATTACAAAGAAGGGAAATGAAAGAGACTATACAAAAATATAAAACTCTGATTGGTGGGGGGGCCTCCCACCAAACAGAGTCATATCCTGCTAAACATTAATGGAACATGATCGTAGACAGTATAATAGAACTTCCATTAAAAATAATAAATGAGTATTACAGATTCTGAATTACATGAAAACTTACTGAGCTAAAAACTACTTCCTTCTGTTGTTCGCATACAAGATTTCTTATATATAGTTTTTAGAAAGTGAACAAGTTGACCCTTTCGTGGTTGACTACTCTTTGATATGAGTGAACCATTATTACAATCCGTTTCTCCAATTCCATCTCATAGTCATCTTTCCTCCCTTATCACAAGTTGGTTTCCATCAGGCATGAGGTTGCGTATAGGCTTCCCTTCTTTAGTGTGAACTATAGTCATGATGTCAATTAGAGAGGTATGCTGGAAACCTTCTAGAAAAAGGCTCGTTCTAACACTTAGACATGTGGACAATAAGCGATTTACTGGTTTCTCCATACTTAAATGATGGAGAATCAATTAGTTCCAATGCACGGTTGTTTTGGCGAGCTAAATGATGAGCTGGATATGCTATGTGTATATCTAGTCGAATGTGTGTATGTGTGTCAAGTTCACCCAAAACGTATGCTATGGAATTAACGAATGCATTTGTTAGAAATTACATTGATTAACATCGAATTTAATCGTTAAGACAATAAAATAATCAAGAATGAATCAATATTAAATAAATCCAAAATAAGATCATACCTGAAGCTAAATGGTAATCTGTATGATGCAAAAGATGCCAAAAGATAAAATAAAATGCGTAAATACATAAGGTTTTTAGCTCAAATATAGTAACCAAATGGGGCTCAACAATCCTCAAAAACGAATTTTAGAGACAAAAATCAAGGTTTTTGGTTGGGTAGAACTCCAAGAAAGTGAAACCCTAATCTACCCTCGAACTAGAAAACCAACACTGCAAAAGATTAGCTCCAAATCCAATTTCAGCTTCTCTAACTAGTAAGATCTAAATATTTTGTATTTCCATTTGAGGTTCTCAGTTAAGATGTCTGATGACACCAAGCTTGATTAAAAGCTTGACGAAGCTTATAACTTCTGAGCCTGGAAGTATAGGATCTCCCTGGTACTGGCAGAAATTGAGTTGGACTCTTACATCAGTGAAGAGGTTCCAGTTCTAGAGGGAGATGAGGCTAAGGCCTTACACAAAAATAAATTGTTCATGGCTAAGAGGATTATTGTTGATCCAATCAAGGATCACCTCATACCATAGGTGTCCTCCCTAAAGACACCTAAAGAAATGTTTGATGCCCTGACCAAGCTATTCGAAGGGAAGAACATTAATCGGAAGATGACCTTGAGGAACCCATCAAAGAATGTAAATATCCAGAATGAAGAGACCATACAGTCATACTTCGCAAGGGTTTCTCAAATCAAGGAACAACTTGAAGTAGCGGATGAAGAAGAAGAGAATGCAAAAATTGTGATGACCACCTTGAATGGTCTCCCTAGGTCATGGGATTATTTCATCTAAGGAATCTGTTCTATAAATAAGCTAATCAAGTTTAGTAGGTTGTGGGAAGAATTATCACATGAAGAAGCTCGAATAATAGATCAAGAAGAAAAGATGGAAAATGAAGATCAAGCTCTCACAGTACACTCCAAGAAAAGAAGAAGGGACAATCATCATCACCAAGGTAAGCATTCTCACCAGAAAGATAACTCTAGAAGACCAAGCAAGGATCTATCCAAACTCATATGCTATACATGTGATGAGAGAGGACACTTTGCTAGAAATTTTCCTATGAAAAATAATAAGAACTACAAAAGAAGACATCATGCTCACATTGCAGAAGATGATGATCCTCCGAGGAAGGGATTCAAACAAGAAAGTGAATACCCTTCAAGTGATGAAGAATATGTTCTGATCTCTGCAATCATGGGAACTGTCACACATGGAAGCAAAAATTGGCTTATCAACAGTGGGGCTTCCAAAAACATGATGGTATTAAAGGAATATTTTGTGAAACTATCTGAACATGATCACCCCACAAGGTAAAACTTGGGGATGACTACCAATATCCCATAAAAGGTAGTGGTGAATCCTCATAGAAGGTAGACTCTAGAAAGTATATGAAGATGAAGGATGTCTTGCTTGTACTAGGACTAAAGAAGAATCTCCTCTCCATATCAGCATTGGATGCAAAAGGAATGAGGGTTGCATTTATAGATGGCCATGTCCTCATGTGGCCAAAAGGAAAGACTATAAATGATGTAGTTTTAATCAAAGAACAAGAAGGAGGACTATACAAATTGAAGGGCTAACCAAAACAAGATTTGGTCCATGACTCGGTAGAGCCAAATGAACTTTGGCATAGAAGGATTGCACATGTGCACTATATGGCACTACCTCTCACAAGAAAAGTTGTTGAAGGACTTCTAGAAATTCAAGAAAAACATGAAGGAGTTTGCAAAGGATGTGCGAAAGGAAAGAACACAAAGAAGAAATTTTCAAGTAGTGAAAGCAAGGCAAAAGGAATCTTGGAAATCATTCACTCCAATGTCATCTAGCTCATTAAGCGGGTATGTATACTATGTTTCTTTCATTGATGATTTTTCTAGGGAGACATGGATATACTTCATGAAAAACAAGGATGAAGTATTCAGCAAGTTCAAAGAGTTCAAATCCTTGATCGAGAATCATATAGAAAAGAAAATCAAGACCTTTCGATCAAACAATGGCAGAGAATTTACATCCAATGAATTCAAATAATTATGTATATATTTAGGGATCAAGAGGGAGTTAACCACTCCATATAATCCACAACATAATGGGGTTGCAGAAAGGAATAATAGACCAATTATGGAAGCTACAAGGGCAATGCTTCATGATCAATATCTTCCTATGCATCTATGGGAAGAAGATGCTAGAACAAATATGTATGTGTAGAACCGTACTCCACATAGAGTACTCAAGAACAAGACACCTGAAGAAGTCTTCTTCAGCAAGAAATCAGTAGTCATCCATCTCAGAATATCTGGCTGTCCAGTATACATACACTTTCAAAAAGAAAAGAGGACAAAGTTACATCCTTTAGGGAAAAATGGTATATTTGTGGGATATAGTGAAATCTCAAAAGATTACAGAATATCATTCCCAGGATTCAAGAAGTTTGACATCGGCAGGGACATAACTTTTGATGAAGACTCGGTTTACAACAATACCAAGAACTCAAAATACAACTATGAATGATGCAACTCAAGAAAAATATCGAGAAGTGGAAGAACCCAAGGAACCTATAGATCCACCCCAAGGGAATAACCCATTAGAGGAATTTTGGGGTCTAAAATGGGCCTCCTAAGGAAAATAATAAAATAATAGTTAAAACAATAAAATAATATTGATTAATTTTGGAGGAAGAAAGTAAAAAACTACTTTTTGTGTTCGTATTTTCGACATATCTCCCTATTTTTTTACTCAAATTTCGATCAGGAGAGCTCGTTGGATGCGGAATTTGATTCCAAATCCAACGAGTACCCACATTGCATACTTTTGATAGACCCTTATACCCAAAAAACAAGAAATACCTGAAAAAATGTGATGATGACATCATCATCACATTTTTTCAGGTATTTCTTGTTTTTGGGGTAGCGGGGTCTGTCAAAAGTATGCAATGTGGGTACTCGTTGGATGCGGAATTTTGATTCCGCATCCAACGAGCTCTCCCGATCGAAATTTGAGTAAAAACACAATGAGATATGTCAAAAATACGAACAAAAAAAGTAGTTTTTTTTAATGACAAATATGTCAATTCAACCATTATGGTTGACTTATTTTATTGAAATTCTATTGGTTCTTGAATTCCAACTCACAAAAACTTATTTTGGCACGTTTTCTTATAAGGCCCCTTTTAGACCCCAAATTTCCTCTAATGCCTCACAAGAGGAAACCTGCATGGGTATGACAGGCTATCTAAGGTGCAGAAAGATATGGGGCTCCAGATGAAATACATAAAGAAAGGAAAAGAACTAGGTCATGCTTCAGCTATGTATCCCTATTATGTGACTTCATTGATAAATAACCTTCGAACTATGAAGAAGCAGAAGAGAAGAAATCATGGAAGGATTCTATGATTGAGGATTACCTATCGATCATGAAGAATGATGTTTGGGATGTTGTCCCAAGACCATAGGGGATGTCTTTCGTGACTTCCAAGTGGATCTACAAGATCAAGCATGTTGTAGATGTTAGCATAGAGAAATATAAAGCAAGATTTGTGGCTCGTGGCTTCTCCCAGAAAGAAGGGATAGATTATGAAGAGACTTTTGCGCATGTGGCCATATACACTTCCATCAGATCAGTACATTCTCTAGCTACAGCAATGAAATGGAAGATGAACCAGATGGATGTCAAGAATTATTTCTTCAATGGTGTAGTGGAAGAGGAAGTGTATGTCGAGCAGCCACTTGGTATTGAGACACATGACATGGAGACTCATCTGTGTAGATTAAAGAAATCCCTGTACAGTTTGAAACAGGCACCCAGGACATGGTACGACAGAATTGATGGCTTCCTATCCAGTTTGGGATTTTTTAAGAGTAAAGCAGACTCCAACCTTTACTACAAGGTTGAAGAAGGGAACGGAGTGATACTCCTACTGTATGTAGATGACCTGTTTGTAATAGGTGTATATGGGTTGATTACTAATACAAAGAGGAATCTTAATGTCGAGTTCGAGATGAAGGACTTGGGTATGATGCACTACTTTCTAGGCATGGAGGTATGGCAGAATGCAGATGGAATCTCCCTAGGACAAGGGAAGTATGCAGTAGAGATCCTGAAGATGTTTGGGATGATGGATTGCAAAGCCATGACCACACCTATGGTGTCAAACCTGAAGCTATTGAGTGATTCTTCATCAAAGTTTATTGATGCTAAAATGTATCGTCAGATGATTGGGTCCTTGATGTACCTAATGAATAGAACAGATATTTATTTTGCTGTGAACACATCGATCCAGTTCCTGATAGATCCTGACATGTTCACTTGATTGTTGCAAAGCATATTATGAGATACCTAAAGGGTACAATTGATTATGGGCTCAAGTATGAGGTGAATCAGGAGATTAACTTGGAGGGTTATGTTGATTTAGATTGGGCAGGTAGTGACATTGATAGGAAGAGCACTTCGAGGTGCTTCTTTAGTATGGGATCAGGTGTGATTTCTTGGTTTAGCAGGAAGCAATGATGCGTAGCACTAAGTACAGTCAAAGAAGAGTATGTCACAACTTGTTCAGCGAGTTGTGAGGTAGAGTGGCTAAGAAAGATACTTTTTTATTTGTTTGATCTCCAGTTGGATGGTACTTGTATATATTGCGACAACCAGAGTTGTGTGAAGTTGTCAAAGAACCCAGTGTTACATAACAAGTCAAAGCATATCGAGATCAAATGTCACTATATCAAGGATATGGTGCAGAGACACTACTACATTTCGACCAAAAATCCGACGACAGAATTGTCGGATTTTCAACACTTCCCTGTCGCATGTACGACACTATGATTTATTTTAAGCGTTGGAAACATTTCATCGGTTATCCGACATCTTTCAAAACCATTGGTTAAGCGACACCTCAGTTTACCGTCGGTTAAATGTAAAGCGTCGGTTAAGTGACAGAATATCTTCGACGGTAGTGAAATTTTTTTCAGAAAATAACCTTCATGCCGTCGGTTAAGCGACAGAAAGGCCGTTGATTAAGCGATGGTAGTCAATTTAAAAAAAAAAAATAACCTTCATTCCGTCGGTTAAGCGACGACTATAACCTTCATGCCGTCGATTAAGTGACGGATATAGCCTTCTTTTTGTCGGTAAAGCGATAGTTATAGGCGTCGCTTAACCGACACCTGTGAGTGTTTTTTTTTTAAATACAAAAGCATGTGCAGTGCATACTTTACTAGAGATCTTTTACACTTGTGAGTCTATATATTGTGCTCAGTTTCTACGCAAATTTTTTATACCTTGGGCATAGATTTTCACCAATATTGCAGATACGTTGTTTATAATGCAATTATGTTCTACTATACACCTATATAGTTCTCATTTTCTTAGTAAACTTTCTGGCACCACTGAACCAAGAAAGAGACAAAGATCAATAAATTCCACGATGAAAGCAGTCACACTAGAGGAAGTTGAACCTAGAATACCTGTCTGAGTATGGGCATGCACATTATAGAAACCATGCCTGTACAGGAACTCGAAAGTATTAACATGTTTTCTAAATGCAAGGGGAAACATTGCATTACATAATGGTTTAAGAAAAAAATAAATTTCAAACAGAAATGAAAACAACTCAAGGTATACGAATTTTCCACAGGAATATAATGAATGCTTGTGAAACAAATTGCATGTATATGCAATGCTTTGAGATGCCGATAGCAATATTCATTCACTATTATTCGGCATTGTAACCAAAATTCAAAACTCAATCTAAAACCACAGATACTATACAAAATTTGTCACAAGAAATGAATGAAGGCACATGAAGCAATCATGAAACTGTTGTTTTATACTAAATAATAAATACTAGTTGGCTGTTAAATTCAACAATTAATAAGAGTGTCTTGTCCACAGCAGTGAAGAATTTCTGTTCGAGTTGCATGTTTTTTCTTTGCATTCCTCTATGGTGCAGAGCTCTTAAATTTCATGAAATGCCCATGGGTCATTGGGAAGATCAAGTCCATATATGAATGCCAAAATCATAGAACGTGAAGAAATACTAAGCAAAAGGAGCAGAAAACCCTCACCTGCAGAAAACCCTCACCTGCACCAATTGCATATACATTTTTAAGACCTCCCATGACTTCATGTGTGACAAGGTATGGATTGTCCCATACTGTAAAATGTGGCTGACGAAGGAAATTTGCTAGGGGTTTTTCCCACTTCTCTGATCCGTATATTCGAGCATTAGCATACTCCTTGTTGTATACTTCTGACGCTATATTTGGTCCTCCAAGATAGAGTATATTTGATATAGGGAAATTCACTGGAAACCAGAAAAATGGATAATAAGATAAATACAAAATAAATCCACAGCAAGTAATCCATTTTCATCTTCTTCAGAATGGATTGATCACTGTAGCTAGAAGTAAACAATCAACGCTACAAAGACAGACAACAGAATTTGAAAGCAATATGACGACTCTCAAACTAGATTGAGATGCACACCCCAAATATAATAGACATACTGACGAACAAATTCTATTACATCAGAGTGCATAATAACAAGGTCAAAGTGGATAATAGGCAAGGCATTCTGCTAGAGTTTATTGATAGTTAAAGTAGTTGACAGTGGACACAAATTTACAATAACCCAGACAAGAGATGCATCTGTTTTTGTTTCGACTTCAATTTTGAGAAGGGGGAAGCTTAAATGCATACCCCACACTTGTTAGATGCCCAAGTTCTAGCATAGATTGGGAGATATAAAAATGATTGTCAAGTCCCCAATACTAGATTTGACAATTCTAATCTAAAGACATGAGGAAATCTTGGACATGCTTCCAAGCACCTCCAAGTGTAGGTGACTCCGTCTATATTAGAAACCCATGAAAGTAAAAGACAATTAGTCAAACTTAGACATACTTTGTATAAAGGTAATAAAATATAGCTTTCTGGGCAAATTTTTCTCCTGGCTGGAGAAACAATCTTAAAGTTTGGTCACAAACAATCAAACATGTGCTTATTTGTTCGATTATTTAGTCTGTCTGAGTTTTGTTATCTATTCAGATAATTTTATGAAGTTTAATTCTGAACATGTTCCGTTTGTCAAATATCATTAGATACTTCCCAGGAAAAACCTTTTCCCATCTATATTGACCACAAAGGAAAGATTTCTGACTATAATTCACAATGAAAGGATTTCTTTCTGACTGCTAATAAATTGTCAGTATGATTTAATTTTCCACAACATGTGTGGAAGTTGTATAATATTCAAAGATAGTCATAAAAAGAGGGCTAACCTTGTAGTCATAAGAAGGATTTTGTAATCAAGGAATAGCATTGTAGAAACTTTGTGGCCACTTGTGTAGCTTCACATATTTTCTAATTTCATAAATTTTAACTTTCGATGAAAAGCAAGGTTGAAGCAGAGCACACACACTCTTATAATGGCCATGGTGGGCAATAACCTTGCACTGCAGCAACTACTTGTAGAACAGCTTACTACTCCAAATCAGAAAAACTAATAACTAGATCACTGCAGAAAGTTGTAAGTTGTAACACAGTCCAATGGACACATAAGGGTGTAGTGGATAAAATAGGGAATTGACAGATCAGGGGGGTCAAATTGGTCAAAATCGGCAGTTAAACCTTCAATTCAATTCAGAATGGGAATCTCCCGAGTTCCATTCTCAGTCCATGAGTTTCAGTGCTCTTTTACGAATGCTACAGCCACATCTTTTAGTTGATGAAAGAATGGAGGGGGCTGGTGTTTCAGATATGTCCTATGAAAAACACTTCCTTGAACATTTTCACAAAGCATGCTTTAACCTATTACATGAACTTGTTATGAGGCGTGCCTTATCCATCTAACTTGAAGAACACCTAGTAAATCAAGTTCTAAAGGTAGAGGGTGGGAGGTTTGCTTATACTGATGATGCTCTTGTTCTTGTAGCTCGCATTCTTATTATAAGGACATCCACAGGGTCCAGTTTGGGAGATTACTCCTTAAGACTCAAAATCTGCAAAGGCTATGTTGGTTTTATTGTTGAGAAAGTGAAAGCTACATATTCAGGGTGCTTAA